>OZ010576.1:101454300-101916800 GCA_963932145.1 Acanthosepion lycidas | reverse complement strand
TAAAATTATGGGGGAAGGTTGCAATTCAAGATTATCTTTACAAAGATTGCGCTTAACTTTAGTCTATTCCACCTTGTTCTTTTCAAACTGGTTACAACCCTGATGAAATGTCGTTTGCCACAAAGGTCAACATTCAGCCTCCATTTACCACATATCAAATGATATCTCAAGAGCTTTGAGATTGGTTTTAATGCTATCTTTAAAGAACTTTCTAGGTTTGTGTCTGGGTTGCTTGCCTGCAGATAGTTCATCATGAAAGGCACGTTTAGACAACCTTGAGTCATCCATGTGCACCAAGTGACCTGCACAGCACATTTGATTGATTATGATTAGCTTCTCAATAATGGGGCTATTAGCTTTCTCCAGAACTTGTGTGTCAGTTATAATATATATATATATATATATATATATTATGAGGTTTTGTGTAAATGTATTCCTAAGCAATAATGGGTTCAAGTTGAAAGTCTTAATTTATTAGAATTTAAATAGAAGGTGGGCACATGTATTTGTTCAGAAAGAATCATTTTCTCTTTTGATCACACTTAGAAACCTGAAATAACTGACACTATAAAAATTTGTCGGAAAAAAACAAAATTGAAAGTTGCCAAGAACAAGAACACTTGGAAGATGACTTGTTATTGACCATCTTCTTCACTCAATCAAGGAGAAAAGAATTAACCTTCCAAAAGCTGTTTTTATTTATTTTATTGTTATTTCTACTTTTTATTACCTGCAAATAGGTTTCTTTTATCGGGAATATATTGAATGTTTCTAAGAAAGCATTCGGAAAAAGTCTCTTCCTGTTGAATGTTGTATTACTGCCCACTGATGAATAAAATCTCACTGCAATGACATTTTGGAATTATCACTCTACAATTTATAGTTGGTGCGAGATTAAAAAGAATTCTTGTCAACTTTTCAAAATGAAAAGATATTCTTTTCACTCCTGCAAAATGTAAATAATCAACTACAGACGCTTAAATTTGCTTTGAACCTTTCACATTTCATTACTCATCTTTTATTTTATAAAAAATATCCTGACAATATCTTTGTTAATATTTATTTGCTCAAATTCTGTGTCTTATTATTACTTTGGTTTTATACGAGTCCACCAAAATTTTTAGTTGATCAAAAATACCAGGAGCTCATAACTTCTTCTCATCATACCCACTACAAGACACAAAAGGAAACAAAGGAATAAAATTCATGTTGATTGAATGACCATTTAAACATCATTGTCTCAAGTATGTTCCTCCTTGAACCACATTGCAAAAAACATGGCCATTATTTAAGACATTAATAATAAAAAGGAATAATATTTCCTTATGGAATTGGTAAATGCCCAATAAATAATATTACTTTCAAGAGAAATTAACTACATGTTGTCATAGATTTAAAAAAAAAATCTTTTGTATGAATTTCTTTACTAATTATTAGACAACATAAACCTATTAAAGCTGATGTCAACTATTTACTCCATTCTTAATAAACTTTATAGGCTTGATATGTCCAAATCGTCAGCTGATCTCAAAAATGACCTATCAGTTTTTAATATTGAGTACGAAATATCTTGTAAATTTTAATGCTTCCAAAGCAAAACTACTCTTGTAATCATCTTGGAGAACCCTTTTTGATTTCTATCAACATGGCTGATGCTAACCCTTGGAAGAGTTACTCCTTCACCTTCAAGGTTAACATTTTCCACTGACCCTAAATTGGAATGATTACATTGAATCAGTTGCTAGGTTTGCTGCTAGGAAAAGTGGTTCCGTGTATTGTTGTATATAAATTTTTATGCCAGAATCTTTCACCTTTGTAAGTCAACCATTCATCCATGCTTTGAATGTTACTGTCACATCTGATCTGGTGCTTCTACAAGGTATATAAAGTTGTAAAGAAAAATTTGCAATATTATCTGTCTTGGTCTAGCATTTTGGCTTCAGTCACTTTCCCATCATTTTAACCTAGCTTCCCTATGCTTTTTTTATGAATTTAAGGGCAGTACTAGATTGGCAGCTCGGTCTTGTCATTTTACATTTGAAGATACTAGATGTAACCATAAGTTAAATTGTTTTTTCTTTCACACATCTTGCTTGTGGAACATTTTTACAACTCTTGGTTTCCAGTCAACTTTGATTTAGAAAATTTGAAGAGCACTATTATTTTTTTGTCTCCCCTCCTTAATAAAGATTTTTTTAGGTTCTTTTACTCTCAGAACCCCACCCCATGTCATAATGGATTTATTACCTTGTTTCAAGTGAAACAGTTAAAAAAGAGGATTTGTTCTTTTCTATCTGTGTTTAGACAAAATTATTTCCTGAGCAAAATGAATGGTTTAATTAATCAGTTCTTGTTCATCTAAATTTCTGAAATTGCAAATTTGTTTGATCAAACTTTTCATACATTTGTCTATTAAGTGACTGTTTTGCTTCCAATTGGTCTTGAGATAGACTTTTCTGTTGCTATATTTGTCATCTTGTTGGCAATCTTTTTTTTCACTGTTCTATTAAATATAAAACATTTTCAACATGCAAAAATTTATATTTAGAATATTGATCTCTTTGCTGTTGCTATCATCAGTGTTTCAACCATTATGCCCTCCAGCCTTCCTCAGGTGTATATCAGTCTGCATAACCTGGGAATACTGAACAGAACCCTTTATTTAAACCATATATATATATATATATATATGCGTGTGCACACACACACACAAGAAAGGCCAGAGAGGACAATAGTCTGCATATAGTGTTAATAATGATAACTCCCTATCCAAGAATTTTGAACAGAATAATACCAGGAGTAATCAATAAATCATAAATGCCATTGAACACTGAAAACAATATGAAAACGAATGAATTAAATGGTTCATTGACCTCTATTTTATTGAATCAATATATTGTTTGAAGATTTTGGTATCATTTCATCTCACTATTAAATTTTTTGAACAATTACAGTCATTTTTTAATGGCATTAGTAAACTTATATATATATGAAATGGATAAATCTGACAATTATTTTAATATATTTTCTGTTTATAAATTATTTTTACATAAATGCTTTGTTTATAATAAACAGTATTAACAACATTTAACGACCTGAATGTCTGAAAAAGTTAATAAAAAAAAAAAAAAATATGTACTCTTACAGGAATCTTACCAACAGAACTGTCATATAGCCTGATGTGATATACCATTTAGGTACAGAGGAAGTGTCTGATTAGCAAGGTCAAATTACTGTTTTTTAAACTATAAATTTCCCATGATTTCTTTTGAATGCTCATATCTACTCAAAATGTATCTTAACGTAAACCAATGACATTTCCAATCAGTAAATGTTAAACCTGTTTATTATAAACAGTATTTACTTAAATATTTGTATCTATAAAAATAACATATAAACAGAAAATATATTAAAACAATTGTTGGACTAAGTCAATTTCATATCATATGATGTCATTTGTTTATGATAAGATAGACTTTGAGCAGATATGAGCATTTGGGAGAAATCATGTCAAATTTGTAGTTTAAAAACAGTTATTTAACCTTGCTAACCAGATGCTTTCTCTGTAACTAAATGGTATAGCACATCAGGCTATATGACAGCTCTGTGTAGGATACAGCTTCAATTCCTGTTGGAGGACACATTTTCTATGAAATTTCTCAGGCATTCAGTTTGGTAAATGTTGCTAATAGTATTTATTATAAACAGAGCATTTACTTCAATATTTGTATCCATAAAATAACATGTAAACAGAATATATATATATATATATATATATATATATATATATATATATATATATATATATATATATATATATATACACATATATAGTAACATGAGAGAAAATGGCTTTGCTCCTCATAGAAAATGGATTTGGACGTGTGTCACATGTAAAGTATTTCAGAAAGAAAACGGCAGCTTTATGAGTTGTATATTTAAGAAATGACAGATCTCTGATTCAGATACTATTGTGAGACTTTTTCACACCTTTGCAAATTATACCTCTCACTCAAGCTACAAAAAGTGCTTGATGAGGTGACAGATCAGTGTGACTGTGGTAGCAAGCAGGAAACATATGTGGCGATTTGGTTGACCTATGCTATGCTGTTTGAGGGGAAAGAAACTCATTAGTGATCTTTATTCCAAGCATGAAAAAACCTGACATGTATAATAGAAAGAGCCTGTCTACTGAACAAGGCTGTTATTATAAGTTATAATACTGTTTATCAACTCTTTAAATGTTATCTAAATCCAAAATGTGATTGAAATTGTAGGGGGTCACTTACAGTTAAGTGTTCTGAAGAAGTCCAACATCTAACTACAGAATAGGATCAACACTGCTTAAATTGGTGTTCAAATGACAGGTTTTTTTCAATGTGATTTAAATTATAGGTTGATAAACCTGCACATTTGTATTACTGATGCCCAGTCACAAGTGACATTAATAAATTAATCCAAAATTAAAAAAAAAAACTTTATTTCCACCAGACATTGATAATTTTCCTAAGTATGGCTGTGAGTTAGTTGAGTGAAACTCACAGCTTTTTAAGATCTTTTATTTGTCTTTTGCAATTTGATAAACTAAATGGACCATATATTTGATTAATGCCATATCACATATACTTGAATAAATTGTTTTAGAGTTAATGTGCTCCTTGACAAAATCCTATAAATTCATCAGTCTTTCTACCATTCAATTTCTATGGATGTTAGTTATCAAGGACACATGACACGGTGGATAAAGGAGTTAGATCTCTTGACAGGACCCAAAGAGTGTGAGTTTAATACCTGTTTAAGGCAATGGAGAACTTGGAGAGGGGAATTAACAGGAGATAACTGATATCCATTAAACATGGCACGTGGAACTAGAACAGTCTACCCCAGTGAGCGAAATAAAGGGTTCAGTTCGACATTCCAACCACCTGAAGAAGGTCGGAGCATACAATGGCCGAAATGTTGTAATAAATATGGACACAAAGATGAGGACAGTAGTCTGAATAGTGTAAATAGTGTACATCATACCTCATCTCAGAAATATAGACAGATACTGACAGAGAGGAGTTAACATTTACTTTTTATTACATTAGTCTGTGCTCTCAACTGTATAATGCATTATTCTCAGGAATAAACTACTTCTTATTTTCTATATTTACAACAAAACAGTTATTGATTATCTTTATATTAGAATTAACAAAATGCAAGGCTCTAGAGTCACTCAAAATAGTGTTACTAAATGAGGTTTGTGATATGAATATAAGTAGGTTGTAGGAAGTAAAGATGAGGATAAACTTTTGACTTAAAATAGTTAAGATTGTTGTATTGTTGTAAACTAGTAAAGGTTACTAAATGAGGAATAACCAAAATGGAGGTTGGAAATGAAATGGTAATCTTTATAACATCAACAAAATACAATAGTCACTAGTGTCGTGAATTAGGTAAACCACTGCTAGTGGTGGACTACAGAGACGGCATATTACCCCCACCAGCACCACTTACAATAGTGTCAAATGTATTTATGAGGATTGGGGCATACCCATTACTGTTCATAGGTGTACTATATAACAACTATTTAAGGAAGAAACCATGTGGAAGTGTGTTCCATGAAGTCGCTGTTGTTGAGAAAAACCAGTCTGAATTAAACTGTTTCATTTATGGAATGAGAGGGAAATGTGGGTTATTCAATTCTATGGGTGTAGCCTGACATGCCTGAGCTGTAAAAGTCTGAACTGGTGCAACTAAAGAAGGGAGTTAATTTGATCATGGAAATAATGGCACTTGTGACAATGCCTGTGGGGGCAAAGTGGCTGCAAAGCAAAAAATAAGTCATCCTCTATATATTAATGAAAATGCAAGTATTATTAAAGTTTGTCTATATTTCTGAGATGAGGTATTATGTACAGTATTTACATTAGTCAGACTATTGTCCTCATCTTTGTCACAACGTTTTGGCCGTTGTACACTCCGGCCTTCTTCAAGTGGTTGGAATTTCGAACTGAACCCTTTATTTCGATCACTGGGGTAGACTGTTCTAGTTCCACGTGCCATGTTTGATGGATGTCGGTTATCAGTTATCTCCTGCTAATTTTCCCTCTGAAAGTTCTCCACTGCCTTACCTGGGTATTGAATTCGCACACTTTGGGTCTGTCACTGGATCTAACCAACGCCTTTATCCACTGTGCCATGGGCGGATGAACGGATGAATGGCAGATGGAAAGTGAGACAGGCCTTGGAGAGATCCAAGCTGCCCAAGTCTAACATAACAAAACTGGAGAGACTGGCGATTGGATCCTTACAGAGGAATGAAAACATCATCATACTACCGGCTGACAAAGGCAATGCGACTGTAGTGATGGACAAATCAGATTATACAAGAAAACTGGAAGACCTCATTAGCAATGGTAGCTACAGCAAAGTGAAAAAGGATCCTACAATGAAATGGAACACAAACTGTCACAGATCCTAATCAAGAACAAGGATCAAGGATCACTTCGCACCCAAAATGTATAGGCAGTTATCGCAGCGTTACACCAAGCTACCTCACATATATGGTCTCCCTAAGATTCACAAAGACGGTATTCCGCTCAGGCCGATTGTTAGTTGCCAAGGCTGTGTGTGCCACCCTCTGAGTCGCTTCCTTGTAGATATAATTGACCCATTGATCGGAAAGTCTCCTTCATATGTCCGAAACTCTGCCCACTTCGTGGAAATAGTCAAAGATGCTCCCATCCTATCCAACCAGATGGTGAGCTTGGATGTGGTGAGTTTGTTCACCAAGGTACCCACGGAGGAGGCACTCTCAGTAGTCAGAGACAGATTGACCTCTGACTCTTCCCTAGAAGAATGGACCAGTATTCCAACAGATAATCTGATGGAGATGTTGACTTTCTGTACACGCACTTCGGAATGGGATCACACATATATCGACAGGGCTTAGCAATGGGCTCGCTATAATCACCAGCAATGGTGAATATATACATGGAATACTTTGAAGAAATGGCATTAGCCATTAGAATCTATATCTCTAAAGCCAACTATATGGTTATGGTACGTAGATGACACCTTCATACTCTGGCCACACTGGGAAGATGTCCAGGTTCTACTGGACCATGTGAACTCAATAAGACCTTCAATACAGTTCACAATGGAGAAAGAGAGTAACAACACACTCCCATTCCTGGATGTAACAATTATCTTGAACAGAGCATGGGTTCAAGACATCTGTATACCGTAAACCAACATTCACCGGACAGTACCTCAATTTCAACTCCCACCATCCATACAGCGTAAAGAAAAGGATTGTCTGTTGCTTACAACACCAAGCAAAAGTCCTAAGTGGCGACCAAGAGATATTAGATAAGGAATTGGTCAGTATAAGTAGTACCCTACAACGTAACAACTACCCTGGGTACATGGCAGCAGCCCCCCAAAACTGGGATAGGTGGGTACAAGAGGAGGACAACAACACTCAGAAAATAGTCTGCTGGCCTTATGTGAAGGGGTTATCAGAGAAAATACAAAGGATCTGCGGTCCATATAACATCAGGACAAACTTCAAAAGCGTGACAACACTTCGCAGATATCTCTCTCGAGTGAGACCCCCCCATAGAGGAGAACATGACTAAAGACTGTGTGTACGCTATCCCGTGCGGCTGTGGAAAGGAATATAAAGGAGAGACATGCCACCCCCTCAAGGTAAGGCTTCAAGAACACCAGAAAGCTGTAACACGAGGGGAAGTAGAAAAATCAGGCGTGGCTGTCCACATATGGAGAGAGAAGGGAGATCACTGTCCCTTGTGGGATCATGTTGAGATCATAGACAGGAAACACCATTGGAAAATTTGTAAACTTAAGGAATCAGCACATATGCTAGGCCACATATGCTAGCCTTCATAAGACCCAAGTGTTACTAGAGGCTCAGTTTATGTTATGTGGGTAAGATAATGGTTAACCCAAGCCTTGAACAGGGAAAGTGACTGTAGGGTGAAAAATAATTCATCATCCTCAAGGATGTGGAGATGCTTTTGGACCTGAGACTGGAAAGTGAAGACTGGGCTGCTCCTGCCCATATATGGAAGTAGTACTCTATTTTCTAGCGTTTGTAAAGTTAGAGGATAGCAGGAGGAGTCAGTTACTTAGTGGAGTGGTACAGGTATGAACTTTTAAAGATTATATCACGCACCTCAAGCGGTCTTGCTCTTGGATATTTGCTTAGTGCTATGGATTATGAAGATCTACAGTACTGAAAACATGGTACTGGTTGAGTTTATTTACAGTCTCATCAATATGTGAGAGATGACAGCTATCAAGTAGTGAAAATTTGTTCATTTTTCTGTATCATCAATTGCATATCTTGTTTTCCATGGCCACTCTTTAATACAAACTACTTAAGCTCATTATGGTGATTTACTGGGCTCTATGATGCCCTCCTCAAGGAGTCTTTGTGTCATGGCTGATAAATTTGAAGGTACTGCTGCAATTTAGTAGCAGTTGGTAGACACTCTGGCTTCCAGTTAGCAAATGATGCTGGTGGTTGAACAGAGTACTTAGACTGCATATTACAAGGGGAGGTAGTTTTCCACCATACAATAAGACCACATATGTAGAATAACCTGGCAGGATCTTTGAGCAAAGACTGTGGTCATGTCCATTCATTTGATGAGTCTCTTTGTTTATATCCTGTTACTTCAACCAAAAGCAAAGCTGAAGTCATTGAAAGAGTACTGTTAGAATGATAGAATTTCAAGGAATCATATTCAACCATTCTATGATAGTATAACTTTGTACTACCACTATGATTAGACCCTCTTTCTCCCTTCTATTTGAAAAAAAAACAAAAAACTTTTCTACTTCCTTCTTCAATGAACTTGGTGTAGCAGCCAAAATCTTGTTAGTATATACAGTTGGGGCACTTGTAAAGACATTAGAACAATGCAGATGTGCAGAGTCCTAACTTTATAAAACTTCAGCTGACAGATTTAAATGCTGGGCAATCAAAATATTATTGTTATGAAATTACTCAAAAAAAAAATGAAGCAGACAGATTTGTGGGCTATAAATTCATCTCTTGTATGATTTTTGGACTGGGCATAGCAGCATTCACTACTGATGTTATCAATCCAGAAGTATAGGAGTTTGAATTCTTCAGTACTGTTTTTAATGTTCTTATCTTATCAAGCAATGGCCAATTGAGGTCATGCAAAAACCTTATTAGTGGACTTCACAAACACATTGATGGCTTCCTCATATGTTGTATTTTCTGAAAATTGTTCTGTAAATCCTGGCAAGAGGTAGCATATTTTCTCAGACTCTGTTTGTCCACATCACAGCTTGATGTTAATAGAAGAAAATTTTGAAAGGCTTTGAACCAATTCCTGTGTAGAACTTTCTGAACTGGGGACACAGTCAAACGTCTCTAGTCTAAGCAATTTTTCCATGATTCTTGAAAAAGCCCAGTTTTAGTTCAAAGTCCAGATCCTCTGAAAACTCTTATGCTGAATAAATTGTGATAATAAAGAGAAAATATAAACTTCACTCTAAGGATTTATTCAACATAAAAGTGTAACACTGTTACAATAACTTGTCAGTAAGCCAAAGTGAAAAAATTATAAAAGACTATTCCTTACAAATGCAAATAAAGTGGTGTCTGGCCAAGTCATTTCATTAGAATAAAACCATTCAACTTCACAAAAGAGTGATATATTTAATTTCAGATATATTATTACTTAAAAGCTATTTCTTTTGTTTTTAGTGGGTAATTGAATCTGAGTAGTAGAGGCACCATTTATTTATTAAACCGTATATTTATTTTTGTCTACTGGCCTGAATATTTGAGAAATCTTACAGAAAAATATATGCTCTCTGGCAAGACTTCAACATGCATTCTTTTAGAAGAAGCAGTCATTAGATCTGATGTATTTTGAACCAATCAGCCACATAGTACTTCACCACATTAATTTAACTTAGATTAGGGAAACAGACTGGCATGAAGAAAGAGGATAAACCAAAGACATCATTACACATAAAATGTGTATTTAACAAAATGTACAAAAAATGATGTGAAAGAAAGGCATGCATTGAGTAAAACAAGAGTTCTCTCTCTTTAACTATTAATTGCTCCAAAATTCACTGAAAGAAATAAGGTTGTAATAGTTTCCGGTAATAAATGTTTCCAACAGTTTTGCTGTGTAAGAAAAAAAGATTGTGAGTATAGGGAATATTCAGCATGTGAGTGGTGGTGTGAGTGAGAAGATTGGCGCATGGTTTCAACTGTCGTGGATTCGTTTGGCAGCTGAAATCTCACTAATTATCTAAGAATATTTCTTGTTTATTCAGGTGATCATCAGCTCCGAAGTGCTGCGCAGGAAGAATCACCCTTCGCGTGCAGACAATCTGATTGGTTGGCATTGACCAATCAGCGAGCAAGCTTTGGGGAGACTCACAAAAGCTTCTGGGATCCGATTCTCCCAAAAGTGCATGAAATCAACTATTGTCGCATAGCTGTGATTTATAATTGTCCATTACACTGTAGTGTTGATTTATTATCCAAGGAATGCTTGTTGTTGTATAATTTGAATTTCTGTAAGTATGTATGTATGCATGTATGTGTGTGTGTGTGATGATCATAATGGTGCCTTTAAACAAAAAAAATTTTCTTGCACTCTTGTAATAGATGTATCTGTTTCGTTTTAGTATCCTAACATAAACAAAATAATGTCTAACTAATAAAATGTGACACCTTTTAATAAATAAAAAAAATCCATCCATTTCTTTAGAAATTATTTTGTTAGGATATGAATTTTTTAACTAGGTTTAGTTAAATTATAATAGAAATGTTAACTTTTCCAATCCTGAATGGATGGCCTGTATTCATAAATTTCCTTTAAGGATCATGTCAGTAAAAGACAATCATAATAAAAATGTTTACTGCTTTTGCTGACAGACCATTTCATTGCATAATATGGGAAGACAAGCACATGTTCGTCATATAGAAAGTAGAAAATATGAAATATTGGGCATCTTTTGACGTCACCACTAATAACCTCATTTCTTTAACAATATTCTCATAAAGAATTAGCTACCTACCAAATCCATTAAAGATGTTTACATTTTCAGTAGAGACATTAAAGTTTATATTCAGCAATGTGCTTCTTTTTTAATTTTATATTTTTCTGGATGTCTGTTATGCAATGTCACAAAATCAAGGAATTTCAGTGGTATTTTCAAAGTAAATCAGGGAATTATATTTAATGATTAGGATGGGAAACTTGATAATTCTGCAAGTGTTTAACTTGAGTTTATTAACAGTTTCTATCTGAATTTAGTTTGGGGTGGTGCTTTAATAATTTATTTCTTGACAATAATTCTGTCATTTTCTATTTTCTCTTATGTGTTTGTTTTTTTTTTTTTAATGTGGGGTCCAACATTTTAGCCACATAATCTCCAAATCTCCAATGTCTGTGTTGCAGAATATTGTAGAAGCCTATTATGCAGGTATGCTAACTCCCACCCACAAACAAACATGTCATTTTCATTTTATTGCTTCTTTTTGTTCCCGAGACCATTCTCTATTGCCCTCAATACTGACCTCATGATCACTTTTTGAGCTTCATATTCTCTGCTGGGGAGTGTGTAGCCATGGTCAAATGCAAAATAAATAACAGAACTGTCCAACAAATACACTTGACAAAGTTTGCAATGAACAATAAGAAGAAAAAAAACAGGGCAAAAAATAATATAAATCAAGCAATATATGCCAGGCAAAAAATAGTAATGACAAACTCAGATTGGGCATCAGCACAGAAAAGAAAGTTTGCACAAGTGAGTATAGTGTTCTGTCTTGGAGACAAGACAGAATGGGACTGCATCAGGTCAAACTGAGAACTGCCCTATTTTATTGGGTAAAAAAAAATCTCAGCTTGCATTTGTGTACTGTCTATAAAATGGGAGGGGAAATTCTTTTGCCGTCATTCCCACAGTTTGAAACCAATATCAACCACAATTTGCATATTGAACAATCCAAGCAATGTATGCAGATAATCCTTCCGTCCTTCATTATTATTTGCCATTGCTTCTATCAGTCAAAATAATAGACAAGTTCAAGCATTAGAACCAGACCTTGTAACAATGGAACAAGGTTGCATGGTCAGATGATTATCACTTTCTCTTGAATATGATGGATGGCAGAGTACATGTCCATTATCTTGAGGAAGCAACAATACTGGAATGCACTGTAGGTAAACAATAAGCTGGTAGAAGTAATTGGATAGTATGCTCAGAAACATTGGATACTCTGTTTCGTGTGTAATGTATTCTGTTGCATTGAAACTACTTTGAAAGGTAAGGTATATTGCTTTCATCGCAATAGTTATGTCTTTCACCAGGACAATAGTCCCTGCTCCACTATGCATATTGTCTGGGAATGTTTTCAGAAAAATGAAAGCTTTATAGATCTCAGATTGAGCTTTTATAAGCTAGCAAGAAGTTCATTCTGCAAAAGCTCTACAGCACAACTTACAACTCTTAAAGGAGCTACTGTTAACATCCTGGCAGTCAAACCCAGAGGAAATCTTAAGATTTATAGAAACAATGCTTGATCTGGTAAGAGCTGTTTTACATGCACATGAAGGACCAACACATTGTTTTCAATGAGAAATCAGTTCTCATACAAAAACTAATGTTGATCTTGGTCAATACTGAGATTGATGACCACTTGAGGATACCAGGTGATGTAAGCTTAAATGTGTGGCTGGTGTAATGGATAATGGCTTGAATATGGAAGCTGGAGAGCTGAGTTCCAATTGCTGTTGGATTTGTTATATTCCTTTATGCAAAAGAAAATCCTTGGAAAAAAGTATGTGTTCATGTCTTTTCTCCCTACCAGCTATAGATAAATTACTAGAATCATTTATCTGTAAATCATTATCATCTCCCAAAAAATTCTTAGAATCTAAATATTTTTGGGGTTTAAATAACCTGCAAAAGTCATAAAAAATCACTCTCTCATATGTGCACAAATAAGTAGATATACCAGACAAGTGAGCCTTCCCATCAAAAATGTTATAAGATTTTTAAAAATTATGTGCCACCCCCAGTAATTGTTGTGCATAAAATTTGGCACCAGTGAAAAAATTGGCATGAGAAATTGAGGCGAGTTAAACTATTAAAACCTGTCTTAATTTACCTCATGGTTTGTAGTTTATCTAGAGATTCAGAGGTAAACTTAAGCCTTTGCACACCATTTAACCTGCGGATGGAGAGGTGATTCAGCCTTTTTGTATACCAGTTAAATACAGGGAGGTTGTTACCAATATTTCAGAACTTTTATCAAAGCAAAAATGTTCTGCTCAATACCTCTACCTAAAGAATTAACAAGGAAGCAATTGTACCAAATGGAATGCATTTTAATTTTGAAGAAAAGAAATGGAAATCTTTCAACAGAATCCAGAGATCAGAATTTCTTTTCCATGTGAAAACATCCAGGAACCACTTAATATTATGCTGAATAGGTTTTAATTAAATTTCTATTATGCATAGCTTAATGCATGTGTTGGTGAATCGTACAGATGTGCATCTGAGTGTGTAATAGTCTTTTTAGGCTTCTTTTGGAATGGTGAATACATGGTGGGGATATACAGAGCATAAAAAATGTTAAGAAAGAGCTTAAAACTGTTATTTTACTTATAAGTATTAGGTTGGTGCAACAATAATGACGTAATAATGTCGTTTTTTGACGTTAACCTAATAACTTGCTTATGATTTTTATCAGGTATCATAAAATTTAACCGAAGCATGCTTATTTTACCTTGAAAATTAATACATAACAAAACAAAAACCAAATAAACTTTCTATATGTTCTCATAATTTGGGGATGCATGGGATGTGTTATCATTTTATGAAATTTATGAATAATTTAAATACATATTAAAACATGTTTCATTAGACACAATTGTTATGGAGTGGTTTCACAGTGGAGGCTTGTATTTGTACTAAGTCAGTCCTAAAATAGGTTTGATGTGCAAAATGTTAGGAACTTGATATAATAGGTAATGACGCAGAGAAATCTAGTTGTGGTCGCTGATACTTTAGTATCCGACAAACGGTCGTCCGGCATCGACTGACTGACCGAACTACTGAGCGACTCCCTCTACTCTTACTTATTATAGGTGGGAGAGTCTATTAACAATAGAATAGGTGTGTTCCACTATAACAATAATAGAAAAGCTTTCCCTATTATATTTTCATAATTTTTGTTGCTTTTCGTAGATTACAATGGATGAAATCACATAGGTTCTGTGCTATCCTTTCACCAACACTGCAAAATTCCAAAGAAATATCATTTTCACGTGACAATAAACACAGTCTGAATTTCTGATCCAAAATCATTCCAAAGATGAAAACTATCACCCAGACATGGAACGTTGCTTAATTTCTTCCTTTCTTGATAATGATTAAAGCCAATCAGGAAACTGAGTTCTTAAAAAGAACTTGCATAGATGATTCTTTACACTTTCACCTCCAGAACATGTGAACTAATCTGCCAACAAGGAAAACTTATTTTAAAACATTGCAGACATGGAAAGGAAACTACAAAACCTCCTACAGAAGTTAGCAAAGGAGAGCAAGAAGAAGGGACTAAGCATAAACTGAAAGACAGAATGCATGGTCATCAGCAAAAAAGATGAACCCAAAATGTGATTTACAGGTCGGGGATATTAAAATCAAGCAGGTGCAGAAATTTAAATGTCTGGGGAATGTTCTGACAGGACGGTAAGTGTGACACTGAGATACAAAGATGCATTGTGATGGCCAAAGACACATTGCAACAGCTAGGCAGAGTATTATGAGATGAGGAGGATTTCGTTGGTAATAAAGAATAGTGCCGAACTGCTAAGTGATATCTTCAAAGATGAAGAAAAGATTTTAGGCAATGGTGCTACAGTTTAACAGAAAGATGCTAAGGATAACATATGTGAACAATGATGGTTTTGGAGAGGATGCAAACAGAGGAAACTTATACATATCATCAGGAAAAGGTATCTAAAATTATGGGACACGTAATGAGAAAAGAAGGCTTGGAAAATCTGATACTCACAGAGCGGATAGAGGAACAAGAAGATACAATGCATGACATAATTAATAGGCTTAAGCAAATGGATAGCAGAACAGGGCCTGAAAGACAAAACTTATTGACAACTACAAGGGATAGGAGGAAATGAAGAGGCATGATTGCATACATCCTGAAGAAACACATCACATAAAAGAACTGATATGACATGTCTCAAATCTTTAAGATAATTTTTGACTGAACACACTTGAGTATGCATTGCCTGCTTAATCTAACCAGTGTAATTGACATCTAATGTCCTGTGCGTTTGAAAGCATTTTTTGTTTTGTTTCTGGCATTTCTTCATTAAAACTCTTGAATACCTTGGTCTTTACAGCTTGATCTATGAACTAGTTCTTAAGACACGTCAAGAGGTTTCAAAGCCTTTTATTAGGTTGGTGCAAAAATAATGACGTAATAATGTCGTTTTTTGACGTATTTTTTAACGTAAAAAACGACATTATTACGTCATTATTTTTGCACCAACCTAATACAAAAATAGTATTAAGAAGTTTGTGAATCAGTTCATATGGCACTGATAATAGTGGAACACATGCAAATGAACAAATTTTAATTAAATAGGAGTGTGTGATGTTTCTGACTATTCATTTTGATTATATATATATATATATATATATATATATATATATATATATATATATAGAGAGAGAGAGAGACAGACATCAGTGGGTCTCAATTTCACACTAATACAATCTTAAGACTAATATTTCTTCTGAAGATTGCATTGAGGCATGAAATTAAGTCATCACACAGTGTTAATTCCTATATCCACATTGTCTTCATCTATAAGCAATGTATCTCTATGTACTCTTTTCCCATAATTATAGCAGTTTTTTGTTGTTTTTTTTTTTTTAAATACATACACATGCTAACATAAACACACATACACTAATTTATCAGTATGCCATAAAAAATGATGCCAATATTTAAATAATTTCAGTTACATTGGTCATATTTTCTTCATGAGCAAGTAAGGATTTTCATCAATACAATTAACTCTGTGGTCACATGTCAAAAAACAAATTTTACTTTTTTTAATCATTTAGAAATAAAAAAAAAAATCCTCTGAAAAATAACCACAAAAGAAAAAGACAAATTTATTATCAACCTTTTCTCCCTACTTACAAATCAGATATTCCTTTCTTATGGTAACATGTGAGATGTTCATTACTAAGAATGAGTCATCAGCTAACAGTTCGTTTGCCATTGTTAAGTGAGTCTGACACAAGATATGGGAGAAACCATTGATTATTAAAATCATACCAGTATAAATGGTCTGCAATGCTGACTTACTGACTATTTTACTATTCTACAGGGAGATAGGTAATATACAAATTCTCTTTTTACAATGGGCTTACATTTTAAATATCCCATTATAAGTCAAAATGAGCTTTGTATTTTCACCACAACAAATCAGGAAACTTGGATATTTTGTTGATTATGTAAAAATATGTTTTAAAAAAAGGCAGTTAAAAATAAAATAACATAAAGGGTCATTGGGAACATTCATAATTGCAGAATTAGAGAATATTTGGACAGTTCCTTCATGCTCAGTGTCCAGAAAAGAATACACTTGTTAGAACACAAGAAAAATTAAATAAAAGTTTAATTGCAGAACCTTGTTTGTTGTCTTTAAGGAAACGCACACACATGATAGGAAATGTTTATAAATCTGTCTTGCTTTTCACTAAAGCATCATCAGTGAATGCGATAGTCTACTCGACCAATGAAAATCGGGCATCACAAAAATAAAAAGACCAGAATATTTTTTTTGCATATTTGACACCAATTTAAATGATTTGAATATATTTGGATTGTTATAAATTTCATCATTTCTAAAAAAAAATAATTTAAAATTAATAAATAAAAATGCTACGATGTCTACTATATTGAAAATGTCCTTTTTTTTTTCATAATGGCTAACCTGGTTAAAATTACTTGTACCAAAACAGAACAAATTATGGACCCTCAGATAGTTTATCTGCAATTTTTATTCAGATGTATTTCTCAGTTAAAACTTAAAATAAGTGATTAAACAGACTTTAAACAATATACATACATACATATATACACATGAGAATATCACAATTATGTACATATATTAATGTTTTTTTTGTTTTACATATATTTGGTTATTCAAAATAGATAAAAACTGAACAACTCTGAAATTGTTTACCAATTCAATAGTGGATCCATATATTTACTCTTGTATTTAGCTCTTGTATTTATATAAATAACAAATATAAAGTAAAGCAAAATTTTGAAGTATGTTGGAGATGTACATTTTAAGAAATTTAATACTCTTTAAAAGGTCCTCTTCCATATTCTTTTGGAAAAGACTAATAATAAAAAAAAAATACATAGCACAAAAGTTATGAAAAATAACAAAAAATTGTATATTCCTTCATTAACAAAAATTATATAAATATCTTAAATATTTTATAGTTTTTCATTCTGTATTCTTTCAAGGTATATTTCAAGTGCCTAGTTTTGTAGGTTGATCTATGCAGGATGCAAATTGGCTGAAGTTGGCTGAGCAGCTATTCATCTCCCTCTATATTTCACTATGTATTCATTCATGCTTAGATAGTCTTTGGCAAAGTAGACCTGGCAGAACCCATCTTTTTCCAGACTGGGTGATAACAGGTGTCATCTTACTTGAAGGCTTGTTTTAGTCATGGACATGATGGCTATTGATTCCATGAAGGTCTTTGACTACAGTTCAGGAAGCCCTCCACCCAGTGATGTTATATCATCATCAGTTGGACATCTTTCCTAAATTTCTCATGGGAAAGAACATTAGAACCACTTGGCAGATGCTTGCATAGTTTGATACCAGGGACATCAGCTAAGGCTTCATTCTCATCACCCAATAGATATTGAAGTATATACTATACACAATTATTAATGTCGTTAAAACAAGTTTTTAAATGTTTTGTAAGAGGTAGTAATTGGCTATACAGAATAAATAGTAAAAATACAGTAGGTTATTAACAGCAGCAATGATACTATATCTGTGGAGAGGCTAAAAAAGTTCCTAGCTGGACCTATTCTGGCCTACTTGGTTGGGCTGAGAATGATTTAGCTAGCTTCATATTGAGGACTCATAATGCTGTTAGTAATTATAATATAAACAATGAATAGCAAATAAAACGCTGCACTGAAAAGATCTTGTTCCAACCAAGAAGTAATTAAAAATAAAATTGTAATATTTTGTCAGATTTCATTTAGTGGATCTAGAAAGAACATTTCAACATCCACTTAATGAGTATATTCTTTTTTTAAATTCTTTATTTTTTTACCAGTTGTTCATGCAATACAAGTCCAAAGAGACACATTTAAGTAGGAATTACTGAATGAGGTTGTTGTATGAACACAACAGAAAGTTCTAAGAAGTGCATATTATAAAAATACGTACACAGACAATGTTTAACTCTAGACTTTAAGGTTATAAGGACCAATAAAGTATCTTCTTGGGAGTCTGTTTCACAATGTAACATTTCTTGTGAAGATGTACTTATATATATATATATATATATATATATATATATATATATATATATATATATATATAAGTAATTATATTCATCTGGAAAAACCTTAGGTGTTTTGGCTCGCAAATGAACAAACCAATACCCAAGGAAAAATAAGGAATAAAAAAAAATTAAAAAAAAAGAACTAAGAACATGTAATTCAGGTGAAAACAATCAACCAGAGTCCAAAGAAAAAAAACACCTCCAACACGAGTAAAGCAAAAATAATTAAGCAAAATGCTCAATACACTAAGTAGAGCAAACCTAGCTATGAACCTAAAGAGCCAGGTAAACCTGCCTAGGTTTCACCTATGCAGATCATCAGGGTACACTGGCCAGCTCTTTAGGTTTTTATATATATATATATATATATATATATATATAGTGTGTGTGTGTCTATATTTCTGAGATGAGGTATTATGTACACTATTTACATTATTCGGACTATTGTCCTCATCTCTGTTGCCATGTTTATCACAATGTTTTGGACACAAGAACACATGGCACAGTGGATAACGGTGTTAGATCCAATGATAGGACCAAAAGAGTTGTGAGTTCAATACCTGATTAAGGTAGTCGAGAACTTGGAGAGGTGAATTAACAGGAGATAACTGACATCCATTATACATGGTACAAAAAATTGCAATATTAGCTCTGGTAAAAAAAAATAGGCAATGATAACAGCAAAAATTGGAATATGAGTACTGGTAAAAAATTGTTTGCTGAAGACATTAGTTTGCTGAAGACATTTATATTAACCAGAAATTCATACACGGATGTCCTTAGATACACAAGGTACAGTGGATAAAGGTGTTACATAGATCCAGTGACAGTTCAGTACCTGGTTAAGATGGTGGAGAACTTTGAGAGGGGAATTAACAGGAAATAACTTATAACTGACATCCATTAGACATGGCACGTGGAATTAGAATAGTCTACCCAGTGAGTGAAATAAAGGGTTCAGTTCGACATTCCAACCACCTGAAGAAGGTCAGTGTACGACGGCAGAAACGTTGTGATAAACATGGCAACAAAGATGAAGACAATAGTCTGAATAATGTAAATAGTGTAATGTCCTCCTTCCTACTCATGAAATATGGATGAAATGAGGATAGATAATTTATTGCAGTGTACATACCCAGGTAGGTCTTAGTTGTAAAAGTCTGAACTGATGGAACAAGAAATATAGATTGTCAGATAATTTTCTATGGAAATAGTGATAGATAAGAAGCATAAACGGAGTTGTAGAGAAGAAAATAGTTCATCCCTCACAAAGCTGCATGGATGCCTTTTTGTCATGGCTGGAAAGTGAGTACTATGGCAGCTTGTGCTCAGTTAATTTTCACCAAACTACTCAGTAGGACAAAAACATACAATGCCACTAAAACCACACTCATCATCACCAATTGGACTCCAAACTACCACCAGCCAGTATGAACATATGTCCCCTCAGGGAGGCACAGTAGATTGAAAGATCATTGGGCCTCAAAGTCACACCTGACCTCAAACAGAATCCATTCTTTTGCCATACTTATGAAAACCGATTTCAACTTCTGAGTTTTTTATGAGGCAGCTGACCAAACATGATGAAACCTGACTTGAACTGCAATAATAAAAGTATATAACCAATATGAAATTACCATTATATAACAGGCAATACCTGAGTGAAGCAATAATTAAATAAGTCTTTTATTGATATTTGATATTTACAATTTGTTATGGTTTGAGGGTTAAGGTATATTATCACTTTCAAGACACATCATATTTAGTGAATTGATAGTAAATATTATTTCAAGATGAAGTGAAAATCAGAAGAGGTAAGATTCAAATTTGCTGAATGACCTTTGGGTTAATCAGTGTTAATGTCTAGCATCAAACTGAAGCTGATTTCCATTCAGACTCAATTGCTTGTTACTTCAATGTTATACAATAGAATAGGGATAGAAAATAAAGGTCTGTTTAGTTTCTGTCTGTTATTCATTTCACTATACATTTAAGACTGAGCAAAAGGCTACAATTTTGAAGTTTCATAGAGAATTATGTGATATTAAATACACAAAATCAAACAAGTGCAGAAGTTTAAAAATCTAGGAAGTATTTTCTCAGAAGATGTAAAAATGTAACACCTGAACACAAATGTGCATTGGATTAGTGAAAGTTACCTTCCAAAAGGTAAGCAATGTATTTAAAAATAAGAAAATGTTGGTAGAAACAAAGAAAAGAGTGCTCTAGTGTTATGTGGTATCAATCCTCCTATATGGTAAGGCATGCCAGACAATTTTCAGACAGCTTAAGAGAAGTGTTAAGGCGAAATGTGGTTCTATAGAAGAAAGTTGAGAATACAATGGATGAAGCATGTTAGCAGAAAGGACAATTCTATACATGCACACAATCAGAAAATGATAGGTGACCCATAATGTGAAAGAAAGGCCTAGACAATTTGAAACTAACATGAGATACTGAAGGAAGAGAACAGAGGAAAATAGCAGGTAACATATCTATCAAGCTTGTATAAATGGATGATATACAGGAATAAAAAACTGTTCAACCTTAGGGGTTGAAGAGATAGATCAATAGCCATGCCAAAAATATGTGACCAGATTTTGTAAATTCGGAGGAAGGCGGTTCTGGAATATGTGATTTCTTTACCCACAAAGGAAAACTTTTTTTTTTTTTTTTTATCACTTGTCAACAGAAAAGTATGAATTTAACAAAGCTGAATCACCAAGAGATATTATTGTTTAAAAGGCAAATCTGGGTCAGGAAATTGTCCACAGGCCATGAGAAAAATCTGTCATAGGCGAAATTTTTTGATAAAAAAAAAAAAAATGAATTTTCTGAACAGCAGAGAATGAAGGGTCATATGGTAAATTTCAAACCTGACCGAATTCTGAGAAAGTGTATTCCAGTTATCAAGGAAACATATTCCAAAGGTAGATAAAAGAACAATGGATTTGTCAAGACCAGTAAAATAAACCCAGGGAAAATTGAAATACAAAAACAATGTCATGAAAATGAATAAAGACCAGATGCCATGCTGACTGTTCCAAAGATGGGAGTGAAGTGGAAAGAGGGAGTTAATAACAGGAATCACAATGGATGAAACACTAAGGAGGTGGGAGAAAGGATAGATGGAGTTGTCTCCACCAACTGAAGGGTAGCAGTATCAGTATATGTGGAAGGAAGTCTCAGAGGAATAGTTTCAGGTAGACTGAAGAGATAGTGGTCCTTGCCAATCAGAAACACTGCTGAGAGACATGATTTTAAGGCAGCAGAAATTATTGAGGAACAAGGCCTGTGTCCATTATTCATGGAATGAGGTAACTTCCAAATTGGGAAAAATTAAGGATGTTGCAGAAAATTTCTACTCAAAGGAATTTTGTTAGAATTTTGTTAATTAGTTCAAGAATTGGGAAAAACCTGAAGATCATTTTCAAGTTCACAATAGGAATCCATACTAAAGACCTATATCTGTATTTTGATCTAATCATTTCATCACATGCTAGGCAATAAAGTCACAATAAAGAGAAAAAGGTTTACTGAATGTGAAAGAATAAACAAAAAGAGAAGCCTTATTAAAGAGTGAGAACAATGAAAGTGTTATCAGGAAGTCAGTAAGTAATGATTAATATTGGATTTAAATTTTGAAGATCAAAGCTGCCTGGAAAGCATAAAGCTGGAAGAGTGTTCCACAAGCAAAAGTGTTTTTTTTTTTGTTTTTTTTTTTAAACTTTTAGCATGTAACTTATGGTTACAACTAGCCAATTCAGCTGCAAATTGATCAGATTTTGTTGCCAGTCTAGTATTGCACTTTTATAAAGTGTAGGGTACGATTACAAAGAGTTCATTCAAAAAATTACCATAAAAGTATTTATAGAAAAGACACAGGGAAGCTACATTACTATAACGGGAATCTGAGATACCAGGTTAATACCAATATTATTACTGATTCTCCTTTGGATCTTATGAAAAATCTCTAAATATACAGCAGGAGCACTGGACCAGATGTGGCAGAAATATTCAAAGCATTAACAAATGGTAGACCGATAAGTATGAAATATAGATTCTGGAGAGAAAAATTGTCTTGCACAACACATTGGACCAATTTTCTTAGCAACAGACCTAGCAATGGGTTCTTCCATTTCATGTCCACCGAGAATATTAACCAGAGAAGGTACAAGAAGTCATTCTCCTGGAGGTTAGCATCAGCCATGCTGACAGGAGGCAGGAATGCTTCTTTCGGATTATTAATAGAGAGAAGTTTTGTATTGGAGGTATTAAAGTTAACATGCCAATATTTGTTCAGTTAACAGATCATTTTTTAGATTAGTTCCCAATTTGAACTTATCAAACTGACCAAGACAGGAATAAATGATTAAGCACAACAAGACATTATCAACAATAACTAATAATAAAATAGAATAGGTATAACCTTATATGAAGAGTTCATTCGTATAAGGTTATACAATAATAAATAATATACAAATAAAATGCATAAATTATGACTGAGAAGTCATTATTAACATGGATTTTAGCAATCTAAATAAAAAATTTAAAAACTACTTATAATTTCAACTGTTTATGATTCTTCGGTACATAAGGAAAGAGGGCTTGGAGAATTTGATACTTACAGGACATATTGAAGACAAAAGCGACAGAGAAAAACCGCATATAACCTGCCAAATCAGTTTGCAGAAATTGTTGGCAGAATAGGGATTATGAGATAGCAAAAAGACAAAACTTACTAAGAGATACAAAAGACCTTATGTTGTGGGAATCCATGATAGCTCGTGTCATAAAGGGAGATGGCACAGAGAAAGTCAAAACTTATCAAGTTTTCACTCAAATAAAATGCAATTGGGAATTCTCTTTGGAAATACCATCATTGTGACCTGTGGACTTTGATATCCTTATTAACTTGTGAATTGTTTATCTCCAGGGTTGAACAGCGTTAACCAAGACTCTGGAAAGCAAAATTGCAAATATGGATAGCCACCTAAATCTTTTGTTTTACAAAGCCAACAACCTACATCAAATATCATTTTCCACAAGAAACAGTATTTTAAAGTGTACATAAAGTATGTGTTAATTTTTTTTTTTTCAGTAGTAATGATCTATGAAAACATTTTTTATTAAATATATCACTTCTATGTTATATTTGAATGAATTTGAACTCAGCAAAAAGTAAGGATGTAACCAGCAAAATTTTGTTTACCATACTGATTACATCCAAGTTGTAAATGATGAGTTAGATAATCAAAAGGTCAATGAGCATTAATGGGATCGATAACAGATTTTTAGGATTTTCTTTTTTTTCATTTCACCCCAAGAAAGTTAAAAGCCACTAAAATGCAAGGGGTTACTGAGTGTGAAAGAATATATAATAACCATTAACATTGCATATAAATCATTGAAGATCAGACTTAACTGGAAAGCAAAAAACTAGAGTTCTATAAGCAAGAAGTGAAAGAAAAGAAACTGTTATTATAGAACTTGGTTACATCTTGTCATTTCACCTCTAAAATGATGAGGCCATGCCACCAGTCTGGTACTGAACTTAAAATCATAACGTTTAGGTACCATAAAGGAAAATGATATTTACTTTGTTTTATACAAAAGTGGCACAGGGCTAAAAGGTGGAATAGAGAAGGCTGGTCTTCATCAGTCTTAAAATTAAACTTAGCTAGCCACAATCACTGACCCAAACATACCATAGTATTCCTTACACCAAAACATTACATTCCTACTTAGCACCATAATATCTCAGTCTATGAAGTCTTAATTTATACCCATATGTACCACAGAAGAAAATTAATCAGAAAAATTACCATGGAAGTAATTATAGAAAAGGCACAGGATGCTACATTATGACAGTGGTGGATTGAATGGAGCTGATATACCAGATCAGGACCAGAAAAATTGCAAATTCTTTTTTAGATTTTAAATACAGTGTAACCCGGATATAAGAGAGTTGTCGGGACCGGAGAAGAAGTCTCTTATATCTGGGTTTCTCTTATATCTGGGTTTGGTCTATTTTGTTTAGGTAAGTATGGCTCTAATTTGGGACCAAAGAAAATCTCTTTTATATCCAGGTTACACTGTAGTATAATTTAATAATGTTCTCTGGTTTTATCACAACAGTTTGGTTGTTGTATGTTCCAGCTTTCTTCAGGTGTCTGTTGATCTGGGTAACCTTCCAGGAATTTCAAACTGAACCCTTTTTAGTCTGTGTATATTTCTGAGATGAGGTATTATGTACAGTATTTACATTATGCGGACTATTGTCCTCATCTTTGTCGCCATATTTGTCCCAACGTTTTGGCCGTTGTATGCTCCGGCCTTCTTCAGGTGGTTGGAATTTCAAACTGAACCCCCTTTATTCTCTCTGACACGCCCTTGTCCGAGAAAGAGTCCAGTAGAATCGTTGGATAAAACATCGACTACAAGCTCATATCTCCCAGATGCTCGAGGATTTCTTCAACATAATTACTAATGAAGAAGACCAGAGAAGAATCCAAAATGACCTGGATAAATCCTTCAGACATGAATTTGATGTAGTCAAGGCTTGCCAAGTGCAAAAATTAAATAGATTGAAAGATCAGAAGGTGACGCACAAGGTCCATCACCCACCAGTGAAAGCAGTAGTCAACATCAGCCAATATCAGCTGAGTGCCTCTGAGGAGTCAGTATTGAATAAGGGTCTCAACTTCATCACAACCATCAGGCGAGTGCCATACTTGGACATCATTACCAGAGTCGAGGAGGTGGCCTTGAACTTCCCTCAGGCTCAGGCGGATGAACTAAGATGGAAGGTGAGACAGGCCTTGGAGAGATCCAAGCTGCCCAGATCTAACATAACAAAACTGGAGAGGCTGGTGATTGGATCCCTGCAGAGGAACGAAAACATCATCATACTACCGGCTGACAAAGGTAATGAGACTGTAGTGATGGACAAATCAGAGTATACAAGAAAACTAGAAGACCTCATTAGCAATGGTAGCTACAGCAAAGTGAAAAAGGATCCTACTATGAAAACGTAACGCAAACTGTCACAGATCCTAATCAAGAACAAGGATTACTTCGCACCCAAGACGTATAGGCAGTTATCGCAGCATTACACCAAGCTACCTCATATATACGGTCTCCCTAAGATTCACAAAGACGGCATTCCACTCAGGCCGATTGTTAGTTGCCAAGGCTGTGTGTGCCACCCTCTGAGTCTCTTCCTTGTAGATATAATTGACCCATTGATCGGAAAGTCTCCTTCATATGTTCAAAACTCTGCCCACTTCGTGGAAATAATCAATGATGCTCCCATCCTATCCAACCAGGTGGTGAGTTTGTTCACCAAGGTACCCACGGAGGAGGCACTCTCAGTAGTCAGGGACAAATTGACCTCTGACTCTTCCCTAGAGGAACGGACCAGTATTCCAATAGATAATCTGATGGAGATGTTGACTTTCTGTGCACAAACAACACACTTTGGAATGGGATCACACATATATCGACAGGATGAAGGCTTAGCAATGGGCTCGCCATTATCACCAGCAATGGCAAATATATACATGGAATACTTTGAAGAAATGGCATTAGAATCTATATCGCTAAAGCCTACTATATGGTTAAGGTATGTAGATGACACCTTCATACACTGGCCACACCAGAAAGATGTCCTGGTTCTACTGGACCATGTGAACTCAATAAGACCTTCGATACAGTTCACAATAGAGAAAGAGAGTAACAACACACTCCCATTCCTGGATGTACTAATATCTCGAACAGAGCATGGGTTCAAGACATTCGTATACCGTAAGCCAACATTCACCGGACAGTACCTCAATTTCAACTCCCATCATCCATACAGCGTAAAGAAAGGGATCATCCATTGCTTACAACACCGAGCAAAAGTCATAAGTGGCGACCCAGAGATATTAGATAAGGAATTGGTCAGTATAAGTAGTACCCTACAACGTAACAACTACCCTGGGTACATGGTAGCAGACCCACAAAGCTGGGATAGGCGGGTACAAGAGGAGGAGGACAACAACACTCAGAAAATAGTCTGCCTGCCTTATGTGAAGGGGTTATCAGAGAAAATACAAAGGATCTGCGGTCCATATAACATCAGGACAACTTTCAAGAGCTTGACAACACTACACAGATATATCTCTTGAATGAGACCCTGTGGGATCATGTTGAGATCATAGACAGGGAACACCATTGGAAAATTTGTAAATTTAAGGAATCAGCACATATGCTAGGCCACAAAAATCTCCTGAGCTGACCAAGCATAGAAATAAATACAATATGGGAACCAGTAATAAGTGCAAGAGAAAAGCAATGATAACAAAGTTGCAATATGAGCTCTGGTAAAAACATGAAATGATAACAGCAAAATTGCAATATGAGCACTGGTAAAAATGGTTGCTGAAAACATTAGGTTTATAATACCCAGAAATTCATACCCTCAAGGACACCTGGCACAGTGGATAAAAGCATTGGTTAGATCCAATGACAGACCCAAAGAGTGTGAGTTCAATACCCGGTTATGGCAGTGGAGAACTTTCAGAGGGAAAATTAGCAGGGGATAACTGACATCCATCAAACATGGCACGTGGAACTAGAACAGGGATCGAAATAAAGGGGGTTCAGTTCGAAATTCCAACCACCTGAAGAAGGCCGGAGCGTACAATGGCCGAAACGTTGTGACAAATATGGCGACAAAGATGAGGACAATAGTCCACATAATGTAAATACTGAACCCTTTTTAATCCTACAGATTTATTCTCATTCAATTGTACATGTCTAGTGATATCTAATCTTGTTCATTTTAGTACTGCTCACTTATGGATAGCCTTGTTTCCAATCTGTAATACTAGACCAAGTGATTGAATTCACAATTAATTTACCACCAAATTCACAAACCAACATTTGAATACACCATGTTATTGTCTTGTATAATTAATAACAGATTTTACATTTAGTATTAATGAGTTAACAGCTCATAAACATGACTGATATCTTGTGAAATTATTTTAAATTAGTCAATACAAGATAAACTCATCAGTTCATATTATTATAATTGTGCACTGGTGTTGCTCAGTCAAGTGAGGTTCCTAGTGGGATCAAGTATCACTGGGGTTGTCTTAAGCATTATTAGATTCAAACATATTTGCTTTTCCCCATCTCTGACAAAAGTAATGCAATCTGTGCACTTTGAATAACTGTCCATTTCCAAATCATGACTTGTTGGACCATTTCAGTTTGATGCAACCAGAATTTGGCTCCTTCACTGAGTCTAACAACCAACTTCCTTCAGTCAATTTAACAGTTGTATTATCAGAAGTGACTTCTCGGTCTTCTGTTTTTGTCAGACTGAGGAAAGTGGTATCAGAGAGAGAAAAGGAAAGAAAAAGAAAGAATAAAATAAAGGCTTTCCTTAGCAACTTGATGGCATCAATTGTATATTAGTGCAAATGTTGAAAGACAGAATGAAAAGAATCAAGCCTTGGTTTAATTAGACAATTATTTTGCATATTATGCAACTTTGGGTTCTGGAAGAAATTGTTTGAGAACTTGGAATCAATATTGACAATAGAGAATAATTTACCAATTTTAGACAATATTGAATCATAGAGAATAATTTACCTATTTTGTACAGGTTTCATAATGAAAACAAGAATAATTTATTTGTGCTTGCCAAAATTATGGTATATATGAAATGGATATTTTAAGTCATTGTTGTTATTATTAGGTTTGTATAATTGCATCTGTAAGTAGATTTTACCAATTATTGTTTCACTCTTTCACAGTTTCTTCACCTCCTGTCTTTGTCATAACAAAAGCTATGCCAGCTGGTATCACCAGTGCAAGGGAGTTAACTCCTATACAGCAATATATTACAGACAAAAAATATGCAAGTATATATATATCATAGACAATGTTGATAATAGACATCAACACTGCATGGTAACTGTAAGTTTCACACATCAAATGATCTTCAGAGCATGTGTCCCAATTCCTTTAGCTACCTAGATAGATAGGTCACTAGAGCATTAAGGGAAGTAGAAGCAAGTATCCCTTTCCAGTTCTTCAATTTAGGGTTAATGCTTTGGTTATTTATTGTCATAAACTATATATATATATATATATATATATATATATATATATATAATATATATATATATATATAGATTGTATCTCTTTCTTTGTAACACATACACTGTTATAGATGCTTGGTTCCTTTTCTTTTAGATGTGTGTTAATGAGTTTATATATTTGGTGTTCATCTTTTTCAACTATTTTAAACACAGTCTATTAAAGAATTTTGATTAATACAAGTTGTCCAAATAAAATTATTTTGTGAGTCAAATCTCAAAGAAAAATTGCTATCCAAAATTTTGGAATGGTATGATAGTTATATTATAAATATATTCTGTAAATTTTAACTCAGAACTCAAATAATAAATTGATACGAGAAATATATCCTCAAGACATGATCTGGAATTGGAGCTTAATATCAATTTTATTATGAAAATTTGAACTTAAATAATAAAACATAAAATATCACAAAATAGAAAAGATTGCTCACTAATGTGTTTTGTTCTGAAGAGGACATTCCGTAGACAAACAGTGGTTCTATTGATAGAATCAGGGTCTTTTTATATATATATTTCTACCTATCTGCAGCAGAATTGAAAAGCAGGATGAACTGCTGGCTAACATTGATGTGACTTGATATTGATCAAAAAGACAATGCTTGGTATGCTGCATATGCATGATAGAATGGTTGGCGTGAACCCTAAAACATCGCAGCAGTACCTAGAATTTGCTCATGCAAATGATTCAAGTCTTGCATCATGAAATTACTGATATTTTTGGGCTCAATATAAACAGACTGATTTGTTTCTTCATTTGGTGTGTCACCAGTATTACACTCATATGGAATGTTGCAATTCTAATTTCCTTTTTGTTTTTTCTTGCTTTCTCTGTCCTGTTTATGTTCAACCTTCCTGTGTGGAATTCTTCATTGCTTCTCCATTTTGTTTTGCTTTCTTTTGTTTGTCTCTCGTGTTGCTATTCCTTCTGTCCCTCTTCATTTGTGTTCCAGCAACAGAAAAACAATTTTCAAGAATAATTTTGGAGAGAATATGTATGGCAATATGGAGAAAGCTTTGGTTTGACACATTTCATCTTTTAGGAGATAATCAGACTGCACATGTTCATGAACAAGATATGATGTGAATTTAAAATTTAGAAAAAAAATTTTTTTTAATGTTTGGATATATAATCTAGCCAATTTCATATATATATATATATAAAGAAATGTATTTACTAGGTACACATGTTTTAGAAAATAACCCTTTGTTTAAACCCTAAAATTAATGTTCACTACCCTGTTGTTGAGACTTTTTTTCACTAGGCCAGTAGACATGAATTTCCCTCTTTAAAATTTGGGATGTTCAAACATGTATACCCACTCAATATAATGTTTATAGCAATAATAATTATATATTTAACAAAATTATACAAAAATATCTTGAAATTCTAAAGAGTAAATTAATTCAATAAAATTGCCATTGGCTTCAACCACACCCTTCAAATGACTCTGAAATCTTCTGTAACTTTTCTGGTTGGTTTCCTTGTAAGTTGATGAATGCTCGCATAATCATTGCCTTTAGTTCATCTTTGGTATTACAAGGGTTTTGCTGGTCTCTCCCTCAATTGTGCCCCACACATAATAATCAAGCAGTTTGCAGTCTGGGGAGTTAGGTGGCCAGATGTAAGGTGTGATGTGGTAAAAGTTGTCTGACAGCCATGACTGGATTCTTCTGTTTATGTGGCATGGTGGAGTGTCCTGTTGCCAGACATAGGGTCAAGAGGGTGGTTCCAGTAGCCACCCTCTTGAGCCAGAATAGCACTACCTGCTTGATGTAGACCTCCATGTTGAGTCTGAGGCCCTGTGGGAAGATGAATGGAGGCATAATGTCGCCATCACTCGTGATCATTTCAAACATGTTAATAGTCACCATTAGACTCGGCCAACTCTTTCTGAATCCTCTGTACTGTCTTTAGATTGTCGCCCAAACACTCTGAAATGCTTGTATTGGAGCTTCCAGAATGAATGTAAAGAACTACAGCATGCCATTTTCAAATTTCTGGCAGAGTGAAGCGCATTATGATGCTCCTTTTCTTACCCAACTGAACCTACAATACTGTGCAGTAGACAAAATCAAAAACAAGGCAGATGTGTGAAATTAAAAAGATAAAATGCCGACAATTTACCCATCGCACCCTTTGTGTATATTTATTTATTTATCACAAATGTATGTTACAAAATCACTACAAAGTTTGGAATTCTGTATTGACACTCCTGGTGTATTGTCAAGTGATGATGTTGAATGGAAAATAAATGGTATAAGAGTCAAAAAGCCAACCAACCCCCTCAGTAAGGGAAAATTTATGAAACCTATGATGACCAATCAGAATACAAGTATATAGTCATTTAAAATAACATAACATACTCTAGTATAAGTACACTCGGTTAGAGCAATAAAGATAAGATTACATTAAATTAGAAATCAATATAAAAAATTAAATTTTTAGTTGAATTTAAAATTAAAAATGTCAAATTTTAAAATTAACTAAAGCAACAAGTTATTTCAAGATTATTCAGAAATGAAACTAGTAGAAGAAATGTTTTATTGTTCTTAGTGAAGTGCCAATTTATCAGTTAAGTCCAATGCTGATGTAAAAAGTATTAGGCTGGTGCAAAAATAATGACATAATAATGTCATTTTTGACGTATTTTTTAACGTCAAAAAACAACATTATTACGTCATTATTTTTGCACCAACCTAATATCTCTGATTACTACACATATTTGATACATGGAATTCAGAATTCAAATAAGGAGGTAGGTAAAGTATGGAATTTTCAAATGACAGGACAAACACATTCACATTATGAAATAAATGCTTAAATGGTCAAAAAAATTCAATATCAAATAACTGTCAGATTAAACCACAAGTAAATAAGGTAGGTTATAATTAACGTCAACAGTCAGGTTGCAGCATTAAATATAAATAAATAATCAATAAATAATAATATTACTAACTTAAAATAACATTATCATTCATAATATTATTACTACTCATATTGCAAGTTAAAGAGTGTCATATGTCTACAGTTAAGGGTAAGTTCATTCCTTTGATTTAAGAGATTAATCCTGTCCTTAAATCTAATAATTTCCAATTTTTGAGTGAGACAAATATAACATTGTGCGTAGAGAGAATTACAGATATGAGCCCTCCAAAGTAGTTTTCATTTCACTGTAGAAGTTTTGTTTTTTGCTTTTAAACTCCAAAAGTACTTTGACAACAAAATACTATTTTTATAAGTACTATTGTTGAAGGATAGTACATGTCAAGACCATCTGGTTTTAAACGAGTTTTTAGTGCTTCCAATGTAGAATTTTTTAATACTGGGGTTTTCAAGTGAAGTAGTACTAAAATAAACTAGGGAACTAGCTAAGCAATTATGTTGTAGTGGGCAATCATTGGAATTCTTATAGTTACATCTACTGGTATTAGTATTATTATAATTATCATTTACTGAACCATTGCTATATATCTTACTTTTTGAATTTTTATAGATGTTGAAGACTTTGTTTTGTTTTTTTTTTAATGATTTTTCTCAAGGTTGTCCACACAACAATAGCTTAATTTGAGTGTATTTTTTATTAAATATTTTACTAAGCAGATTAGTTTTGGGAAAATGTTTATTAATAAGGTTTAGGAATTTTTGCCCTAATTTAGTTTTAACCATTAGGTTGAAAGGAGTGTAAACCAAATGATCTTTCTAGATCATCTCTTCTTATTATGGTAAAAAAATAATGAGACCTCTGTACTTAATAGAAATAGTGGTTATAAATGCATTACTAAGGGAAGAGTTGTAAAATTCACTATGTTTGTTAAAGACATCTTTGCTAGAAGAGTTTGCACTGATTTTAAATTCTGTGGAAGAGGGTATATTTTGAATAACTGAGGGATATGGTTTTAATTCAGGTGTAATTATATAGGGTTTGAATTAAATAGTTAAAAGCATAAATGATTGTGATAAAATACTTAAGTCTGACAAAACGGGCAACTTCTACAAATTGGCTGTTGATGACTACAACAACCTAATTAAGAAAAACTTAACCAGGACTTATAAAAAAGCTTGCAACAACAACATAAATAATGTTAACAGCATAAACGGAACAAGTAAAAAAAATAACTGATAAATTAAAAATTAGCAATACAGTAGGCAAACTTGCCGAAAAGGAATGTTACATAACTCTTAAGGACCATCAGCATGATTTTCTGGAAAACCCTACTGCTAGGATAATTAACCCTACCCGACCCGACATAGGAAAGATCAGCAAAAGAATCCTGGAAAGGATCACTTGCCTAATAAAAAAATTTAAAAAAAGCTTGGATTAAAATTATGGATCAATACTAAAGATGTAATCAATTGGTTTAACAATATTGATAATAAGCTGAACTGCACCCTAATACAGTTCGATATCGTGGATTATTACCCGTCAATTTCGAAGGATCTATTTATGCCTGCCCTGGACTTTGCTGCTGTGTATTCTAACCTGACAAAGAAAGAAACAGATATAATCCTCAGCGCAAAAAATCTGTCCTCGTTCATAACGGGGACCAATGGATAAAAAACAATAACGACCTATTTGACATCACTATGGGATCATTAGACTCTGCAGAGTCTTCTGACCTTGTTGGTCTTTTATTGCTGTACAACTTAACCACGCACCGCGAAATTGATATTAAGGACATCAGCTGTATAGAGATGACTGGCTCATGGTGGTGAGGAATTCTACTAGTTTTAAAATAGAGAAAATCAGAAAAATTATATTTAGTGAATTTAAAAATCTAAACTTAAAGATAACTGTATGTACTAAATTGAAAAGGGTAAACTTCCTGGACGTAACTCAAGATTTAGCAAGCAGCACATACCAACCTTATAGAAAACCAAATACTAACCCCTTATATATACACCCGAAGTCAAACCACCCTCCATCCATAATTAAACATATACCCTCATCAATAGAAAATAGAATTAGCATTAACTCCGCTAACAAAGAAATATTCCAACAACACAATAGCTTCTATAACGCTGCCCTAAAAAATAGTGGTTACAAAAATGCAAACATTAACTATAGAAACAATTGCAGTAGCCAGAGGAAAAAAAAACAGGAAAAGAAAAATCATTTGGTATACCCCTCCGTTCAACCAAATGGTTAGTATTAAACTAGGACATAAATTCTTAGCCCTAATTGATAAACACTTCCCCACCAATAGTAGGCTTAGTAATATATTTAAGAACACCCTAAAATTGAGTTACAGTTGCACTGAAAACCTAGAAAGTATAATAAAAAAAACAATAATAAAATCCTGAACAAACCCCCATGCCTGAATAGTATTAATAAAAACCCTACACTTAAATCTGAAAATAACAGTGAAAAATTGTGTGATTGTAGAAACCCAGAAGACTGCCCATTAGAAAATAAATGCTGCATCAAATCTGTGGTATACCAATGTACTATCTCATCGACTGAGAGTCCTAATACTAATATGATATACATTGGGTCCACGAAGAATGATTTTAAAGCTAGATGGAGGCAGCATAAGTGCTCTTTCAACAATATAAATAAAAGAAATCGGACTTCTCTATCTAAATATTTTTGGCATCTGAAGGAAATAAATAGGACACCTAAAGTAAAATGGAAAATTATAAACAGGACTGGAACTTGTAAAACTTGGGATGACCCATGCCCTTTGTGCCTCCATGAGAAACTGCACATTATTAAGTTTCTAAATAATAAAAATCTATTAAACAATAGACATGAGTTAATGGTTTTTTGCCGACATCATCAAATTCACGCATTGAATAATTTAGCTTAAAAACAAACATACAATAAATTAACTTTTATAATCCATAGCCCTAATAAAAAGTTTAAACACCCTACAAAAAAGATAGCCCTTTATGAAGTCATCAAAAAACAAATGTTACGACAGTTTTTATATACACAAAACCCTTTCATAAAGAAATAAAAAAATAAATAAATCTCCATAGACACGTAAACCAGACTGGTTGAAAACATCTTCCGTTTTAAATTCAGACACCCCCACCTTACCCTGACTTGACATCTATGAAAGTAACTCTATGCTGATACAAATTATTAGCACACAACACCCCTACCTATTTTAAAAATTCGCCATGGCTGTTACCATGGAAATTTTGATTTCAATTGTGAATACACTATTAAAACACGTAAATTTCAGAAATAAGTTATTCAAAAAAAAATTTTGCTTGCAGATGAAACAGAGCTTACTTTAATTCAATTCAATTCTAATAATTATATTGAAGTTTTCGGCTTTTGGTTTTGAAACATGAGACCTCTTATGTAGCGTGTTGGAATCATATTTTTAAATAAATAATTATATTTATGCTCTACTTTTGTATTGAGCACTATTTTTTTTTAAATAATAACAAAAATACTAAAGAACGTTGGATTACTTACCTAACCAGTTCTTTCCTATTTTCTATATATTTTCACATATATATAATAGAAAAACTTAGTTGACACACTCTGTCTTCTGAAGGATTTCATCAAGGCATACATACACACCTCTATCTATCTAAATACAGAATAAAAATATACCAACAGATTTATTCCCTCTCTTATATATATATATATATATATATATATATAGTGTGTGTGTGTGTGCACACATGCTGTATCTAGGCAGTATATGTTTATTTAAACAAGTTATGTTGAAAATAAGAGACAAAATATCTTCTTTTTTTTTTTTCTTGTTGACAGTAATTTCCATGTTTTAATGTTTAAGTTGTTTAACACCTGTCTGCAGTTTCTATTACTTCTTAAGTTTCCAAGGTTTTAACTGGCTTCAGTCATTATAAAAAAAATGAAAGAAATTAAATGTAAATCAGTTCATTTAATGAGTCTTTGGAATAATTTTCTATTTTTAAGTTTTCAATATCACATTGATGGAATGGTATTTTTTTAGTTTTAAAAGTTATTGGCATTATATGAATATATCAAATACAAGTACAAATTTGGAGAATTTAAACATGTTTTAGTATACCTTTCTCAGAATCAGGAGATTTTATTGAGTTTTGGTTAGTTACATTTAACAGTGAAAGCTTCTGAAATATGTAATTGTTTGAATTTATTTTGCTGAGTAGTTTTGTGTTCTTCATAGAGATGTCTTATATTGTAATTGTATTGTAAATTGTATAGCAACTTTGAACAGGATCAGGACAAGTGAGTTGTGGTTGTATACAATAAAAAAAAATATGAAAAATTCCCCAAAAATGATAACTTATTAACTACAATAACTTATCAACCTGTTATATATAATGATCATATCTAATATCGATTTCAGCATATGAAAGTCGAACAACTAAATAAAGGAGTTTATGCTTGACATATGATTCCTATTAGTTATTTAAAGACAAGTGCATAAAGGATATAAGAGTAAGTTTCAGAACAAGGTGAATGGTAATGGCTGATTTTTAAAGTCATTGATGGTATTGAAGTGACTAGCTCTCAGCTCCTTGCCATCTGAGGTAACCTGCTCAAAGGTCATGTTGAGTTACAAGATTTATCTTTAGCTTTTCTTTAAACTTAAGCATAGGCCTCCATCCATTTTTTTTTTTTTTTTTTTTTTTTTTTATGTGTAGCTGGTTATGCATGTGAATCATGGGTGTCCTGTTGTCACTCTACTGACATTGCCTTCCCACATTTGAGATTGTTTTCAAACATAGATCCACAGATTGTTCAGAAGCACCTTTTGTTGAAAATATTGTGTTAACTAGCATGTGATCAATATGACTTCCAGGATTCTGACCCATACAACAGTGTGGTAAGAATATATATATATATATATATATATATATATATCTCTATAGAGAGAGAGAGAGGTTTGTACCACATTCCAGCAATGATGACCGAGTTTACTAAATGCATTGGTAGCTTTAACTATTCAGTTATCTTTTTTTTTTTCTTTTTTTTTCATTGAGATGCACTGTAGCTCACTTTGATGCTCATATATATATATATATATATATATATATATATATATATATATATAATCTACTAGCAGTAGAGCCTGGCGTTGCCCGGGGACGTAACAGTAAGAGATAGATCAAGTATCGACCATCATAAAGACTGAAAAATAAAATTGACAAAGATTATTGTTTAAGGTTGACGGACATGCATGTCTTAATTAGTTTTTGTTTTGTTTTGTTTATTTTTTATGAATTGGTCAAACTAAAACAAAAACATTGTTTTCAATCGTTATGAGTCTACTGATTGAATAGAATTTTATTATAAACAATTGTCTTGTAAATGGAATTTTTAAAGCATTCTGAATGTAAAAATAAAGAAAAAGTGTGCAAGACAATAAGTAACACTACCTGCCAAAAAAAAGTGAAGTTTTGTTGAAATCAGTTGAAAAAAATCCAATCACATATATAAACGAACACACACAACCTTGGTTTTATAATAAGTATAACTCGATATGAGTTGTCCCCCTTTCATTCTAGAGATGCCTCTTAATTGTGTTTTCAAATTGATTTCGTGCAAAAACAATTGTATTTTTCCAATTTTTGGTGCTGTCAGAACCACCGCAAGGTAATTTTACATAGTCCTGTGAAGTTTTGTTGAAAAATGTAGGAAATCCGATCCAATATATAAACGTACAGACACGCGCACACAATCTGGGTTTTATAATAAGTATTATATATATATATATATATATATATATATATATATATATATATATATATACGTGTGTGTGAATAAAGACAAAAAAAAGCTTATCTTAACTGAGGTGTTTTGTCCTCTGAGTTTTTTAGACAAATTTACATTTCATCCTTTTTCATTCTCTTTCCTTTATTAAAGCAAATGTCACATTTACCTTTTATAAAGCCTGTCAGAGAACAAAATGCATCAGCTAAGATTAGTTTTCATATTGTCCTATTACCAATATACCAATCTGAAAAATATATTTCCCAAGACATATGTGAATTCCAAAGATAGCACACCTGAAATGTTATGTTACACTCAGGTCAGTAGTAATATATTTAAGCTATCTCTCTCCACCCCTATCATTGTGTAATATACACTACTAATCGCATAAAGGCCACCTGAATATAGAATTATGTCCCTTGAACCAGCTAAAATTTGTCAAAGAGCTATATAACAGATTGGGTCCAAATGTAACTTTATCACAGAAAAGCAGCAATATTTGAGCTACATTTTTTTTTTATATTCCACACGCATATCTATATGAGATTAATTTGCTATAGTCCATTTGTAGGCAAGCTCATCTCAGATACCAATTCCAAATGAATCCAGTCTTTAATGAGTACTGCCAGATTAAGCTAAATTAAGCAAACAACTTGGATATCTATCTGTGGAACTAATAATTTGTAAGTATTACCAATTATTATTACTGTAATGATTTGATATTCAGAAAGTGAACTAAATGTTTGACTGTGTGACAGTTAGCTAAGATGAATAAATACTGACATATCTGTATTAGAAGATACACTAGAAGTATGTTTACTATATGCCTTGGATTGGCCATATATGTCCTAGTGTTGTACGTGTCCCACCATGTGTGTCCTAGTGTCACACTCATTCCCCTAGATATGTTCCTAGTGAGTTATCCTAACATTTTATTTTATTAACTTTCTGTTAGACCCTAAAGCTTAAGGATGCTATGAAAATAGTTTCTTATACAAGAACTGAAGCCTATTATAAAAACTTACAAACTTTTTAGTTTGACGTTTGACAATTATGGCAAGACTAACATAATAATTTTTTTGTTTTTTTTTTTTGGTGGGGGGGTGTCTTTTGGTTTTTTTGGGGGTTGTTTTTTGTTTTTGTGGGGTTTTATTTTTTTGGGATGGGGGTTTGTTTGTTTTGGGGGGGGTGTTTTTGGAGTTTTTTGTTTTTTGTTTGGGGTTTTTTGCTGTTTTGGGGGGGTTGTTTTTTGTTTTTGCTTTTTTGGGGGGTGTTTTCCTTGGGGTTTTTTTTTTGTTTTCCTTGGGTTTTTTTTTTTTTTTGTTTTCCTTGGGGGTTTTTTTTTTTTTTTTTGTTTTCCTTGGGGGTTTTTTTTTTTTTTTTTTTGTTTTCCTTGGGGGTTTTTTTTTTTTTTTTTTTTGTTTTCCTTGGGGGTTTTTTTTTTTTTTTGTTTGTTTTCCTTGGGGTTTTTTTTTTTTTTTTTTTTTTTTTTTTGTTTTCCTTGGGGTGTTTTGTTTGTTTGTTTTTTTTTTTTTTTTTTTTTTTTTTTTTTTTTTTTTTTCCATGAAATGGCTTGCTGTCCAATAAATTTCATGCTAAAACGTAAAATACAGAATAGACATGAAAAAACTAAACACACTAAAAGGTACATTATAGATAAAATTGTTTGCTTTGTTTCCTGTCTGTTTCTTCTTTTGAAGTGCTTTCAGCAACTCCTTAACTAGCTGATGACCATTGGATAGCATATTTTCACAAGGAAACCTTATAGCCAATCACAAAATTATTTGGACCATCAATATTGTCATCCAAGTATTTGGAAATTTTGAAAAGTTTTTTTTTTTTTTTTTTTTTTTTTTTTTTTTTTGGATAGAAGTAATCCAATTCAGAAAAAAATTGACACAGCATAGATTAATTTGAAAATTTACATGTCAGTGACAATGGTTTTATTTCTTTTCAGAAAAAGTGTATGAATAATATCACTGGAAGTATACAAAAAAGGAATTTCAAAAACAATTTTGTATGTTTACATTTAGGTTTTCATATTCAGAAAGAAAAAACAAAAGAATTACTGATGTGACATATTGAAAAGTATTCAATGGTATTCACAAATTGATTAGAATTTATTACACACTAGTAGATTACTACTCTTACTATTTCATGCGTACCTTTTTTATATATATATATATATATATATACTGGCCCTTATAAAAATCAAGCAACCATTCAAATATAATTGCATACAGAACTACATGTACAAAATTCAACGTATGCTTATTAATGAAGTTTACAGTAATAAATAAAATTAACAGCATTTAATTTTTCAGTCTGTCATGCTTGAGTTTTTCTAATTGTTTTATTGACATAGATTTGGAGGAAAAATAATCAATAATGCTGTTATAAATAACCTAGAAATTCATTCCTTGATTGACTTATAGAAAAATAATTTTTATAGTTTAATAGTAATTTTAGGCAGTTGTCTTGAATTTATATTTGAGTTTTAGAAAATAATTATATGAAAGGAGTGCAATGTAACATATTTATACTGTAATTTACCCTTAGTGTAACAAAACATTAATTTTAGAAATTTTAACTATTAAGATGGAAATAAAATCAGGAACTATCTGAAATTTCAAGTGTGACATTTAAGTTAAAAGAAAAAACTATATATAAAGAGCATAAATCATTAAATTTAATAATCAAGATACAAGATTTTGAAATTGTATTCTTTAGTGTTAGAAGCTTTATATATATATATATATATATATATATATATATATATATATATATATATATATATATATATCTGGGCAGCAAGTTTTTAAACATCTTTCATTAGTGATGACAGATAAGGAAAATTTTATTAATTTTGCCAGTGTTCTTAGATTTTTCTGTTTGGACAGAGTACAAAAACTGTATATATTGTCCATTGTCTCAAGTGCTTTCAGCCACTCCCTTAGCCATGTTCAAGGGGTTTTAGTGCTGGTAGTTTTTGCTTCTTTTTTTGTCTTTTTCAGTCAAAACATGAAAAACAAACAGCACCTAAACAAAACACCTTGAAAATGGCTAAGGAAGTGGCCGAATGGACTTGGAACAATGGACAATATGGACAGTTTTTCTACTCCCTCAAACCTATCAAATGGAAAAATATAAGAACGGTGGAAAAACTAAAAAAAAAATTAAATTTTCCATATCTGTCATAATGAAAGATATATGAAAACTGTCATGTACAACCAACTATATGATAGTTCTTGAAAAGTAGTTAGCACATCAACTGGAGTACAAGAATAAACATAAAATACATTGACAACCCACAGTCATCATTTAAAGAAGTGGCTTTTGTGCATGTCCAGTGCATAAAAGGCATTAAAACACTTGTGAACAACCACAAGGCAAAACGCTGCTCTTACATTCCTATAGACTTTTTATAAAGGTTCCTGTCCCTTGTCCTATATGTGGAATGTTGCGTGGCTCTCAAGCTGACCTTAAAAGTCATTGAAGACAGAAACACACACTTTAGTAGATAATAACAAGATAAAATTGGTTTGCCTCTTGTTCAGTGTATACTCCTTCCATGTTTATTGAAGAGGAGTTATAATTTATCTCTTCTTTTCTGTTTAGGATATGGTTTACTGGTTCTTTTCTTCAATCACCTTAATGATTTAACTGTTTTAACATTTTGATGATCTAATTTGTAATCAGGAGCCAAAACTCTTTGGTAACATTTAGAGAGGCTGCTCTGTTCAAAATCAACATAATATTGGGATATTTGAAATGTTATGCAAGGGATAGTTGTTCCTGCATGTATTTCCAGTGGGGAATCCTGTGGCCACATTATACTTTAGTCTTGTCCATCTTTTGGACAGTTTATATTGCCTCAGACAATGGAAAGTGATAATTATTTTTTGCCTGAATTAAAGGAAATATGCCTTTTCCAATATTCATGGTATTTTTACCAATTTCTGTAGTGTAGAATCTTTTGTCTTGAAATATTCTCTAGATAATTTAAACTATTCTATCACTACCAATGAATTTTGTTCAAGGCTTTGGCAAAAGAATTCTCAGAGATTTTCATAGCATGGAAGTTTATGTCCAGGAAAATCTCCCTAGTGACAAGGGAATCATCTCTTGGATCTCACGATAATTCTTTCATGTGTTTTCATCTTTCTTTATTGCACTCTGCTAGCTGCCTTTTTTTACTTTATCCCTTCTTCTCAGAACTGTTACATATTTGACAAAATATCTGTCAGTAATTGTTCTCTCTCTACATTCATTGGTGAACATTTTTGTGTTTGGTGATTTTAATTTTCATCATGCCAAGTAGCTTAATTATTCTAATGTTACTGATATTGCTTGTATTCAGGCATTCAGTTTTTCTGTTGCTCAGTCTCTTGGTCAAATAGTGGATTTCCCTATATGTTTACATGCTTTACTAGATTGGCAGTTAGATCTCATCATTTTACAGTTGAAATAGCAAGATAACCATAAGTTCTATGTTAACAGTTTCTTCTCTTGTACTTCTCACTTGTGGAGTTAAAAAAAAAAAAAAAAAAATGGAGGAGCATGAAGGACTGAAACATGATATTGGTCCTTCATATGGTAAAAATGAGGTGAGGGTCCAGCATCTTAGTCTGTTTTTTTCAGTTCTTAAAACTATCTGCACTTTTGATTTGATGATAGTGATGAAGACATGTGTAGAACCAAACATACTTTTTGAGACAACTGAATACAAATAACTGGTGCACATAGTGCCACAAGGTTTCCAAAATACTCCCTTCAGGTTTTGTATTCAGTTTTCGTTCGACGCTGGTTACCAACCAAACCTATAGGGCTGAGTATGTTGTGCTATGTTACCCATAGCTGAGGGGTAAAAGGGATGAATTCATAGCTTTCCCATTAGTATTTGCACTTAAGTGAATGTAATGAACTAAACCAGAATTCAAACTCCATTTTTCAATTTCTCATTCTGAACTGCTATCCATTGCACCACCATACATACATACATACACACACACACACACATATATATATATATATATATATATATATATATATATATATATATATATATATAGTCGACTCTCCCGTAGAATTCGACGTATGAGTGTCAAGCAGATGAGTTCCCAGGAAACCAACAGCCTGGCAACAGCACATGAGATTTGATTAGAGTGGCGAAGGTTTCATGCAGGACCAGCCACACTTTTTGAAGGGCCGAATTCAGAGACCTGGTGCACTACGTACCACAAGGTCCCCAAACGACCCTCCGCAGGTTTTGAATTCAGAGTTTTCCTTCTCCTAGATCAGTTGCTATCCAAGGCTATAGAACCCAGTCTGTCCTGCTATTTACCCATAGCTGGAGAGAGAAGAGGATTCACACCTTTCCCAAGGGTATTAGCACGTAAGTGAATGTAATGGATTCGACTGGAATTCAAACTCGGCTCTGCAATCACTCAATCCAAGCCACTATCAATTACTACACCATGCCTCCTCTATATATATATATATATATATATATATATATATATATATATATATATATAAATTGAATGACAAAATGGAAAAATGCCACATGAGTTGTTTATAAGGAAGGGACTTCTTCATGCTTATGATTTGATAATGGAATCAGTCTTATGTTTATAGGTTGGAAAAGAAATACTTGAAAATTTGTTGAAAGACAGACTCACCTACAAGGGTATGAGGATGATTTGATCCTGTGCACATGGCATGGTGTATCTAACAGTAAAGGTCTGAATTGGTGGCACTAAGAAATGTAGCTCATTTGAACATTTGCCATAGAAACAGCAATAGAGTAACAAGAAATGTTTCATTTGTGGGGAAAGTGGTTGCAGATTAGAAAATAATTCATCACCCACAAGGCCATGTAAATATTGTTCAACTTATGGTTGAGTAATGAGCCCATATATTATAGCAGTTCTCTATTTTTAGTTAGATACTTATTAGAGTGGTACAATGGCACACATTTTTTGCAGCCTCTTTAGCAATAAATAAACTGCAAGTTCACTTGAGATCTGGAATGAGTTTGACTCTCTGACCTTTGAACAAGGAGCCTCATTGAGAGTACATCCATTCCTTATGACTGGAGAAAATTTTTGGTCTGCTTTGTGAAAGAAGTTTACCTTGTTTTTAATTGAAGTCTTTCTACACCAATTAAAATTTATTGTATACATCTTGGATTTAAAGATTCATGTCCTTAATCTGAAAGAATAGGTTCTCATTATTCTTTAGCATTCAACTCCATTTCATAGGGACAGTAAAATCTCAGAGACTACACTGCATTATTTACTTCAATCATTTATCCCTCTCAAAAATAAAAAAATGCCAATCATTTTAAAACTGCTGTTTCTAGCAAATTAATATAAGGCACCAATTTTAATGTATTTTTTTATATATATTTTTTTATATATATTTTTCATCTTTAGTTAAGTTTTTCTTTTTGTTCAAGACATGATTATCTGATGGAAAAAAAAGCAAAGAAAAAATTATAAGATGACTGTCGATGTGTTATTGGTCCCTGAATAGATTGTTTGCTTGGCTGCGTTCCAAGACCTTCTCTGTAAACATATTGGCAAATTCAGCAAAGGAATCGGTCATAGTGCCCAGAGTCACATAAATCATGGGTACTGCTCAAATCTGAACAGATTTTTATCACACACAACAGAAGTGATGGCACCTTATTTACCCTTCAGATAATGGTTTGTTTTTTTTTTTTTTTTGTTTACTTTTTCAGAATCTGTTGAAAACCAGATATTATGTGAACATGTAATGCTCTAATTCAGAATTTCCTGATTTTATATATATATATATATATATGAGAGAGAAAGAGATATTGAAGTCAACACCCATAGGCAATAGTTTGTTTCAAGTTAAACACAATAATCAGGCCATTTACATACTCTTTCTCTCTCTCTGATTTGAGCACTTTAACCCATAAATATAGCATATCTTTAAACTATATTTTATCTCTTTCATATATATATATATATATATATATATATATATATATATATAATGTGTGTGTGTCAGCAAGTACATTGTCTAATAATGGAAAAAAGTAATTACTTTCCCAAAAAAATTTCCATATTTCAACATACTCTTTGCCAATTTAATTAAATTCAGTGGTGATTATTAATCATGTAAACAGAATATAATACAGTCAAAATCTAATATCAAACTTGAGTTCATAACTGTTTCAGACTAGAAAAATTTTAATGTACCCATGTGTACATGGCTTTTACTGCCTGCATCTCATATTTCTGCTCATAAATTTCAGTCAGCTTGATGTCTAAAACATTATTACAAAGTCACTTTTATTTTACATGTTCTTTGTTACCTCAATTTAGGTGAATTTTCCATACAAAAGGAAATTTTTAAAACAAATTTCCTCAAACATATAACTACACTGATGTATGTGTGTGTGTGTGTGTGTACATATATATCAAGAACAATATTGAGACTTCATCAAACTTGGTTTCTTGATGCTGTCATGAATACATGTGTATGAGCAAGAGATGCAGGTAGTTGCAAATTTTTTTTGAAATAACTTTAATTTTTGCAATCTAGCCAAATATGGCAGACATAGTGAGCCAGTCAAATGGTAGAAATGGTGAACAAGACTTATTCCTGATGAAAAAGGATTTGTCATTGTCTGGCATGTAAGACTTCAATTTGAGAGAAGTCGAGTAAATCATTCTGTCAAGAGACCCTTTTCCTTTGTTGTCCCACAAGAAATTGGTTCATTAGCAACTGTGTATAATATCAGTGTGGTTGGACAGGATCGACGCGGGATATCCGGGTGTGTTAGTATGTCTATTATCTGGGCGAGTGATTTCCCATTATAAATAGACCATCCTGTAGATGAGAGAGGTTTTCTTTTGGGGTACATTGTACTATACATACAGTTATGATAGAAGAAATGAATGACAAAGCAGATACAGGGAAGTGAACGACAGTAAATACCAAGAAACTGGTGTTGAGGGAAGAAACACCGAATCTGAAATTACATTCCAAGACAGAGTTGCTAACTTCTTTTGACCACACCAAATTCATCTATATTCTTTTTCTTTCCATCATCTTTGTTTTTAACTATCCCATATTGTGATAGCAGAAAATCTGCCATACGTAAATTTACTGTGGCTTAACTAGCGATTAAAGCACTTTTTAGACATTTTCATCTTAGTGAATTATTTTTGTTTCTAATTAGAGTAGCATTTTTATGTCAAAATTGTGGTCAGTTTTGTTACAGTGAACAACCAATGTGTATTGTTTTTTTTTATAATGCCTCTTTTGTGTTTATATAGTATTTTGTTTAAACTTGTTGAGGTTTCTCCAACATATTCTTTCTGGCAGTTGACAGAGTAAATTCCTCCTTCAAGTTTTGGCTTCTTGTTTTATTTTGTATTAAGTACTTTATTGTTTTAGATGTTGTGAAAAAATTTATATTGAGTTTAATTTCCTTTCGGTCATTGTTGTAATAGAATTAGTGAGTAGAATATATTTTTTTGATTCTTTTACTTTGTCAGGAAGAACAGCTCTTCTATTTTGGAATATTTTATGAACACTTTGTTTTGCATTGAATATGAAATAGAGTATTGGAGGGTCTTGAAAGTATTTTCATTATATTTCTCCTCTTCATGTAAATATTGAGGGCTGCAAATTCTGAGTGCTCTTAAGTAGAATTCAATGATCAATGCAGATTTTAATTCATTATGATGAGAATAGAAACTTATTAGGTCATTTTTATTAATTGATTTTTGGTGAACACTGTTTTAGGCTGCAGTAAACTCAGTGTAATATGATATCTAATAAAGATACTGTTTTCTTTCATTTTGCATGTGTAGTCACATCATCGAACTGGGTTTGTTGACGTTGAAGTCCTAACGGAGGAAGCATGTCACAAATAAACTCTTTCCATTTCATCGTATATAATCACACACACAATATGAATACATAAAGTAAAGCTTAAAATATCAAATAAACTGAGGGATCAATGCCAGTCTGGAGAGCTTTAATATATTATAATGATATCATTATACAATGTGTGTGAGTGTGTATAGTAGCTCCCTGTTGTGGCTAAGTACTTTTACAAACTAAAATAAGCATCTGAATTTGGTGTTATCAAATTGTACCTAATACCAAATTAAGATCACCACTATGAAACCATTTAAACTGAGCTATTTGGGGATTATAGCTATTGGTCATCTTATCTACCTGTTGATTGCGTTATCTCATGAAGCTCTGAGTAGCAAATTTGTTATTGTATTAATTTATATATATATATATATATGAAATTGGATTAGAATCCAGTTGTAAGTATGACATTTTCGGCAGCATCTACTTAGATGTGTTTTACTGAGATATAATAGCAACATGAGGAAAAGTTGATTTTATATGAACAAAATTTATATTACAGACAAAACATGATTTGCATTAAGCAACAGAATAGTTTTAACATCAACTGTCATTACAGAAATTAGATTTGAAGTAATTTTGACAACATTTATTCTCAAAGTTTAATATCCCTCATTACCTAAGTATTTATTGAGATCAATGTTAAAGCGAAATATCCTGGTCATATATTCATGTTATTAGAGACCATGTAGACCATATTATTTTGTCTGGGTTTTTATTAAGGTGTAATTTTCCAGGAAAAAAATTTGAACAAGATAGTCTTTAGTTGTAGGCTTTTGGTTTTCGGGAGTTAACATTACTATAACACCAGTTTCTATGCAAGAATGTTATCTAGTCTGATGAAACTCACTTCTCCTGAATAATGTGGATGGAAGATTATGAGTGTTCATTATACTTGGTAAGTAATGGAACTAGCATACCCTGGGGGGAAAATGAGCTAGTGGATATTGTATGAGGCAATATTCTGCTGGGAAAACTGGGAGTCTAAGCCTTTAAGTTGAAGTTATTAAATCATCTTGAATACTTTCACGGAAACTGACTTCCATGATGGTGGTGTTACGTTTCAACAGAAAAATACATACTGCTTCTGTTATAAAAGTTATGGCTTCCTTTCATTCATTTTCTGCCAACAGTATAACATGAGCACATACAAATTCCTCTTTAATTGGGATGTATGGATGGTGTAATGGATAGCAGCTCAAAATGAGAAATTGGAGAGTTGAGTTCAAATTCTAATTAGATTTGTTATATTCACCTATGTACAAATATTCTGGGAAAAGTAGAATACCATCTTCTCTCCTTAGTTATGGGTTAAATAGTAGGATATTTATATGGAAAAATTCTTGTTATTCTCATAAAAAATTAATATTTGCCTGTAAAAAAGAATAGTTATTCTTAGAAATATTTTCAGCTTTAAATAATCCACAGAGGATGGATAAACCATAAAAACAAATCAATCATGATTTATTCTGGAAATTAAAATTGACATACGTTGTATATATGTGCTGATACATTTTTTATCACTCAGTAGAAATATTGAGAGCTCTCTAAATTTAAAAGTTACAGTTAATAGAAGAATGTTGAATGAGGTCTGTGATATCAATATTTAATGAGATCATTCTTATCAGACAAACTGTAGAATATGTTGAGAAAATTTCAAAAACATTATCCCTTGCATTCAAAAACACAGATAAATTTAAAGTTAATATTTCCATAACTAGTTCTGTTGTTCATCTAAATTAAATTTTATTTATTTATATTTTCTCCAATTCTTGTATTTAAAATGTAAAAGAATTTAATACAAATTTCCACAAGCATGTTTATTGATATTGATTAAATGTTTCTCCTCAGCAGTGCAGATTTGCAAAAATACTTTTTTGCATACTTGATTTAATGGCAATTGGACAGTTTTAGGTAAAAGTAATAGAAAAAGAATTGTATTCAAACGTGAGCATTAAAAAGGTTCACTATCTAAAAGTCTCGAGAGACACTCAAAGTAGATGGTTACTGTGAAAATGGTAGTGTGTGAAATGAATGGGTAAGGAAAACTGATCGTCTCCTGACTAAAAAAGATCACAATGGAAGTGTTCATTGGCAGTGATTAATTGTCCATATATACATATTCTTGCAAAATATGAATCCGTCTATTATATTTTTTATGGTCTTTTCTTTAATTCTTGCTTCTCAAAGAGAATTCTATTTCTTTTTTGTTTGCAGTTGATTGACTTTGATTCTCTTCAGATTTTACTGAAAACTCATAATTTTGTTCCTCATTTTTATTGGATTCAAAGGATTTAATAAATCCATAATTTGATCTGCTGAAGTTTCTTTTGAAAGAAAGAATTTTGTGATTCTCCTTTGGAGATGCCTGTTGCTGCTGCTTTTGTTTTCAGTACTTATTATTGTTGAAAAACACAATTCAAGCAATTTTTAGTTTTTATCAGACATTTTGCTTTAAACTGATAGAAATATGGCTTCCCTGAAAACAGAGGTTAAATACAAATATGAAAGTCTCAAATTAGATTATATTTTGTGGCTATGATTGTGTAACTTCTGGAGAAAAAAAAGACATTATTTTTTTACTAGTTTTTCTTTCAGCTTTCTTGTTGTTTTTCTCACAATGCTGGAGATCAACATACAGCCAGTCAATTTACCTGTTTAATGACTCACCACACTTAGGGCTCGTTATAAGATCTCATAAAATCAAAGAATTTTTAAAAATCCAACCATTCATTGCTTTACATTGCACAAAAACTTTGTTTTTTTTTTTGTTTTTTTTTTTTTTTCTTTATAAGGATATAAAAGGTGATTATCTCCCTTTGGTTGAGATAATCATGTGACAGCTGCTTGATGTCATGTCATGTCATAGTGATGAAAGTGGTCAGTCATTCATTAAGTTTATAGTAGCTAAACTAAGCAATTGCTTTTTTTTGAGGCTAAGTCTGCATACCCCAAGAGCTCTGTTGGTACTGTTTCCTTTGGAAATATATCTACTCCAAATATAAATACAAACACTGGTTCACAGTCCTCAATTTGGGAAAACACAAGACTCACCATTTCCTGTTCATAGAATATGTCCTTGACTGGGACATTGTAGGTGAATTGGACCTGCTTGAATTTGGAGTCCTAAACATGTCTTTTCCAGAAACAGAGACGACTCTTCTATCTTTTAATTTTTCTTTCATTCTTCTTGCTGTGTAGATATGTTATATTTTTCTTTGCATGGGATATGTGTAAATATGTATGTATAGTTTTGTGTATGTCTTAGTCGTATAAAAGTCTCTCTGAGAACAAAGCATATTTGTCATAGCTTTTCCTTTCAGCCATTCCATTCCATCGTTAAAATATGGTGTTATTATCATGGATATAATAATGCTCATAATAGGAGAATAAACCTTTCTTCTATGGCTCTCTTCCATTATACATTTTTCAAAATTAATCTATAATAAAATGAAAAATAAAAAAATTACTTCTGTGTTGACAGTATGCAAACAGAGGTAATGTATAGAATATAGAGCTGATTTTCAAATTTATTTATTAACTGTTCAGTACATGACTGTATACTTTAGAAATAGAAATCTTCTAAAAGATGCAGAATTGAATTTAAAGAGAAAGCTAGTTGACAAAAATCCATTACAGGTGTAGTATGTCTGAAATAATTTCTGTGACCACTGTCATGATGTTACTCTTAACACCAATATGATAGTGGTCAGGGAAACAAAGAATCTTTTGTCCTTGGCCAATATTTTCATATATGGTCACCTATTAAACTGACCCCGTATCAAAACTGGCCACCATGGTGGGCTACTTAAATAGCAATAAAAATCACCATTACCCAAGCTTTAGGCTGGGATTTTATGAAGATTAACTCCTTACAAATGCAGGATTTGACACAAGGTCGTTTTTAATAGTGTGTGCTATACACGTACATATGAACCAAGGACAAAAATTACTGAGTCTTTGTGATCATTGTCATGATGAGAGAAGGATTCATGGTGTTGGTGAATGAAATTAACCAAAGGAAAATGAGAGAAGTGCAAAACACAGAAAGACAAAACACAGAAAGACAAAACACAGAAAAGCCAAGACACAGAAAGATAAAACACAGAAAAGCCAAAACACAGAAAGACAAAACACAGAAAGACAAAACACAGAAACACAGAAATTAGTCAAGTTAAAGTGGAATGGCTCCATGAAAAGTGCATGAAAATAGAAAATAAAAAGTATAGACAAGAGGATAAAAGAATTAACAACACAAAAGGTGAGAAAATAAAAAGCCTGTATAAAATCAAAAGAAGGATCACTGATAAAAGAAACAAAAAAGACACCAAAGATGGCACAAATACAGAACTTGTCACAATAAGAGGGAGAAACCTACATTGCTTAAAATTATGAAGGGGCTCGGAATATGTAAGTTTGAAGTGATTCCTGTACTGGACAAGATGAACAGGAGTATAGCAGCAGGACTAGATATGATCGTAATAGAAATGCTCCCAACCTTAGGCAACTTTCGCATTGACAAGGTCACAGATGTAATAAAATGAAATCTAGAACAGTGGCAACATGCAAGAGGTCATCACTAAATCTTTGTAGTACTGCCTAAGAGACTAGGTGTAAATGAATGTAAGCTCTATCAAAGAATCAGTATAATGATCCACATTAACCAGTTAATGATGCAAATGCTGATGAATCTAGCACAAAGCAGGATTAAATCTGAAGTAGGACAAAAACAGTGGAATTTTTTTTTTTTTTTTTTTTTTTCAAGGGCATTTGAACATCAAAAAGGCAATACCAGAGAGAAATACAATTTTTAATAGATTATTCAAAAGCACTTGAAAAGATATGGCACACAGATCAGTTTCAACAGTTAAATAATCTAAATCTATTTGGAAAATCTATTAGAATAATCTAGAAACTATTAAGAGCAAAACCACCTGCAGACAGATAGAAAATGAACTTAGTAGATGCACAATAATAGAAAGGGGAATAAGACAAGGATGTGTCTTCTCTCAACTTCTCTTAATTCAACTTCTACAGTGAGGTTATCCTAAAAGAGCTGGGGACCCTACCAGGTTTTACTATCAGTGGCAATAATCATAACAGTATGAGATAGCCAGGAAACAGCTGACACAGAAATTTCCTATTGTACTAAAGGGGGATGGTAGGATGACAATGGTTGCAAAAGGTTCAGAAATGCAATTGTACACTGTAAAACATACCCAAGTATCAATTCCGTATAGACCAACTTCCAGTTGTATGCTGTCTCGGAGTAAACTAAAGAAAACCAAAGCAATGACTAAATTGCAGTACAAGACACTCTTGAAGAGTTCAAGATGTACAAATGCGTATATTAGCAAATATAACAAGACTACAAATTCAAAGTGAAACAGGCTGAGAGAACAAGTGATATCTGTGAATGAGATCATCCCAAGGAACACAAGAAGAGAAAGAGGAAATTATCGAGATGATGAAAAAGCAATAACAAAACCAAGGAATGGTGGACTGAAGAGGAATGGCTTGATGAAAAGTACATGAAAAATTGAAAGGATGATCAACACAAATAAAGCAAGCAGGTACGACAATAAAAGAATTAGCAGGACAAGGATGAGTCAATCAAAAGGCTGTATATAAAAAACAGATCAATTAATCAATGAATCCTTCTGTTTCTCTTGCCTTCAATATGTCCAGTGAATGACAAACTTTCATTATGTGTCCTAGAAGTTTCAGCTATTCCAATAATAAATGCTGTTTCTGTTCCCATTTTCCTTGAAAATTGGTTATTATATTCACAGCATCCATTTATAAGAACCATGACTTGTTGCCTCAAGTCTTATCTTCATCTGAGGATATTCATTGTAGACTCTCTTTTCCTCTGGTGTATCATCCTGCCATTTATCATTATTATTGGTTGTTGAGATCCTCCCCCAAATCTTAGACATTTGGGCCAGATGATGGTGGTCATATGTCAGGTCATGCTCACTGTTTAGAGACACAACATTTTCCTGAGCATAAATTGTTCTATATAGCACTGCAATATACACCCCCCCAGAGATGTCAGGTATTCCTAACGCATCTGGCAAAACAGGTAAGTTTCCTGGAAACAATCTTGAGTGCACCAATCAAAAAAGTAACAACTTGAATTTTGTACACTTCTTTGATTTGCTCTGTGAGATTCTTTGTATCTCTGTAATTTTGCCTCTTCTGCCTTCACTGTGTTTATCTGTAGGTACTTAACATCTATCAAGATCCATTAATGGCGATTTTTGTATACACATGATTTCAGGACAATTGCATTCTAAATGCCAGTCAGTCAAGATGGTCATGTCTTATGTGTTTCCATATTATTATTATTATTATCTCTCAAAATTTCTTTTTTATATTACTAGCTTCCAATATTGTATTTTCAAAACCCATCATGACCTGGAAGAATCAAATTGTTTTAAAATTAATTTTAAGCATATCTTTTCCAATTTTAAGCATATCTTTTCCAATTTTAAGCATATCTTTTCCAATTTTAAGCATATCTTTTCCAATTTTAAGCATATCTTTTCCAATTTTAAGCATATCTTTTCCAATTTTAAGCATATCTTTTCCAATTTTAAGCATATCTTTTCCAATTTTAAGCATATCTTTTCCAATTTTAAGCATATCTTTTCCAATTTTAAGCATATCTTTTCCAATTTTAAGCATATCTTTTCCAATTTTAAGCATATCTTTTCCAATTTTAAGCATATCTTTTCCAATTTTAAGCATATCTTTTCCAATTTTAAGCATATCTTTTCCAATTTTAAGCATATCTTTTCCAATTGTTAAAGTATTTACATCAGAACTATGACAAGAAATACCTGATACGTACTAATTATCATATGTCAAAATATTTTACATGAACTGAATTAGTTGACATTAATGTACTAATTGTTAGACTATATACAGCATCCTTGGTTTATATACAGTGCAACCCAGATATAAGAGAATTGTCGGGACCAGAGAAGAAGTCTCTTATATCCGGGTTTGGTCTAATTTATATACATTAACATAGGCTCTAATTTGGGACCAGAGAAAATTTCTCTTATATCCGGGTTACACTGTATTTTTGTGATGTCAGTGAACACTCTTTGCCACATTTATGATGTCTATGGATACTCATTGTCACTTCTGTAATGCTTGTTGTAGTAGAGACTTTGTAATCACTGATACAACTATAGTATCACCAATGAACAATGCTGGTGTCAGACGCCTTTGAATAACACTCACACTAATAGTAATTGCTCGAAAAGTAACCACCAAATAGTGATCAGTATAGGGATCACTTAGATGCAATGCTAATTCCCATATATACATTTCCTTATCCATCACGTGACCTACTTATTCAAAATGGGATCACCTGTGTTTGCTCTCTGGTGATCTGTGTTCAAACTCCAGTGTTGGCAGCGACACTTTATTCCTATACAACACCTCACCTTTGAGATGACTTACCCTGTTGTCTATGCTTCTTCAGCTTTGGTTCAATAGTTAGAAATTCTGTTGGCATTCTTTTTCTTTTGCCATAAACCCTTGCTTCAACAATTTCTGATGGTATTGGTATATTAAATGTCATACAGAATTTCCATTCATATCTCTTTCCAGGAACTTTTTAAATTGGTGAATCTGTTTGAAATGATTAAGGTGTTTACCTATGCTCCCCACCTTTGTCTCTGTACCATGTATATTACTTTGCTGATCTGTGTTTTTTATTATGCCATCTTCCCAGAATTCCTTTCCATGCTGATACATATTAAAAAAATACCTTATCTCCAAGTTTGAAATATCTACTTGTATTGTTATTTCTTGATGTTCTCACCTTGTGTTCTGGTAAAAACTTATTAAAAATGGACTTAATCTTCCTAGTGAACATCAACTCTATAGGCAGCATTCCAGACATGGTGTTTGGGTTTGGGGTTATCCTGTAAACACTCAGAAATTGCTGAATCATTACTTCATTTGATACCTCTCACTCCAACATTTTTAGTGCACTTTTTAACGTATTGATAAAGCATTCTGCTTGTTCGTTTGATCTTGGGCTATAAGGGGGAGTTGTAATATGCTCTGTTGCTAATGATTTGCAAAAAGATTTGAACTCACTAGATGTGAATCAAGTCCTGTTATCTAAAATGATATTCAGGAACACTTGCTAAAAATCTCTTGTAGAAAATTTATCATTACTGTGGTAGTCAGTCTTCTACATTTTAATATTTTTGGCCATTTAGTGTAACTATCAATTACCACTAGAAAGTATGCGCCATTTGACCATCATGTGAAGTCTGTGTTTTCTGGAACATGGCATATCGGTTTTCTGCCATGGTTGAATTTTGATATGTGGTGACTTCACTGTTAGAGCATAACCTCTGCATGATTTCATTCATTTTTCAATATCCTTATCAAATTTTGGCCACCTCATTAAAGATCTCATTCTAGAAATTCCTGGATGTCCTCTGTGAACTTCTTTTAACATGTACCTTTGCAAGGATGCTGGTATCACCACTCTCTTTGCGTATATAAGTATATCATTACATAATGAAAATGCATTATTTTCAGTAACATTTTTTCTTTTAGATCTTAATTTTTCCTTAATTTTCCTTATAAAGTCGTCTTTTTCCACCTTAATTATTATTTCATCTAATGCTATGGCACTTCTCTTACAGTATTTTGTGTATAATACTTTATTAATTTCATTTTCAGCCTTTATCGCCACAATTACAGTCTTCAAGTGGTTTGTAGAATCTTTGTATTAGTCTAGACAATCTGTCTGCATGACTTAATTTTTGGGATGGTAGAAATTCCATTTTATAATTATAATTCAATAGGATAGTTCCCCAGCAGTGCATTCTATTCACTGTATGTATGGAAACACCCTTTTTTTTTCTGTTTTTTTTTTTTTTTGATCCATATATGGACAATAATGGACAATGGTCTGTTTATAGTAGGAATTCTCTCTATTTCAAACTTTTTCATGGCAAATGTGAAGGCCAATGCTTCCTTTTCTCTCTGGCTGTAGCTTCATTCAGCTGTAATTAATGATCTTGAAGCATGAGCTATTGGTTTAGTTGTTCTGTCCTCATATTTGTGTAGTATCACTGCTCAGATACCTGAATCACTTGCATCTGATGCAACCACAATCTTTAATTTAGGGTCAAAATGAGCTAGTGACAAATCCGATGTTAAGACTTTATTGATCTCTTCAAAAGGACATTTATCTGTCCAATTCCATTTCATATCTATCTTCATCAGGTTATTCAAGGATGTTCTTAATTGGTCATATTAAGTATATATGTATGATGATAGTTAGCAAACCCTAAAAATACTTGTACCTTTGTTACATTTGTTGGAGCGGATATGTCCTTTATTGCGCTTGCCCTTGAATGACCCAGTTGTCTATTATTTTCATCAATAATTTGTCCAACATATTTAAGCCTGGACATAAACAATTCATATTTTCCTTCACTAATCTTAGAACCATATTCTTTGATTCTCTCAAATACTTTCTTTACGTCTTTTGCATATTGCTTTCGGCTCTTCTCTTTTAATAAATACATCATTCAAATATGCTTGAGCAGAATCCAAACCAGCAAGCATAGTATCCATTATCTGTTGGAATATGCTTGGTGCTACCTTTATCTCAAAAGGAAGTCATCCACTAGTACTTGTAGGTAAGTGTCTGACAGGCCCAATTTAGCAAAAAAAAAAAAAATACTCGCATTCAATTTGGCAAAAATTTACTCTGGACTTGGTAACAGGTAGTTATGATGTTTTTAAACTTTCATTTAACATTGTTGAAAAATCAGCACGTGCATGGATTTTAATATTCCTCTTTGTGATGCCTATTCGGAATAATCTATTTTTGATTCCCACCTAATTTTCCTAATCTGTCCAATTCATTATTAATTGGATCGAAGGCCACAAAAGTAAACTCCTTTTTTGGCTTAAATGTCAGTGTTAGATTGATTTTTAACTCAAACTTAGCTTTTGCTTTCATGCATGTCCCTAGACCTTCTGAGAAATCTTCTGGGGAAACTCTTTTTCAGTTTATTTTTAAATTTTTCATTTGCTGTATCAATACCGGGGTAATGATAATTATCTTGTTGCAAAAAGAGTTAACTGGAAGGTCCCAAAGATTAAACAATGCAATCCAGTCTGTTCCAAACAAGTTAGCAGTATTCTTTAATATAAACACCACAAAAGAAAAATTACAGCTGAATTCATCTCAAAAATTAAATCTCTTTCCTGAGACTCCATGCACAACTTTATCAGTATTCGATAAACTTGGTTTACCCATTTTTCTCTGTTCATTTATGATAGGATATCAGATCCTGTATCTAGTTGCAATTTTCTTTTTACATCATTAATTTGCACAAAAACAAATTTCCTCTTTTGAGATGTCTTGTTAATTTTTTTTTTTTGTATCTGCAACATGTACTTTTGTGTCCTAATCTTTCACATTCAGAGGATTCTTTGTTTTTGAAAGAACCACTTTTAAAATGCTTACCCCCACAACCATGGCAAGTGATAGGTATTGAGGTGGGGGTTATCATTTTTTTTTTTTTTTGTTCTGTTAGGAGTTGTCAGACACTGTGTACCTGTGAATTGTCTTTTTCCTCAATCCTTGCAATATTGAGTTTCAAATTCACAATATATTGACATTCTTCTGCTATTTTCTGGAGAGTTATTTTGGGATTCATTTTTAAGATCCAAGATCTTATCACCACATCTTTATTAGAAGTTAAACCCTGTACAAACATCAGGCATTTAAATAAATCAGAAGTTAAATCATTTAACTTAAACTTTTCACTTTCTCAATTTATGACTCCAGTATAAGTGACAAAATCTTCATCATTCGACTTTAGTAAGTTAAGACATTGCAATTGTATATTAAATAATGAACTTTTATCACCAAAACTTTGATAGCATTAGAACAGTATCATTAAAATTTATCTCTCCTGGTTTTCTTTTTTTTTTCTTTTTTTTTTTCTTTTTTTTTTCTTTTCTTTTTCTTTTCTTTTTTTTTCTTTTTTTTTCATTTTTTTTTCTTTTTTTTCTTTTCTTTTTTCTTTTTTCTTTTTTTTTTTTTCTTTTTTTTTTCTTTTTTTTTCTTTTTTCTTTTTTTTTTCTTTTTTCTTTTTTTTTTCTTTTTTCTTTTTTTTTTCTTTTTTCTTTTTTTTTCTTTTTTTTTCTTTTTTCTTCTTCTTTTTTTTTCTTTTTTCTTCTTTTTTTTTCTTTTTTCTTCTTTTTTTTTCTTTTTTCTTTTTTTTTTCTTCTTTTTTCTTTTTTATTCTTTTACTTTTTTCTTTTTTTCCTTTTTTTTTCTTTTTTTTCTTCTTAGTGATCACTTAGACACCACACTAATTCCCATATATACATTTCCTTTAACATCATGTGATCTACTTATTTAAAATGGGATTGCCTGTGTTTGCTCTCTGGTGATTTGTGTTCAAACTCTAGTGTTGGCAGTGACACTTTATTTATATATATATATATATATATATATATATATATATATATAAATAAAACCTAGCAAGCCTGACAAACCTACTGAGGTTTCACCTAAGCTTAGGTGAAACCTGGGTAGGTTTGTCTGGCTCACTAGGTTTATCTAGGTCTGCTCTACGGTTGTATTGAGCTCTTTAGTTAGTTGTTTACTCGTGTCAGGGTTTTTTCTTTGGGCTTCAAACCTGTATCTGTGCAATTTGTTTTCGACACACTTTCATGTTTGTAGCTCTTTCTTTTTTTAAAACCTTTTTTTCCTTCGAGATTGATTATTGGCAAATCAAAAATTCAAATGTTTTTCAAAACGAGTATAGTTACCTACATATATATAATATACATACACGCATGACCAAGCTAGTTACATTCTGTCATTGCCAATCTGACCCCAAACTATCACCAATCAAGATGAACAGTGGTCCTCTCGGGGAAATACCATGCTTTGGAAGACTATTGGGCCTCAAACTCACACTCAACAACAAGTGGAACTCGTACATACAATCCGTTACTAAGGATGCAGGTAACCAGTAAGTACATGACTCCTGCTATACTCCACCTTTACAAGAGCCAAATCAGGCAAAAAAATGTAGTATTGTTGTCATATTTAGATAGAAGCTGCTGAGACCTCACTCTCCAGCCTTGATAGTTCAAAAGCATCTCTGAGCTCTTGTAGGTGACGAGTTATTCTCCACCTTCCAATCCCTCTCCGACAAGCTGGATGTGGCAAGCTCACACTGCTCTAACACTCATTCCATGGAAAGTGCTAAGTCAAACTACATTTGTTAATCATTATCTCCCTCACCTAAAAACACAAATGGCCTCCTAATGTAACCCTCTATCTCTAGTGGCTACTGAGTCTTGTAAATGGTGACCCTCACTAAAAAAGATACTGACAGGTTGTATCAAAAATACTTTTTCAAACTTTAGGGATTGGTTTTGCACAACAAGACATGGAAATAAATTCATATAAACATATACCTGCAAATTATTCATTTTTGGGTTAAGTTTAAAGAAATTTTACAGTCAATGTTGCCATGTAGACTAGGTTACATTTGTCATTCATGTATATTTGGGGCTAGTCTGTCTTCAACATTTAATGTGTATAGTAGTGAGTTATCTGAGAAGTGTTCCATTTAACAAAGGCAGAATATTCATATTGTGAGCAGGCAAATATGAATTTTATATACAGCTTCACAAATAATAATAGGTGCAAACCTGCACCAGTGTATTGGACTGCATTTCCAGACCGAAGGCAGTCGAGTCATTCAACTTCAGCCGAGGTTTATCATCACAGTGATGAGACAGGATCTGTGGCATTGTAGGGATATTATTATTGTTACAAATAAATGAAATAATAATAGTAAAAATTGAACTTTTAAATAAAATAAAACAAGAATATTTAAAACTTGTTTAAAATAAATTAATTAAAAATAATGAAATTACTCCCATCATGAACAAAAACTGTTCCTGCCAGAAATACGGAGATCCCACCAGAAGACGTGAGATTCTTTGCCCAAGAACTGTTGGGATGACAGTTCTTGGGTGAAGAAATCAGCTGATTCTGCTACCTTAGTTTCATACTTTTGGTGTCTTCAGGTGATTTTGATCAACTATTTTCCTAACATTTTATTTTTTAATAAAATTTAATGAACATGTTATTATTTAAAAATAAATAAATTCATGACATGAAATGTGGTAGAAAAGGAAGAGGAGGAGAAAAGCAAGGGTATTCTTCTTGAAGCTACCTTCAGTACACTCTATGTATTTTTTTTCTGGCCATTTGTACTTATTAATTTGTAAATTACTGCTTCAATTTTGTAAACTGCATCTAATAGACATCTATTTTTGCAACTACATTTGCATATTCACTATAAACGATATTTTTCTGCATGTCATTTTTTAAATTTCTGGCGTTTGTTTTTTTATTGTGATTACTAAATTACTTGTACAACTACAACTTAATTTAACTGTGTTTTTATTATATATTTTATGTAATACGGAATTTTCAGTAATTTGAAAAATACTTTCCCTATTTTACATTTAACCTCTGTTAAAGGTTGGCGGTGGTGGTGGGGGGGGGTTAAACCAAAGAATATTTTTCTTTTCCTTGAATTGTTCATTATTAGGTTTAAATTCCAATTCTTTTTTTGGCTCCTCTTCTTTTAAAGTCTATTCATATTCTTTTTATCTCTGAAAATTATTTCAAGAGAGAAACTTACACACACATATATATATATATATATATATATATATATATATATGTATGTATAGGGTGTATCAAAAATATTTTTTCAAATTTTGGCGGGCAGGTTCCTCACACAAAAACAAGCACAAAAGTCCTTATAAGCATATGCCCACAATTACATAATTTTTGAGTTTAAAGAAAGTTTACAGTAGATGACACTGTGTTGTCATGTAGACTAGTCATTCATGTACATTTTTGGCTAGTCTGTCTTCAACATTTAATATTTTTAGTAGTGAGTTAAGCGAGAAGTGTTCCACTTAAAATTGGCAGTATATTGATATCATGAGCAGGCAGATATGATTTTTACATACAGTTAGATCATTTCCAGGCTGAAGGCAGCTAAGTCATCCAATCATTGCTGCTGTTTATTGTTGTGTTGCTGAGACAGGATCTGTGGTACTACAAACTATGGATTGAGGAAGACCAAGAACCACTCCTATGTCTGATCATGAAGAACACAATTTATAGGCTGTTGGAGACAATTCCAGTTATCAGCACACATCAACTGGCCCGAGCACATCGTATATCACATAGTACTTCATTGGTTCAAGAGCAGCTCCTGCATTAATATCATTTGCTACATATGCAAAGTCTTTCACCCTCTGATCACTCACCATAGGGGAACTTTTGCCGATAGTTTATTGCACAAATTGTTGATCCATTGTTTGTCTCTTCCATCTTGTTAAGAGATAAAACAACATTTCAAAGAAAAGGAATAAGAAATTTACACAACCAACATTTGTGGGTGAATTGGAATCCCCATAGCACAACACAGGATAGACACCAACATCAGTTTAGAATTTATATGCGGGCTGGAATTGTAGGTCCATAAATTCTAGCACAAATTATAGGAGCTGTCTAAAAGGATTTTATTTTGAACATACTTCCAGACCTGATAGAAGAATTAAGGATAAAAGCCAGTTACCAATTTAATAAGATATTCACTGAGAGAAAATTGTTTTTAATTTGAAGATTTTTGTAAAATAAGAGGTGGATGCAATAAGAAAATTCATTGGTAAACTTACTGCTTTTGAAAAATAATATTCAGTCATTATCAAAATGAAAAAACTTCTTGAAATGCAACTTCTCGAATTCTAAAATGAATTCCTTTTTATTTAAACATTTAGTAGTTAAAAAAAAAACACTTCAGATTATTTTCTCAATTTTAAAGCCTTGTCATATAAAAAAGTAATCAATTTACATTTGGAATTCCATGGGAAATTCAAACTCCATTTAATCTAACAATTAAGATATGGCTGACAAAGGAATTGAACATACTTCAAAAACTGAATATTTTTTTATTTTCTGCTCAGTTCCTAGCTCAAGATGGTAATTAGCATCACTGATATGCGTGCTTCATTTTCATTATGGAGGATTTTTTTTTTTTTCTTAAATACTAAAATTCAATACAAAACCTGGTAATCACTTAAAGTAGAGCATTACTGTTATTATGAATGAGGTGTGTAACATGAATAAAAGTGGTGGCAAGAAGTATAGATTATGAGGGTAAAGAGGAAAGATAATGATTGAACCTCGACTTGGAAGTAAGGTTTGTCTTTTTCATATTTCTCCACATCTTGGTTCTGCCAATTAATTGGACATGTTCATTAGGAAGGTTATTCACTGCTTTCCTCTGTTTCTCTTAATCAATATATCCTGTGAGTAACAAATTCTCCAAGTCCTCTTTCCTCACTATGGTACATTAGAAATTTTAATTATCTCTTTCTGATGGCAAGTTTCCTTTTTTGCTTCCATTTCCCTTAAAACTTTGTTGTTGCTCTCATGTTCAGTCCATGGTCTTCAAAGCATTTTTCCAGTGAACCACATTTCTGTTGCCTCAAATCGCTTGACTTGTGCATTTGTGAGATTGTCCAGCATCCACTTCCATAACAAAGGACCAATATTACATAGAATTTCAGTATTCTTTTCTTTGTTTCTAGAAATAAATTTTGGAAATTTAGTAATATTAACCAGGGTTTTTACTAAGAAAATATTAAAATGAATAGAAAAGACTGACTGGAGATCATTTCAACAATGCAGAACATCAGAATTCTGAATTTTCTTGCTTTCTATTGAAAACGTTCCTCTGACAATGCTCATGGCTATTTACCACAGTGCTGAGTTTTCAGTTCAGAATTCAAAGTGACTAAGGACACTCAGTATTTAAGAGATCCTGTTTGCTCTTCATAAAGTTTTTTTTACCAATTTTAATCTTTTGTATTTGTTCCTATATTTATGCAAGTAGTATCCACATGGCTTAGTATTCTGTTTTGACTATGAAACCTGGATTTCACCGTACTGGTTAAGGATTTGATCTCTTGATAATAATTGTCCAATCATACATTATTAGGGTTATGAATTTTTGTAAAAATTATTGGTATCCTGTGTCATAATTTAATGAACTTTTGTTAAAAAAAAAAAAAAAAAAAAAAAAAGATTTAATTCTGTTTATTTAAAAAAAAAAAAAGTAATCCCGACATGAAATTTCTAAAATTGTATATAAGTATAGTACAGCTATGACTTTCTAGAGCCTTCTAGAACTTTTGTATGCTATAGGTCCAAACTATTAAATTCATAAAAAAAATGCATAACTACTATCCAATTACATCATTAGCAAATTGAAAGATAAAGCTTCTGCAAGTTTGCAACTTTTGTTTATTTCTACAATTGTATGGTTTGCTATAGCTATAAACTATGAAAAACATAAAAAATACATAAGTACCATCCATTACATTGAAAAATAATGCTTCTGAAATATATATATATATATATATATATTTTTTTTTTACCTCTAATGTGTAAAATTGAATTTTTGATTTGTTGTGAGATTTTTCAAGAAGAAAAACTTTCATGTCTTTTGAACAAAAGTTCACTGATTTATGACAAGGAAACAAGATTACAATAAAAAGTTGTAACCCTAATACAACACAATTAGGAAGTTCCTGAAAATCATACCATGGGTTGACCCAAGCCTTATGAATGAAATTGGGTTAATGAAACTCTTTGGTAGTCATCAATAGTTGTACTTAGAAAAAATCACAACTCAACATTAGCAAATTTCTGAAGTAAAAGGTCACTTCAGAGAATGAATATTTAGATAACCTCAAGAAATAGTAGATAGGTTTACCTATTGTCTGGTTCATACCCTCTCTTTCTCTGTGGTCTTTTGAGCAAGAGTTGCATCACTTTTTTTACTGTTTAGGATTGAGTTTCCGGTGCCTTCTAAATTCTGCTTCAACTCTATACTTCTAACATACATGCCTTAACACTGAAATTTATACTATTATCGGGTTTCTGGTTCCTTCTAAATTCTTTTTCTTCTCCTTCACCTCCAATAGTTCCTTGCATTTTAGTGGTGTCATCACATTACTTGGGTAAATTAGCTAAAAAAAGAAAAGAAAATTCTTAATTCAGAAACCACTACAATTGCTAAATAGTCATAATTTCTCTATTTGAATCATAGATCTCCATAAAAATTTTTCTCTGAATATTTTAGATAAGGAATTACACACAGATTTGCTCAGTGTTCTTATCTTTATTTTTATATTTTAATCAGTATCACCCCAAGCAATACAGTAATGCCACTAAGAGACAAGGGGTTATAGTGTGAAAGAATAAGGAACATAAACATTAATGATGAGCAGAAAGAAAAGAGAAAGAGTAATCAGGAGGACAGTAGATATTGATTGACATTGTATTTAAATTTTAGTAGATTAAAGGTGACTCAAAAGCATGGAGCCAGAAGGGAGTTCCACAAGTGAGAAGTGCAACAGAAGAAATTGTTAACATATACTTTACAGCTACATCTAGCCAGCTCAACTATAAATTGATGATAACTCAACACTAGTCTAGTACTGCACTTAAATTAAAAAAGCTCTAGGTACCATAGTGATGAGATCATCCAAACAATTACCATTAAATTATTCATAGAAAAGTCATAGTGGCAACCTTATGGTGGTGAGAAAGTGACTGGAGCCAAGCTGCCAGATCAGGACCAATAATGTTGTTGATTCTTCTTGGGATCTTTTCAAGGAGCTCAAGGTAAATAGCAGGGACATCGAACCATATGTGGCAGCAATATTTTAAACATGGCTGAATGGTAAACTTATAGATTCTGGAGAGAAAAATTGTCTTGCCAGATATAGCAGCTGACCTAGCAATCGATGCAATATAGTTTTTGCATGTTATATCAACAGAACATGAGCTAGAGAAGGCACTATTAAATTAATTTATAGTCACAACATTTCGGGCAATGTAATTTCTTGCCTTTTTCAGATTCCTGTCATACTTGTTAAATATCCAGGTATTTTCAAAGTAAACCCTTTACTCTGTCAATAGAAGTAGATTGTTCTCGTTCTGCTGTCCATGCCAAGGGATATAACTATTATTGGTTAATTCTTAAAAATTAATTCAACATTTTTATGTCACTTGTGTCTTCCATCAAATCAAAGTATATGACTTTTCGTACTACTCATGCTAAGGTTTGAACTGCTGGTCACCACAAGATATTGCCCAATGGAGAGAAACATTGTTTAAGTGGATCTAGTTACATTGTAGTATTTAGTTTATTCTATTGGTCAAGTCAGGCAAAATTCATGATTCAGTGGAAGGCTCAAGTTATATCAAGCATGAAGTAAGTAGGATGAATTTAATGTTATAAGATTTCTTCTAGTAGGAACAGAAGCAGGAGAGTAATCTCTTCTCATGGATTAAATAAAGGGTCAAGTTTAAATTCCTGGGAAGGTTACCAACTGCAATAGACAACTGTATAAAGGAGAGGTGGGTGCAACAGCAGAAATATTGGGAAAATATCTAAAATGAGAACTTTCATTAGAATAAGATTTATGTTTAATATTGACAATCCCATCACTTGTATGGGATTTATAACCAATAAAGGCATCCAAAATTTCTCAGAACTGGTTCTATAAAGGTACGTAATCTTTAGAAACCTATTCTCCTTAATTTCTTTTCAATCTGAGAATGGAAAAAAAATCACATAGTATCAAAAAGAATTAAATTATTTTGTTAATTTAATAGGAAGCATTTAAGATATTTCCACATTGAAATTCTGTTCTCATCATATTCCTGTTCAGACATCTGATGCTTTTTGACTCTAGTGCCATCAGCTGTGTTATGGTTTCTTAACCACATTCAAACTGAATTGCTGCAGTTCCAAAGATCCAATGGAAGATCTATCAAATTTATGACTATAAGATATGCCACATTTTTAACTTTGTTAGAATAATTTTCATTACAGAAAAATCTCTTTCAGCCTCTGCTGAACTTACATCAATGGTATTAATTATATTTTTAGCTATTATATATTAACTATTAATATATAGAATTATTTTGGATAATCAAACAACTGGTTCACTAAACTTTTATAATTTTAAGAATTGTTTGTGTGAACCATTTGGATCGTACCGTATTAACATTTATATATACGAAAAGCTGATAAAAATGAATGAACAGCAAAACATGGAAAACGGCAAAATGAGTTATTTTATTATCTGGTTATGTAATGTTGGAGACACAAGAGACAGTAATACTAAGTAAAATTGTGAGTTTGGTTTGAATGTAAACCAAATATGGACTGGAATCTGACAAAATGATAAGATAAAGAATAAGTGAAATTTATACACTCTTTCTCCTATTTTTTTTTATAGATGTGTGTAATGAGTATCCAGATAATTTAGTTCGAAAAGAGTCTACAATTTTCTTACCTCAAATTTTTGTTGAATTCTTAGAGATAAATATTACTATTATGGCCTGAAAAAGGAAAAGATATCAACATTTTTGCAGATGCATGTTGATGGCCTGTCCATGTTAACTGCCTGTTTGATAGTGAGGACGTCACATGTTTGTGTGTGTAGGGGAGAAAAATAGGTTTGATTCTTATTAGTTTACAAAGAGTGAATTAATGATAATTATAACTGTTATAATTATTTTATCATAATTACTTTTGCCACTATAATGAAATGCATGATGGTAGACTGTTTTTATTCCTCTGTCTAGAACAGAGGATGTTTCATATTAATTGATTATTCTAAATTAATTCCCATTAATAATGTAATTTGCCTATTCCAATGACTGAGATGCATTTTATCCACAAAATATATGTTAAAACCTTTTTGTCTACTGTGGATGAATAAATGTGTTAGATATACTTTTATCCTCTCTGCACACAAACACATAACTTTCTCACTATCGGACAGGCAGTCAACAGGGACAGGCCATCAACACATGCATCAGTGAAATTTTTGTCTCTTTTCCTTTTTCAGGCTAAAACAGTAATATTTTGAGACAAAGTAAAATATAAATATCTTGTAAATAAACTCTACAAATTAGTCATTGCCTTCTGATATACAACTATCTGTTTTTACAAATATAAATTTTAGAGCAAATAGGACTATATGTGATAATTTAAATGATTTTGCAGACCGATGCTTGCACAGATGTGCAAATGGGTGGTAAATTCATGAGACAAATAAGTCATATAGTGATAAAGAAATATATCATTAGTGCAAAGGATGGGACTAAGGATAGAATTCTCTTTGATCCTGTTAATGGATACTTCCAAACAATAGTGAAATCAAGGAGGAATTTGTAGGTTTTAAACCAAACTAAACAGCAATTAATGTTTTCTTTATTTTTGATCTTTTGACCCTTTTTGCATTTAAAGCAATATGTGCTAATTTATAAAGCATCAGGCTTTTGTTCAATAAAAACTTTTTTGACAAACCTGTAGCAATGTTTTTCTAAAACTTTGTATTCTAATATCAGACACCTGTACATACAATTTTCTGAAAAGTATTATATATGATTCTTTTTTTCTTTAATCATTACATGGGGTACAACAATAATCTCTTAACTAGCAAGTAACTAGATCCAAATAAAACAACTGAACACAGGGTCTTACTGACAATTTAGTTGGTGACAGATGTTTTTGTGAAAGTTATGAATCTATTTTTTCTCCCTTCTCAGCTATGGGTAAATAGCAGAACAGATTGCAAGAAAAGAAACTGTTAGCATAAAACTTACTTAAATTTAGCGATTTCAATTGATAAATGATTTAGCCTTGGTTGGAAACCAATCTATGAGAAGGAAAACTCTAAATTCAAAACCCTGAGACATTGACTGGGAGGAAAGGTCATTTAAAGACCTTATGGCACACTAGTTGCACCATTTCTCTATATTTAATTTTTTGTTCTACCCAAGCCTTCAGCACTATAATCAAATTATATTTGGCTAGTCTAGCAGTTCACTTCTAAGACATGAGTTACTGGATACACATGGAGAAAACAATGGGAGAGTTAGTTCATTCATATATATATATATATATATATATATATATATATATGTGTGTGTCTGTGTTTGTTGAGGTCAACACCAAGCAGTTACAGTCTGTTTGATGTTGCTACTGGATTTTGACCTCAGTGTCCACTTTTAAATTTAAATACATGTAGTGAAAGAGATTATCAGGTACCCCGAAAAAAGATTACCAAAAAGTAGTCAGCAAAAATCTACATCAATGACTAAAAGCTATGCTAATGTTCTTCCCTCCCCTGAATGGTGTGACCAATCAGAAAATTCTCTCGGTGAACAGAAGTCGTTGTTTTTCGCTTATAAAAGGAGATTATTTTTTGAGCTGTGAGACGAACATGCGTTGTTGTTGGCGAGAAGTGAAAGTTGGATTTGTAACCCCATTTTGTCATCTCTACAGTGTGTGTTGGACTGTTACGTCAGACTATCGTTTGAACTGCGATTTGGCTACAAGTGTTGCGGCCAAGAAACAAATCTATTGCTGTTGCTATGATCAGTTGACAGTCTTTTCTTTACCCCCAACAATACACTCTCTCTGCTATTGAACACTTTTACCTATAAATAAAGCATACCTTAAAACTACATTTTTATCATCCCTCTCTCTCTCTTTATATATATATATATATATATATATATATATATATATATACAACCTATATTCTGTTGTTAAATGGGGAGAAGAATTGCTAGGTAAATCCTGACACCTTCAAAACAAAGCTGCTTTCTATCCATCATCTGAGAGAAAATTTTCATCAGCATGGCTGGTGATGGCCTCCAGCAAAGTAAGTTCTTCTACATTCTGAAGCTAAGGTTTTCCACTGACATCCAGTGGGAAGATTATATCAAATCAATTGCTAGGTCTGCTGCTAGGAAAGATGGTTCACTGTTCACTGCCAGAATCTGACATATCTACAAGTCTACTATTCTTCCATGCTTAGAATATTGTTGCCACACTCAGTCTGGTACTCCTGCTATATATTTAGACATCCTTGATAAAATCCAAAGAAGGATATGCAATGTTATTAGACCTGAACTGGCATATCAGCTTCAGTCACTTTCCCACCGCCATAATTTAGTTTCTCAATGCTTTTTCCTTAAATACTTTCATGGTAATTCTTCTGATAAAGTCTCCTCTATAGTACCCAGACACTATGAATTTAAAACTATTACTATGCTGGTGGCAAGGTCTCATCATTTTACAATTGAAATGGCTAAATGTAACTAAGTTCTATGCTAACAGTTTCTTTTCTTGCACTTTTCACTTGCTTCTCTTCTTGCTTTCCTGTCAAGTTTGATTTTCGAAATCTTAACTGTAATGTCAATCTTCTGTCTTAAATTCTGTTATTTCGTTGTTCTTACTCCTTAATAACATTTTTCTTATATTCTTTCACACTCAGGAACCCATTACATGTTAGTGGCTCTGTTTCTTTGCTTAGGGTGAAATGATTATAATTATATAATCAGTAATCTTCTGCTAAAAGAAGCATTTTCATACAATAAATATTTTTAAACATAACCTCATAACTTCGCAAGGCACTGTAATGAATACTAATCACATAGATCATTATGCAGTAACAATTTCATATAATAATTATGTTAGGCTGTGAATACAACCTCATATATATAATGTTGAATGTTCAAAAATGTTTACATGGTATTGTGGGGATGACTTTTGTTCCACTATACAAACTCTTTCCTCATAGATGCAATATTACAAGCTTATTTCTACTCTATCACTATTTCCATGGCAATTGTTCAGATAAGCTCCAAGCTATTGCCATGATTTCATACTTTTATAGCTTGGACTTGCCATGCTATGTCCACAGAGTCAAATCATCCACATTTCCTCCATATTCCAACACACTCATGTGTGGATGATTTTCGAAACACTAGAATCTTAACCTCTTCCAGTTATGGGTCAATAATTATCCATCCTTGTTATCATAATAGTACATAGTCTTATATTCATATCAAACATCTCATTCAGTAACCTTCTACCATGAGTGTCGTTTGAGCCTTGTATTGAATAAACTTAACAAACTTATGCATAATGACTTCAAATTGGCTCAACAAATCTTGCACAACTGATGTCAAATAACTGCATTTGATTTGTAAACTCCAGTAGAAGAGAAGGTGAATTTATAATAGCATTTGGAGTAGTCTTCCTTCATCTATCCAAATTATCGAATTTCAACTGGTTTTCCAGTTGAAAACTCTGCCCTTCTTCAACATTACCCTAAAATTCTATCCTTTGCTTTTATCTTTTTTTCTTCCACTTTTCATTGAATTCAGTCACATTCCACTATTTATTTTATTAAAAGTGTAATATTTTTTTTTACTCCTATTGAATAGTTAATGTTCCTTATTGCCAATATTGTAATAGAACTTTGTGGTAAATTTCATGGATTCTCATTTGGTTACTTTTAATAACCAACTCCCTGAAGACTAAGACTCATCTAACAACTCCATGTCTTTGTAGGATTCTTTTATATATTGTCCTACTATCCACCCCCACTTGACTTTTACTGGTATAATTTTTTCAGTAAGCTGATAACTAACACATACAGAAAAAATGAACATTAACAATACAATTAGTGAACCTTCCTTGTCACTTGAATTTATCAAAAATAAAATTTTTACTCTTGTCACAAAATCTATCACAATGATAAAGGAAAAATACATTCTCTTGATCTGCTTATTGAACAATTAATTTTGTCCAGAAAATATCAAGAATTCTTCACTAACAGAACATCAGATCCATTTTAAAGCTCAAATCAAGAGGAATAGATGATATTTTTATCTTTGGTGTTTTGCTGTTCAGAATTTGAATGATCACTTCAACTTGGCTCAAATAGAACTTGATTTATATCTGGTCATATCATTGTAAATCCTTTTAATTATTTTTAACTTCTGGCTACTCAAATGAGATAAGTTTACCAGAAGCTGACATTAAGTGATATTTATTGACAACAGTGAATTATGAGAATTGATTTTTGGGAAATTTTTTCCATCAAAGATTACTTTTACACAATATTTGAAAGAGTGAATTGATCCTTGAAGACACTTAGGCAAATAAGCAGAAAATTACCTTCTTCAATGCAATATAAATAATAAAATCTCCAAAGTGATAGACAAAAATGAATAAAATTTGTAATATTAGTTCAAGTAGATTAAGACTGACATATATAACTATGATAGATACATCCTCCACAGTTTAGCCAAGTAGAGTCAGATAGAGGAGACAGTTGAGGAAGATTGTAATGCATAAATCTTTCTGAGGAAATAAAGCTACTAAGATGCAAGGTGGTAATCAGTGTGAGAGAATATGAGAAAAAAAAATAATGGGAAAAAGCATTAAAAGAACCAGAATAAATGATTGATATTGCATTTAAATTTTTGAAAAGGAAAGATGAATGTAAAGCAAAAAACCAGAAAATTTCCACTAGAGAAAATTGTGTAAGAAGAAACTTTTTACATAGAAGTTATGGTTACATTTAACCATTTCAACTGTAAAATGATGAGATCTTGCCACCAATCTAATACCGTGCTTAAATTCTTAAAAATCTAAGTACCATAGAGGAAAGTACATTAGATCAATTAACATGAAAGTATTTATAGAAAAGGTATAAGGAGACTGTTATGGTGATGGGAAATTGACTGAAGCCGAGATGCCAATAGCAATACAGATTCTTCTTTGTATTTTATCAAGAATTTCTAAATACATTACAGGAGCATCAAACCAGATGTATTAGTAATATTAAATGCATAGTGAATGGTAAACTTATAAATGTGTAAGACAGATTCTGTTGAGAAAAATGTCTAGTACAACATAGTGAATCAATGTTCTTAGCAGAAGACTTAGCGACTGATTAAATATAATCTTTCCCCCTTCATGTCAGTGGAAAACATTTGATCTGGGAAGAACTGCACGCCTTTCTATCAGCTTTCAAACAAGAGTTTCTGAAATTTGTAGAAAATATGAAACTCTCAGCCAAATAAGTATGTCAGTGTTAAGCTTTGTTGACTGTATCTGTTGTCCGTCAACATTTGCCCATCCAAGTACTTACCAGATTTGATACTGCTTAACTTGGAGTAAATAAGTGATAATTTGATTTTTTTTTTTTTTTTTTTTTTTTTTTTTCATTGATTGATTGACAAGGAGATAAGTGATAATAAATTTATTCCTCTTTTACACACAATACTCTTTCTGGACATGGGTGACCGTGGCTCTCCACAGTTTCCATTTTAAGTAGATTTTCATGTCTTATCTCCCTTTGTACCTGTTTGCCATCCATTCATACAAAATCATTAAGTAGGTTACTTACCATTTCTCCTCTGCCTTATGTCCTGTGAGTTAAACTCTCCAGGTCTTCTTTCCTCATAATACATGCCAAAAATTTCAACTCTATCTGATTGTAATTATCAGATTTCTTCTACCTAATTTTTTTAAAATGCCCTCATTGCTGATATTCTTGTCTATATTGTAGTTGTATAAAATATGTTCCCACATTTCTATTATATCAACAGAAAGCAAAATAAAAGACTCGCCTGTTTAGGGTGAGTCTTGTAATTATACAGAAGTCACTTATCTGCGTTTTGATGGAGATAAGTCACATGGGTCACATGATGGCTATTTTGTGACATCAATCCATACAGTGACCTAAGTGGCAGATAGTTTTCAGTTCATGTACAGCAAACGAGAAGTTTGCTTTCTTCTCGCCTGGGCCAAAGGGTCCAGGCTGAGGCTAAATCTGCCTCCACCAGCAGCTTACAAGCACATGATGCCGTTTTCTTCTTTGGACATAGATGAATCCTGTCTGTTTAAATCTGAAGTCCTAAAAATGGTTCTCCATCTCAGAAGTCTCTCCAAATTACATATATGACCTTTCCATTTTGTTCCTTCTTAGACTTCACTTTGCTTTGTAGATATTTGTGATATATTGTTCTCTATGCAGGATACTTGAATATATGTATAGTTTTGTCTATATTGTAGTATATAAGTCTCTGTGAGAACAAAAGATGTTTGTCATTCTTTTTCCTTTCAGTCATTCTGTTCTGTCCCACCTGTGAAAAAGCATTTTTATATCAGATATAACAATGCCTGTAACAGGAGAAACATAAATGAGAAAATAAATCTTTCTCCCAAGCACTCTCATTACATGTCCATTTGTGTATTTACAGTAAAATTAAATTTATTACTAAAAACATACTATAAAGTATGAATATATAATTGATCATTTTCCCTTCATTATATAAAAGTTTCAGTGAACAGTTAGATTAGTGGCAAGGTCCCATCATTTTACAGTGGAAATGGCTAGATCTAACTATAAGTTCTATGCACTTCTCACTTGTGGAATTCTATTCTGGCTTCTTGATTTCCAGTCAAGTTTTTTTTTCCTTGTTTGCCTACATGTATCATTAATTGTATTCTCAGCATCTATTTTCGAAATTCCCTTAATGTAAAATAGTTTGGAATTCAGTGTAGTTTTTCTTTTCTGTGTAGTGCAAGTTAATAGCAAAAAATACTTAACATCAGTGTTTGCCAAATTCTAACAGTTAAATGAGACTTGAAAAAAAGAATAGCAATGATAATATGGTAAATGTATTTCATTCTCATTCTTATTGATTTTATAGGAAAACATTTCTCTATAAAATTTTCTATTAATAAATTCATATATGAAGAGCTCATTTGCAAATATATTAAATTTCCTTAAGAAACTGTACAAGACATTGCAAACAACTTAGATGAAAAGAAATTGACTAAAATTTCCTAAGTTCTGAGGTCACAGCTATAAAAGGAAATTTGATCACTAACATATTTTGAGTTCAGAAATAAAATTTTGAATATGGATGTACTGGAGAAAAATTTGGTCCTATCTAATGAATTCTTCATCCATGAATGCCGAAGGGGATCTCAATAAATCTATTTGGTTATCTATCCATCAATGGTTAGAGTGTTACAGTCCTGGACAAAATCTCCTGAGACCATTGCCTGCCCATATGTCAAGTTTCTCTGTTTTGTATTGCTGGTAGAGTTCAAAAGAAATCATGAAACACTAGTTGGAGAAACAATATGCCATCCATCCATTCAATTTCTGGTCACAATTCCAAATTTATATACAATTTATCACTTAGCCTTTTCTTTATCTGAAGATACCGACAAGGCAGTGATGGTTTTAATTCAGTTTGGTTTCTCCTAAACTGGCTGCCACCCAAAGCAAGACAGCATAGTTTGCACTGCAATTTAATTAATAGGAGGACAAATTGCATTTTATATCTATCTATCTATATATATATATATATATATATATATATATATATAAAAATTTTGGTGAATGAGTTTTGGAGATAAGTATCCAGTAGATTTTCTTCAAGCCCCAGCATTTATCAAAATGGATAAATATTATTTTATTTTAAAAGGAGTGGTCTTTCTTTTTTTTTTTTTTTTTTTTTTTTTTTTTTTTGTAATATAAATACAATGTCAAATTGATACTTCACTTAATGAGTTAACTGTACTTTTGTATTTACAAATGTCAAATTTGAAACTCTTATGTCACTGAGAACTGTTTACTTGTGATGTCCTTTTTTCCAATTCATAGTTTTCAGATCAATGATATTAGTGCAGTCTAAACTTGATGTTTATAAGTAAAAACAAAGAACAAATAAATCTTAAAGAAGTCTAGGATCTATTTGATACTGTATATAGATTATGAACAGAACTGGCAAACCCCAAGCAAGGCAATAAGCCACTAAGATACAAGGGGTTACTGAGCATTAGAGAATGAGAAAAAAAAACAATATTAAGGAAAAAGAACAAGATAGCAAGAAGCTGGAAGTGAGTTGTACTAGTGAGAAATGCAATAGAAGAAACAGTTAATATAGAACTTAGTTACATCTAGCCATGTTAACTGTAAAATGTTGAAACCTTGCTGCCAATCGAGTATTGCACTTAGATTCATACAGTCTAGGTAGCCTAGAGGAAAGCTCATCAGAACAATTACCATGAAAGTATTTATAGAAAAGGAACTAGAAATCTACAGTATGGTAGTGGGAAAGTATCTGAAGCTGAGATGTCAGATTAGAACAAATAATATTGCAGATCCTTTGAATTTTACCAAGAATCTCTAAATATATAGCAAGAGCACCAAACAGAAAATTTGTTAAAAAAAAAAAAAAGAAGCTTCCCTCTTTTTTCTGAGAGGACCAGTCAGTTTAATTAATGTCAATTATAAATTTCAAAATGTATTCTAGATTCAAGATTGATGTTGACATTCTTACAGTTGGAACCAGTATTAATCTTCATGTAGTGTTGATAGTTTTTTGGTCAAGGTGTAGACTGGGATGCAAGAATCTTAATTCGATGTAATTCAGGGATTATAGAAAGTGTTGCCATTCATAAGAAAATGCTGAAGGCAGCTGTGGAAGTAATTTGAATGTTATCAAAGCTTGCAAAGATTCTGCTTCTTTCTACAATTCTTACCTGTTTGGATTGTCACCAAGTTGCTTGGATAATAAGAGAAGCATGGTCACTCCGAATTCCTGAAGAAGATTGTCCCTCTTAAAATACTCTCTCTTTTTCTCTCACACTCACACAGACATGCTACATTCTTTTCTCTGTCTTTGAAAGTAACAAGTGAAAGAACATAGAAAACTCTCTGGTAGTGAGAAGATCTATTTAAGCTTACACCTAACCTGAGGATAAGAACATTGAGATATATATATATTCACACACACATTGCAAGAAAGAAGTTTTTCTTTGTAAACGTAATTACACAGCGGCACAACAGATGCATGTATGAATGATGGTAAGAATAGGATTCTCTGCATTCCATCTGTAGCTGTTTGTATGCATGTGAGCGTGCATGTTGATATAATGTATGATAAAACATGCTGTTTTGTTCATGCACAACATATCTAGAGAGAAATAAACCTATAATCTCAAGGACCCATTCTTATTACACATGCACACACACACACTCACCTGTCAATTTTTATATAGAAGGGACCAAAGTTCACTTAAGAATTAAACCAGTAGGGTTGATTTGTTTATTGTGGTGAAATATTGGTAGAATCAACTGGATTTTTCAGAAAAACTGATAATGGAGAAATTGTGCATATATATTCAGTCATCCTTTTCCAAGCTTGTCTATCAGCCAAGGCAAGAGAACTCAGTCTCCCTTGCTATTTAAACCATGTTGGTAATTGCCTGCACATTCTGTATATGCATCCTCTTTGTGAAATAATTGGCAATTTTTAAATGTAATTAACAAAATTTTTAAAGAACAATAAGAAGAATGTTGGAAAAGCATAGGGCTAAACAGAGAAGGGATACAGTGAAGTGACTATAGCATTCTTACTTCAAGGCAAGAAAGAACAAGAATGTAAGTGTGAGAATTCTCCATTTTTATTGGTTAGGAAGAAGCCCAGCATTCATTTGTAAGATTTGTCTCTCTCTCTCTCTCTCTCTCTCTCTCTATATATATATATATATATATATATATATATATATATATAATCCCTCTTTTATGCAAGTTTCATTGAAAACAAGTGACAAGGTGAAGTGGTCGAGTTTTTATACAATTTCTCATGTGATTTTATAATTTCTTTTCATGACATAAATTATATAAAAATTGTCCGAATGTTTTCCAAATGCTTTCAACTATACTTTTAGCCATTACCTAGGATGAATTTTATTTTACTTTTAACTGAATATATGGATTGTTTTATCTATGTATCTAGAGTTAGAGGAATGTCTAATTTTCCAAACACAGTCAGCACATTGTGGCCGTGTTCACAGTAGATATTGAGTGTTGGCTTTTTCTTTTTTTTTTTTAATTAATAATGCTTCCATTATTTTTAGCCTTTTTGTACATGAGCATGATGCTATTTGTGTTATCAACGAGTACAGTACTGATAGCACTTGAAAAACATCCTGACAATTTTTATATAATTGATGTTATGAAAAGAAAAAATATATGAGCACATGAGAAATTATATAATACTTGTCAGTTGCTTTCAATGAAACTTGCATAAAAGAGAGATTGCTGCCCAAATACACGATTTCTTAAATTACATGGAACAGCGGCCAACAAGGAAAGTAAACTACAACATTCAGAATAAATCTGCTTTTATGACAAATAACAACAGCTAAAGATGAAATCTAACATTTAAATAATGAAATCCAAAAACATAATGTGATACTTAAAAACACTTTGACTGAACTCAAATATAATGAAGCACAATACCTTATCAATGTAAGTATTAATAATGAACTTAAACACAAACAATTACAAAAAAGCTTTTCAAATAATATCAAGGAAATATTCTACTTCCCAACACCAGTGATAAATATATAAAATTATTCAGTCATAAGCTAAGAGGAATTATTAAATCTAGGAGCAAATTGCTATCTCCAGCTTAGATTTGACCTCCACACAAAGAAGACTGAAATCAAAATCTTTCACCAGTCATTATCCCAACTGGGAAATGACATATTAATAAAACTTCAACGAAACCTCAAAGATCTTCTCCTGGCAGAAGTTTTAAAACTTGGAGACAATCCAGATATCAACACGTGTCACATAGGCCTAGCATGTCATACATCTCATAGTATCGCATGAAGAGTACTTCAAGGGTAGCTCCCATATCTGTATCATTTGCAATGTATGCAGGGCCTGTCACTCTCTGATCACTTGCAATGAGAATTTTTTCAATGATTTATTGCACAAACTGCAGATCTGTTGTCTCTTCAGTCTTGTTTATGGATGAGGCAACATTTTGAAGAGATGGAATAAAAATTTACACAGCCAACATTTGTGGGCAGATTGCAATCCCTACTGTACAATATAGATTAGATATATGCATTGGTTTACAATTAATGTGTGGGCTGGAATTGTAGATGACTACCTGGTAGGTCTTTATATTCTCCCAGCACATCATACAGAAGGTATCAACAGGGACTTTATTTTGAATAAACTTACAGTCCTGCTAGATAATGCTCCCCTGCTAATACGAAGATGCATTTTGTTCATGCATGATTGGAGCTCCAGCACATTTTAGTTGCATTGTTTATGATGTACTCATTGTACATTTAATAGTATCTACCATAAACTTTAAAACTAATAACTCAAAAATGAAGCATTTGTTGACATATATTTATACAGACTTTTGTCCTTGTTTTGGAGTGAGGAACCCATTCCCAAAGTTTGTAAAAGTATTTTTGATACACCCTGTATAACATTCATTAACATTATTACTATTTTGGCTTTAACATTGCAAGAGTTTTTATTGTTTGTCAGATCTTTCTTACTTGAATATTGTTTTCCATTCTCAAACATTTTACTTACATTTTACATTGCTGAGTAGGGTTTCTACTGGATTAATATCTGGAGATTTAGAAGTCATTCCATTAAATTGTTGTCTTTGAATACTTTTTTGGTTGTTCAAACAAACAGTAATCAGCTTGATAAGCATTATATAATAGCATCAAGCTCCACAAAGTTGATGCATTGTGTGTCTGACTCTGACCACAACCAACATGCATCCTCGATAATGGACCCATGTGATTCAAGCAAGTCCCCAGTTGCCAAACAACTTGTGTCACTCCACACATGTTCTTTGCTATCAATGCACTCCTTGCCTCTACACAGATTGCTTTGCCAGAACCTGGTAATAGTCTATCAGTATAATTTTTAGTGGAGCATTGTTGGTTCAATTTTCCCAACATTTCATCACTGTATTTGATGACACCAGCCACTACTCTCAACCATCCACAGAAATTTGCCGTCCACCCCACCTACCCAGATAGGTATGTCAAGTCCCCAAGCTCTATGTTTTGCTTGCTCTGGATTTTTGCTTGTCAGTCCAAAGTGCTACTACTACTTGCGTATGCGATATGCTCATTTACATACAGGTTGTCAATGCATGCTGAGGTTGCCTTTCTGATTTTTTTCATCCTAAGATATGACAGCATTGATAATGGATCTCATTATTTCATGGGGGAATGCTCAACCCAAATCCCAATCTAGTAACACTGTATCTTCTCCCTTGGAAGATAAGTTTGGTATAGTTATAGTCATTTATAAATGCACACTTGCAGATAGGCTGATCTGAGATATAGCAGTGCTATGTTCAATCCATCGCATCTCCATTCTCTTAGTTTGCTGGTGCAAACATCAGCTTCTGCAGTGTATGCATCAACATGGAGGTTGAGTTGGCTGTAGTCCATTACAGGTAACCTTTCTTAATCCATTGTTGCAGCTCTCTCTCATACGATCTTCTGATTTTCATTATGCACAGAATATTCTGTGACACTGTTGTGAAACTTGCCTTGTATTTTGCTTTCTGCTCATTCCACTGTTGATCAAATTCTGCATGAATATCAGATTCTTCAATGAAGGACATTGATGCAGCCATGCACACAAAAACTGGATCTCCGGTGAATTGAACCACCACACACTTAGAAATAAACATTCCACCAAGAGTCTTCATCATGTCATATCCAAGGGGACCCTCTTGAACTACGAGGACCCCCATCACAACAGCCCTTCCATTTCTAAACACAAGAGATGTCAAAAATTAATTCAGCAGACCTTGCTCACTATGGTGCAGGAGCACCCAAAGTCCACAAGCACAATGTACTTCTTTCCACATACATTAATTTCTATCATTGACAGTGCTGAGTTTACATGATCACTAGGGAGGAAACCATCACTGAGTTGCCATCCCATGAACCTTTTCCAGACAATCTTGGGATATGTGGCTTATATTATCACAGTTATAACAATGTATAGGAGGCTTTCTACCTTGACTGAGCAGAATTTTACAATCTCTGGCAAAGAGATTAAGGCCACTGCATTAACTGCAAATTATGTCATTAGTACCCCTAAGAGGGGGTTGCATAGTCCTTTGGTGTATCTCTCATTCTACTGCTGCCAAGTTTTCATCTGGGTTCATTTTTCAGTATCACTTGAGCATGAGCAAGTATCTTCTCAATGGTCAATACATCCATCTGAGAAGAAGCCAAAAGAAGCCATTTCACACAATCTGGTAAACCCAAGTGAATGTTGCTGATGCCCTTAAACAATATGGCTAATTTGCAGATTTCTGTCAAGTACACATCAGTGGGTTACCCTGGTCAAATGTGACACTCAGAAAAGGGTTGATATGCAGCAAACCCATCCAACTTTCGTCCTGGGTATGACGTTAAACTGCAACCAACAGCAAGGCCTCTGATCAGGAGGTTTTGAGGAGCTTTTAACCACCTCTTAATTGCTGCTGTTCCCAGGTTCACCTTGACCCAGGGTGGTAGCACCTGCTGGGGTCCAAGTTATGGGTAGATAGTGAACTCCCAGTTTTTTTCCTGACCTTACCCACTACCTGGGTATGACGATGCACTACATCCACATCCTGGGTTGCCAGCTATAAGTTTTTGAAAAAATAATGTTGCCAGCTATAAGTTTTTGAAAAAATAATGTTGCCAGCTATAAGTTTTTGAAAAAATAATGTTGCCAGCTATAAGTTTTTGAAAAAATAATGTTGCCAGCTATAAGTTTTTGAAAAAATAATGTTGCCAGCTATAAGTTTTTGAAAAAATAATGTTGCCAGCTATAAGTTTTTGAAAAAATAATGTTGCCAGCTATAAGTTTTTGAAAAAATAATGTTGCCAGCTATAAGTTTTTGAAAAAATAATGTTGCCAGCTATAAGTTTTTGAAAAAATAATGTTGCCAGCTATAAGTTTTTGAAAAAATAATGTTGCCAGCTATAAGTTTTTGAAAAAATAATGTTGCCAGCTATAAGTTTTTGAAAAAATAATGTTGCCAGCTATAAGTTTTTGAAAAAATAATGTTGCCAGCTATAAGTTTTTGAAAAAATAATGTTGCCAGCTATAAGTTTTTGAAAAAATAATGTTGCCAGCTATAAGTTTTTGAAAAAATAATGTTGCCAGCTATAAGTTTTTGAAAAAATAATGTTGCCAGCTATATGTTTAATAGTACTAATATATATATATATATATATATATAATATGTAACTAAATTTGACATTAAGTGACCTCCAGTGGTTGATATGCCATAAAACCCAACCAACCAACCCATCCAACTTAAATGCTAAGTAAAGGGCTGATTTGAAGTGTTCAATGCCTGTTTTTTCCTTAATTGCTGATAGACAGCAAATTCTCCCACAGACCATATACTCTACATGCAGTACTATGCGATGCATGACATGCTAGGCCCACGAGACATGTGCTGATATATGGATTATCTCCAACAGCATGTAGAATCTGTTCTTCATGGTCAGGCATATGGTCAGATCTCAACCCTCCTCAATCCATTGTGGTGCCACATATCCTGTCTAGGTAATGTGATGACAGTAGTAAAGGTTGGATGACTTGGCTGGCTTTGGCTTGGAAATAATCTGATACAGCTGGGCAGTTTTGCATCTATTACCACTCATGTGGATATATGTAAAAATCATATCTGCCTGCTCATAATACAAATATCCTGCCATTGTTAGATGGAACACTTCTTGGATAACTATTATACACATTAAACATTGAAAACTGACTAGCCACAGATGTACATGAATGACAAATTTAACTTAATCTACAAGACATGGCATCATCTATTGTCAACTTAATTTAAAATTACTAATTCAAAGATGAAAGGTTTGGAGACATATGTTTATAAGGACTTTTGTCCTTGTTTTGGTGTGAGAACCTCCCCCCAAAGTTTGTGAAAGTATTTTTGATACCCATTTTGTCTATGTATGTCTCTCTCTCACGCACACACACACATATATATATATATATATATATATATATATATATATATATATATATACACACACATACACATACACACACTGCGTGCCAATTCTTGACATATCTCACGGCATTGCAGTCGTGACATGAGACGATGTGAAATAACCTTCAGCTTGCTTTTATATGCCCTTTTGCGTACTTGTGTAGGGTCGGCGGTGAACATTTTTTTTTTTTGTTTTGTTTTTGATGACACCTCCCTATCATTTTAAAAATTTCTAGGGTAGATTTACCTTTTGAGAGTTCTGAGGTGATAGTTTTCTTTTCAGCATCAACTGCTTTTACGGCCCATATTTTCACTAAATTCTTGCACGTTTCTAATAATTTGGCACTCAAATCACCATGCTGATAACAAATACGGTGTCAGTTTGTTTACATTGCGCAGATGAGTACGAAAATTTCACGGATTGCACAGGTCTGTGTTGCCAATTTTGTGTGAAAATTTTGTGTGAATTGATTGGAGGGTTTTTGAATTATTAAAAATCTCGATAATAATTTGGCACGCAGTGTGTGTGTGTATATATATATATATATATATATATATATATATATATATATATTTAAGTTATAAGGAACTTGGTAAACCGAATTGGTAAATCCAAAGAGGATGAAATCCTGAGAGCTCAATGTTAGGACAGAGCTAATATGTAATGAAAAACAAATCACTTTAATGTACCATTACGATAATTTATTTCACCTAAATCCTTTTTTAAGGATTCAGGATCATTTCGTTGTTGGAAGATTTACCTGATGATCCTGAATCCTTAAAAAAGGATTTAGGTGAAATAAATTATCGTAATGGTACATTAAAGTGATTTGTTTTTCATTACATATATATATATATATATATATATATATATATATATATATAAAAATGTGTGTGTTTTTATTTCCAGTCATATCGCAAATAATTAAAGTATAGATTAAAATTATCTCAACATTTACTAATACAAAAGCTGAATTTTGGAGTTTTCTCTAAATGGTAAATTACCATTATTCTTGAAGTTCAATGTCTCTGAATATTGATGAAAGATATTATTATGCATCTATTGTATAAAAGTAAAGCACTGAAACTTGAAAGCAATTCTGGTTAAGTTTGAAAAAACATCTGAATTTGTCTGAGAAAGTTACTGAACATAGCAAGGATAAGTTGAAGAAAGTAAAGACACTTTAAAACACTGGAGTTCACATTCTTGTGGGGAAAGTGCCAGGAAAAGGAATAGTGTAATGCCTAATCACTCATGTAAATCAGAAATATTTCTAAAATGCAAAATTGCCTTTTCGGTCAATTCTTATAATGTGGAAAGTTTGCTTGGTTCTGACATTTTTTTTGCATCTTCTAAGCAGAAATTTTTGGAACATTTCCAAAATAATTTATCTGGAGAAAACAAAAGACCTTTTCTCTGTTTCTTCCAGATATAGGTTAGTCCTGGCTCTCCACAATTTTGTATCCTTCATAAGTCATAGCAATGTCTGTATGCTTACTCCACTCCCCACTCCTTGTTCTGACATATGTTTACACAAGCACATTAGTTGATGTTTTCCCTATCCCATTCAATATGCCCTGTGAGTGTCAAATTCTCCAATCCCTCTTTCCCTACTTTACACCAGAAATTTCAACTGTTCTTGATTCTAAGCATCAATTTTGTTTCCATTCTCTTTAAAACATCATTTTTTGCACACTTGCTGCATCCATAGTATTCTCAGTATCCTTCTTTAGGACCACATCTCTGTTGTCTTGAGCCTCTATAAGGAATTTTCCAAAATTTTCTGCCATATTGGAGCATTAATATTATGTTGTAGTTCACTACTCTTTTCTTTGTTTCTAATGAAATTTTCCTTCAGATTTCTAAGTCACATTATCCATTGTCTATTAAAATTTCCAGAAAGCTAAATTTCTGTGCTTGGTTTATTTTAATATCTTCAATTCATAAATCAAATCTTAGGTTAATGTTTTTTACTAATGACTATACATTCAGTTTCCTTAGAATTGAAAGTTAGTCCTTTCTTCTAGCTTTTCTTTAAGACTTTGTCCAGGGGCTCATAAAGTTTTTTTTCTGTGTTTTCCATCAATACACATAATTTGATTCTTACTGTCCACAGAGTAACATTGTTTTCTTTCTTCTTTTTTTTTTTTTTTTTTTTTTTTTTTTTTAAATCATATTAAGCAAGGTAAGTTAAACCTTTCCTCTTTTTTCCATATTCTCCTTCCTTTTTCTATTATCTTTTATTATTATTATCATTATTATTATTAATTTATTTAACAAAATTTCTCTGAAATTCACTAATTGCAATCCCATTAATTTCAATCCACCTGAAAATTTTGGTTTAGCTGAGGTGGTCACTATTAGAATAGGCTTGCTTACTTGTTGATCACCCTGCACTTTTTCTTTACAATGTCTTACAATAATAAGATATACCAACCTCGATATAAAATGATACAATTTTGGCAGAGATATCTTATGATTAATATATTTAATCTCTTTTTACATGTGACTCTGGCAATAATTTATGATCCGATAGTGAATGAGTAATTTGGCTTTGTGAATTCAATGATTCCACAGATGCAGAAATCCCAGAGACTCATCTAGATATATCTAAGATTCCTTGGGAAATGGTTCATTGATGCACAAGGTGGAGATTGTTCTATTATAGTGAAGCAGGAGGATCAAGCGACACACCCCAGGCTGTTACATTTGTGATCATATGACCAGTATGGGAGTGTGGTGAAGAAAATGGCGACCTACTTTGTCAAAACAAGTAACATGGCATGTGTGTTAACTGATGGTGAAAAAGATCTCATGTGATTTTTCTCTTTACATTTTATTTTTTATTCCACTTCAACCAATCACTGACCAACCAACACATAAGCTGAGTGCCTTGAGGGGTGATTCGATTTTCTTTGATTTCTTTTTTCTCTGCAGTGTATGAAAGACATTTTTTTGTCGTATAGACTTACAACCTATCAACTATGCATTTCAAACTTACAACCTGTAGATTTTTTCTTGACATCTAAAGCTCTTAAGCTACAATGTACTTGCATTCCTTTTCATATGTATTTATGTCGGATGAATGAAAAAATGGTTCATAATATTATTCAAGTATTATTATTATTATTGCTTTCCAATTGTGCAAAAACTGAATTCACACATCAAACAGCGTGAACTAAAAACTATTTTTCTCATTCGTACAGAAATAGTTCATGCGATAACCTCACAAACCATTATTTGTAAGTTCTTCTGTGGGATTCACTGCAAACATGCAAATTATCTGTGGAGTTGTATATTTTCAGCTTTATTTTGAAAGACTCTTAAACAATTTTTGCTAATTACATTGTTGGGAGTGTAGTCCTCAAATTTATTGTCAGAAAGTGTTTTTTATTGTCATATGGTGTTCTGTACTATATATGTCATCAGACATTCCCTGGTGATCATGAGCATTTCCCTCACAGATCAAAGATTAATAAATTTAAATTTAGTTGTTCACTATTCATATAGATGTTCATCTGCTTTGAATGGGAGTCATAACCTTTACAGATTTATATAGTTTATTCAAAATTGCTCCACATATACCAGACCATAAGTGAATCTCTCTAGATATTCTATAATACTCGGAAGTACCAAGTCTTGTCTTTTGCAGAGTAAATGAAATATTGGAGGACAATTTCTATTTGAAGACTTCTTTTAATTGCTATGTCTCTTTATGACATGTGTGAGCATGACATTCCACAGCTTACTCTTTGTTATTCCTAGCAATTAAAGTCACATCTGTTTGTTTTGTGAGTACATGGAATCATAAATTTCATTGGAAACAAAGATAAAAATGCTCAGCTGTTATATTAGTCCTTCAATGTGAGAAAGAAGGCTGGATAATTTCCTTACAGTTGGAGAGGAGACTTGACGCAACAAAAGTGCTTCTACAGTAGGATGCTCTGAATATCATGGGTAAAAATGTGAGCAGCAAGGAAGTTTTAAGGAAAATGGAAATAATTACTTAACTTCAGAAAAAACAGTTGAAATTTCAGGAAGACCTAATGAGAAAAAGGCTTGGAAAGTCTGACATTCAGAGGACATATTGAAGGCATGAGTGATAGAGAAATGGAGTAATTTAGCTAATAAGTTTGTGTAAGCATATGCTAGAACACAGACTTGGAGAGGTAGTAAGGTGACAAACATTGTTTAGAGCTACAAAGATATGGCGATCTATGATTGCCCATGTTGTGAAAGGACAAAGTACATAAAAGCATCAGTACTTGGCTAAATTTAGTATTGTTCAAATATAATAATAATAATTTAATGTTGCCAGAAGTTCAACGAAAGGAGGCATAAAGGGTAGAATAACATTTTAAAATTGAATCTTGATGATTTTTGTTAATGTACAAATCAAATCAATTGGTTATTTGCATTGAAAAAAGAAAACCTTTCATCTTATTCTTTTGACACTGCTTCATGAGAAGTTAGTTGCCTTGAGGGAGCCTTTTTTAATTCGTCCACATTGATGAAATTCTAAAGATTTTCTTTTTACTGTGATCTTCTTTGATGCAATCAGTATCACAAATTAAACCCTCAAGTATTTCTGTAGCAATTATGGATTAAATCTTTCCATTGTAGTAACTGCTTCAAACCAATCAATTGATTATCATGACAATTCCCTCTATTAAAAAAAAAAGGTTTATAAAAATGCAAATGCATCTGTAAAAGCATGTTTGTGGTTTGGCCATTAAATTTGAATTAAGTTGAAGTATTCGATGTGCTCTCATGAATACAAATATTTGAAGTTAGAATCTTGCTTGCTGCAAGCGTTTTATTATCAGCTAAATCCTAATTATGAAAACTGATGACCAAAATTGAATTTAGTATGCAACATACACAAACATTAGTTGTTTTTTTTCTCTCTGGCCCCATATCTACATTTTCCACATGCATGTAAATGAGATCAATTGCCTACATTTTCCATGTGTGTAAAAAAACACAAAAGGGATACATTGAAATGTTTGTGGCATTCTGAGTGCAAGACAAGAAAAAGCAACAATTTGGCAGATGAGACACAGAAATTGGCCATTTTATTGGTTTGGAAATAATCAAGTCATGCCTCTGTATGATTTGCCTATACATTTGAGGAGGATGAGTACATTTTTAGCAATCATTTCTAGCAGATCAAAACAGATATCTGCTTTGTAGCATTAAAACTGTATCTATGAGTGAATGCTCATCCTGACCAATTTCCGAAAGTTTGAAGAAATAATCAGATACCATAATTTGTTTTGGAATGTGCTTCTGAATGAACCACAACTTTTTAGTGCACCCACAGAATTCTAATTTCTGACAGAGAAAGTGATGTTCATATGTTTGATTCCTGGGGCCAACTCCTTGACTGTATGCTCCTAAGTTATGGGGCCTATAGGGCCTAGTACTAGGAAAGGTGAGAAAGGAAGACATTTTAGATATGTAAAAACAGATGAAACATGAAATAAACAATTTATTCAGATTAAATATAAACTAAATTTTAATTTTGCTCTTTGATTGGATGTCCTCCTGAAATGAAGACCTGGAGCCATCATTCTGCATGTTGCTGAAGAGAGTTGGTGCTTCCAATGCTGCTAAAATGTCTACTCCTTTTTAGCATAATTTCTTAAAAACAATAATTATGCAACTGGCTATACTAAAAATAATTTTCATTAGCTTAATGTAGGATTTATATAAACCAGATTAGCTAATCCAAAATATATATGTATGTAGCTCTTTTGAAAACTTTCACATATTGTTTTGGGTCAGGTTCTCTGCTTCCTTGTGTTTTAAAGCATTAACAGCTATTGATGATTATCCACTTCTGGGCTTCAAAAGATGTGTCACCAACTTTGAATGATTCATCCAGTTTGCAATAATAGTGTTAGATATTGTTTTAGTTCCTTCCACCTTCAGACATCTGCGAGCAACTTTGGCAGTTTTGAGGTCCTGTTAAAAATTTGAAATTGCAGGAATGACAATTGTAAGATCTGAAACAAAAGCTACACATATTAATAATAGATAAATGGAAAATTCTGTCAATCCATCGATGTGTCTGAAATACCTAACTCAGGCCACTTACTCTACATAGACATATCATGCATTTTTGGAATTAAGATGATCCTGAGATTGAAAATCTGTGTTCATTTGGTGCTTGAAAATCCGATATTGATATTTGTATCTGTATGAATGAACAGTTAAATATTCAAATGTTAAAATAAAAAAATAGTTATTTTAAGAGTTTTTAGTTTACATTGAGTTTAAAGTATTAGGTTGGTGCAAAAATAATTTCGTTTTCTCACATAGTAACATATGTTAGAAAACGAAATTATTTTTGCACCAACCTATTAACACAAAAACTTTGAAGTTAAAAATTTTTGTTTTAAATTCAATTTAAAATTTCTCCAAAACTGAGATGAGGATATCAATTTTATTTCTTCAAAATTCCAAAGAATCAGAATTGAAATAAGAGGTTTTGTGATGTGGGGTTTTGCAATTCTGCAGAGTTTGTGATTTGAAGAACTCAACTCAGTTGAAGTTCCAATTTGAAGAACTCAATTTTTGACTTTAAGTGGAATTTCAGCCCAGATTTGTCTTTTGGCTGGAACTGGTTTTGTATCCCAAATCGGAGTTAAATTGAGATTTTGAAGTTCTGTGGAGTAAATTGAGGAATTTAAAGTTATTTCTTCAAAATTATCATTGCTAATTTTAAGCTGGACCAGAGGTCCCTTTAGTTTTGGGCCAAAGGCCCAATTAGCCCTCCACAAGAGCTTACTTAAAAGTCTGCACAGATTGAAGCTTTTAAGCTGGTTAATAATATAATAAAACCCTATATTCTTTTCAGATGTCTATATAAAATAAGACTGCAAACAATGTTCTGAAAAAGTAAATTACAATATTCTCAGTACTTCTCATCTGGAAAAATGGACAGCTCATTCTATCACTCCAAGAAGTACCTTATTCCTTCTATCATGTTTTATCTTTGCAAGATCCATATGAGACCAAAAATAACATAGCTGCTCAAATTTCAATTTCCAAACTGGATAGTGGGGAAAGACTTAACCTCCACTCTGCAGCCTCTTTTCTGCAAATACAAAATTACAAGACTGTTGCTTCTCTATCACTATTTCTATAGGAAATGTTCAGATGAGCTCCATTCTTTTGTTTTACCATTTCAGACCTTTACATCTCGATCATGCAATGCTCTGTCCACAGTCCTTTTAATTTCTTCCATATGCTAGATGTAATTTTTTGTAACCCACCTTTGCTAGTCTATTACTATTTCCATGGCAAATGTTCAGATGAGCCCTAGTTGAAACCGTTACACCTAGGACATGCAATATTCCTACCATGGATTTGTTTCTCCTCCATTTCCTACATGTAATGTCATGGAGACGGCTTTTTCCCAATAACTGCCACATTGTCAAACTTCCATGTGGTTGCTTCCCTGACCACTTTCTTTTCTATAAATATTTTCATAGCAATTGTTCTAATGAGCTTTCTTACTTGGTACCTTGACCATATGAATTTAAGCAAATTACTAGATTGTCAACTAGGTCTCATTGTTTTCATGTTGAAATAGCTCGACGGAACCATAAGTTCTATCCTAATATTTTTCTCTTGCATTTTTCACCTGCAAAATGGTCTTTTAGTTTCAAGCTTCCTTCCACCTACAATCTTCAAAAATTTAAATGCAGTGTCAAATGCCATTTTCTGTCTTCCTTAATTCTGTTCTTTTATTGTCCTTCCTCCTCACTAACATTTTATCATTATCTTTTACTTTCAGTAATCACTTGTGTCTTAGTGGCATTACCACCTTGACTGGAGTGAAATGATCTAAAAAATAAAAAATTCAACAGTCAGTTGTTATCTATCCTTTATTCCCTCATAATCCTCTCCTATCACCTTTTTTTCTGCATCATTCACCTTATTCATCATAATCATTTTCACCGTAACACTCACTGGCTCTCGAGCCTTGTATAGTGTTAGCTTTTAGTATTTAAGAGAGAATATCGCTCATACATACAACTGAAAATGAATTGTTTGATTGCTGTAATAGAATCCATTTACTCCAGACAGTGACAGATATTTTTCTCATAGGAACTCTATTTGGTTGATTCTATTAATATTTAACAGCTTCTCAAGCTTAAATCAGATATTAGCTTTTTAATTTTTAAATTCTCGAAATGATAATGGACTTCCTAAGTTATTGCGATAATCTGAAAATGCCACAACTTCTGATAGAATTTTTTCAAAGGATATTCTATGAATGCCTTCAGTCATTACCTAAGGTAAACCTGTATCATTTTAAAATAATGGTTATGACATGTAGAGATATTAGCTTAGTATTGTTTCCTTTTCAAATAAGGATTCTAAAATGTTTTTTGATGCAAAATCCCATCAGGATATGCTTAAGCAAAATAAAAAAAAAATGATCACATTTGTTTTGTAATTGAAACCATTGACAGGCAATATTTTGGTAAGTAGATGGTGCTAATTATATCAGCCATAAATAAAATGAATTAATTTAGTAAAATTATTTAAAAAAAATTTATAGATGAGCGTATGGTTGCAAGAAAGAAATACGATAACAGCAGAAATAGATTTACATGATTTATTTCAATAGGAACGTGTGGTTTGAGGATGGCTACCTTGTAGTATAGTTCATAAGCCGGCTTCCGATCTGGGTTGATCTCTCATCGTAGTTCTCACTGGTTGGCGTGGCGCTCCTCCTGCTGACTGCTGACAGGTCTCTTCCCTGGCCTGCTGTTGACTGCTGTTGTACTTCCCCATGTGACCCTTTTATGGCGTTTTTTATGGCTTAACAGGCTCGTAAAAATAGAAACACTTTAAAATATTTTATTTTTCGACCGGAACTCGTGCGTCAGACCTGTGCATAAACAACGATAATGGTCATTTTGTGATGGGGCCTTGTCCGGTTCACATTTGGCTCTCGCTCTTAAGTATGTTAGTTTATTTGCCTGCAAATCAGCTGAGATGTCTTATTTTATTTTATAACAAGATCTTTGTAAGAAGGATGAATTCTTAATGAATGTGTTCCAAAGGCCAGCTTTATTTTTTTATATTGTGGAAAAAATTACTTTCCTCATTTCTGCTATTTTAGCATCCTATCTCTCTCGTGTGTATATATATATATATATATATATAATTTTTTTTTTTTATTTTTTTTTTTTTAATATTAAGAACAGTGGAGGAAAGATATGACAAAATGGAAAAAGTTTTCATGTGCTGCATTTTCTCTTAGGAATTCACTGGACTGTGTTCATTTATATTGTTGCAACTACACATGCACACAAGCAGACCATAATTTTGATAAAATAATGGTTAAAAAAGATAATTCACTAAAATGAAAATTTTAAAGTGCTTTAATGACTAGTTCATCCACTTTAAATTTGCATTCATGTTCTTGTGTTTCATCATTCTTGGCAGATTTTCTGTTATCGCAATGTGAGATATTTAATGACCATGATGATGGAAATGGAAGGAGAAAGAATCTAAATGGATGTGGCTATATTATAGACCCAAAAAACATTAAAAATTATTTTTTTTCTAAATTTAATATTCCTAGTACCTCTTGTTGATGCCCTTGTGTAATCACATCAACACAAACAAACTTAGTTCGATGAAATCCTAAGCAATGAAATGCATCACGCATAAACTTTTTTTCCACTTGGTCATACACACACAAACACACACACACACTTTGTCTGTAAATGGGAAAATTATGCCATGAGGATGAAAACATGAAAGTTTCAAAAGTACTTGGCCGAGCAACATCAATCCTGTATATGTGAATAAAAGTTCATTTATATTAGTTTTCCTAATCATTGCAAAAGTATGTGCCCAATTAGAAAATTAAAATCATTAAATATTGGGTAAAAACTTTTGTAATGACTTGCTATAATACAACTCTCTTCATACCTAAGCAATCACATATATTTTGATACAAATGCATGTATTTGCCCCACTTATATGATTGACTGTATGTATTTTAACATGTAGTCTTTGGTGTGAGTAGGTTTTTATAGGATTGTGTTGCTGAGATAAAAAGCATTTTTGAAAAAAGAAAAAAAAATATTACCAGTAATACATGTTTTAAAATAATATTACCAGCTATAAATTTTTGAGGTAAAAATATTACCAGAAATAGATTTTGACAAAACAAAATATTACCAGGAAAAAAAAAAAAATAGTTGTCGACATTGAATAACCCATTGAGGTTGATATGCCATAAAACACAACAAACCAAGCAAACCACTATGGCTGAGAAGTTTTTAAGTATAGGTTCATGTGAATAGAATATTTATTTGGTAGATCAGGTTTCATTAACGTATTTTTGTAAAGAGGGTTTTTGTTTAGAGTAAAATGTGTTGCTAGTAATATTTTTTTTTCAAAAGTGTATTACTGGTATTTTTACTATAAAAATTCTCTTATGCTTTCATAGTGTTTTAACCCCCGTTTAGTTTGCTCAGTGGGAGCCCTAACTGGTACTACGACCCTGGCTCAGGGTGAACCTGGGAAGAACAACAATTAAGAGATGATTCAACACTTCTCCCAATCAGAGGCTTTGCTACCAGATGTGGTTTAATGTCATACCCAAGATGCAGATTTATGAGGGATGATAATGATTCAAGAGTTTGTCAGAAATGCTTGCAGATCAAAACCTGTGGAATTTTACTTATCAGGTAATACCTTTTGAAGTGGCCACAAGTCATTGCAAATAATGGTGAATATATAACTGAATAAAATGTAATTGTGCATCTATAGTTTATTCATAAACGAAAACAGAAATTATTTATGAGTCACCCTAAACTAGTGGTATGAAACTCTCTGAGAACAAATCATGGTTGTTATTTTTTTCCTTCCATCTATTTCATCTCCTTTGTGAAATTGCTATACTCCTTTTAATAGATAGACACTTTCAGTGTGACATTGCATAAAGTCAAATTCCAGCATAGCAGAATACAAACATTTTCAAAAATAAAGAGACAATCTTAAATATTGCAACAATGAAAATTTGTCTACGGGTATCAAAACATTTATTTATGGAACATTAAATTGTTAAAGTTATCAACTGCCACAAGCAAGGTAAGCTGAAGAATGAAAATTAAAAAAAAGCTGAACAGTTGGTAATCATCTTTATGGCGCCATTAAAGGAAAAGTTGTATTTCTTTGGTGTCCTACATTTTGGAGGTCCTGGTTGACTTTTAAAATGAATAAAAGTGGGAAATATTTACAAATTTTAAATTTAAATTAAGTGAATATGAAGTTGAAAAAAATAATTTTAAGATAACACAGAAATAGAATTTTAATTATGATATGCCTTGAGGTCACTGCATTATAAATGTATAGAAAAAAAGTTTTGCATCCAAAACAAATGCAAAATTTCTGTGATCTTTCTTCATATTGCCAAAGACATACACTATAAATGGAACAAATTGGAAGGATTTAATGAATGAGTTATTTTCTTCCAATAAGTAAGAGTTTAAAAGCTAGCATTTAAAATGTACAAATTTATTGAAGGAAGATATGTCTGCATTTAATACAAATCACTGGGAATGTAAAAGCATCAGTTACTTTTTACAAGGCAATATTTTAATTAATGTTATAAAAACAGATATATTTATTACAAATACAGGAAAATCAACAGGGAGGAAAAATCAAAATCACCCAAAATGGCTATTCGAACAAGAAAATATATATTAAGAAAGATGAAAAAATGATAAAAGTCCTTTCTCATCAAAGCTTGATTGAGGAAAAATAATATAGGTGTGCACAAAAAATAAAAAAAGGAGAGGTTGAATATATGAGAGGATGGAACATGTGACAATGGAATCCAAAGGGCAAATAGTGAAAAATTCCTTCACAAAATCTAAGTGAATTATAAGGAAAGTAAGATTTCATTAGAAACAAGAAAAATTTAAAGTTACATAGTCCTCTTATATGAAACAGACAAAGATGGGTCTTGAAGCAACAGAAATGTGATTCTACAGCAGAATGCTAAGAACACCATGAACCAAACATGCAATCACTAACAAAGTTTTAGAAAATAGAAGCAAAAAGGACACATACTTATCATAAAAATATAGTTTAAAATGCTATGGCAAATAATGAGGAAAGAGTTCTTGGAAAATTTGATACTCACAGGAGAAAGTGAAGGCAAAATTGAGGGACAGAGGAAAACAATGAATGTTACCTGGCAAGCTTGACTAAATGGATGGCAAAACAGTTTAAGAGAGAAAACAGAAAGACAATTTTTAAAGAGCTGTAAATGACTGGAATTTGTGGCGAGCCATGATTGTCAATGTCCTCAGAATAATAAATATATTATTTCATTACAGCTGACTACATTGAAATGCATTGTTTTGTTTACCAGATTTGATAAAAATGATTTCCAAAACTTTCCAATGGATGTCTGAATGTGAATGACTGAACACACAAAACATCTCTTTATAAGATGTAATTAATATGTTGAACTATTTACAATGATTATATTTTTCTTCATTTTTTTTTTCTTTCTACTAAATATATATGATTTTATAGCATTAATTCCATACACTTAAGACCTTTATAATTTTTTTAGAGCCAAAATCAATTTTCTAATTAAATTACTCAGTTGTGCCTGCACAGGAAATGTTTCAGGAAACTTTATATTTTAGGGGCAACTGACCTCTTAGCAGATATTTAATAGTTACTTAATAAGCCAAGCCTAGGCCTACTTGAGAGCCTACAAACATAGACCACACAGTAAACTCTATATATTAGTGACAGTGAAAGAAGCATTCTTGCTTACCATTATCTTATAGTTAGGCCTCCATGCTAGATCATCCTGGGTCTGATGATAAACTACATCCTGCATTACGGCATCTGATTAAGAGATTTTAAGGAGTGTGAAACTACCTCATAATTGCTGTTGTTCCCAGGTTAAGTCTATCCAAGGTGGTAGAAACTGTTAGTGACCCAGCTATTTAACCACCCAAACTAGGGTCAAAATAATATGTAAGTATAAAAATAATTTTTTATAGTAAAAATACCAGCAATACATTTTTGAAAAAAAAAAAAAAATTACTAGCAATACATTTGATTCTCAACAAAAACCATCTTTACAAAAATGCTAATGAAACTTTAGTTAAATCTTTCTTACAATGAATACATATTCTATGTATATGAATCTATCATAAAAATGTCGTCATTAAATAACCCATTGAGGTTGAAATGCCATAATAAATAAGCCAAACCAAACTAGGTATTCACTACAGTCAGTGATTAAGATGAGAGCGTACTTAACAACAGCAAACCTTCAATTTGAGGTCCAGGCCTTCTCAGTTGATAAGTCCAAGTGCTTTGCTTGGAAAATTCTCTTCCAATTCAATGCTTGATTAATCCAGTGTACCCACACCTGATTTCCACCCCCTAGAACCGAGGCTCTATTGAGCAAGTTGCACATAACCCCATTGTTGGTATTGGACATCTCAAAATTAGATTCCCATAAGGCTAGTGGTGATGATAGGATGCCAGCCATTGTCCTGAAGAAATGTGCTACTGATCTAGCTCCTTCCCTCTCCAAATTGTATAACTACTGCCTCAATGAATCTTGTTTCCCAGCCTGTTGGAAGTCCTCATCTATTGTACCTGTCTTTAAGAACTCTGGAGACCCTTCTGACCCATCTAACTAGCATCCTATCAGTCTCCTACCACTCTTTGGTAAAGTCTTTGAACCTTTACTCAATACTGAAGTGGTTAATCACCTTATATCTCATGATCTGCTCTCTGATAAGGAATAGGGTTTTTGCTTTGCCTGTTCTACAGATAATGTACTCGGGACCATAATTGAAATTGTTTACCAAGCACTCCGTGATAACAGAGAAGCTCATGCCATGGTTCTAGATATCTCTAAAGCATTTGATAAGATCTGGCATGTCGGCCTCCTTTGTAAGATTAAGTGATACGGAATTTCAGGTTGAGTATTTGTCAACGCGATCATCCCTGTCAAACCGTGTAATGAAGTTCATCCTTAACAAATTCTCCTCCAGTTCCTTTCCCACGAATGCAGGTGTTTCCCAAGGCTCTATCTTAGGTGCTTCTCTGTTCCTTATCTTTAACGATCTTCCCAATGTCATCAGTTCCCAAGTAGGCATCTATGCTGATGACATTAATATTTACTACTGCCTCAATAGCAAATCTGTTATCGCTGACAAAACTAACCTGGCTGTCAGTCTCGAAAAGGACCTCCAATTGGTTATAGACTGGGGCAGGAATTGGCTGGTTAACTTTAATGCCTCTAAAACAAAACTGCTTTCTATTACTCATGACAGGGAACCATCCCTGCCACCTATTAGAATGTCTGATGCTCAACACCATGAGATCTCCTCTTTGTGACTGCTTGGTCTCACATTGCTGACCTGAAATGGAACAAATACATTGAATCAACAGTTTCATCTATTGAAAGGAAAGTTGGTTTCCTGTCCCATGCCAAAAAGTTTTTCTTACCCAAGTTCATCCCTCAAATCTATAAATCAACCATTCACCCTTACATGGAATACTGCTGCCATATATGGTCTGGTGCCCCCACTATTTGCCTTATGGTCCTCAACAAGATCCAGAGACAGATATGCAATGTGTTTGGTCCTGATCTGACATCTCATCTACAGTTGCTCTCTCACAGTTGTGCCATTGCCCCCCTCTGTCTTTTCTACAAATACTTTCATGGTAACTGCTCTAATGAGCTACTTTTGCTTGTTCACATACTGCATGAATTTAAGCGTGATACTAGGCTGCCATCACAGTCCCACCCTTTCACTGTCAAAACGGTTAAATGCAGCTGTCTTTTCTACTCCAATAGCTTCATGTCCCCACACCTCCTGTCTGTGGAATTCTCTTCCTATTACTTGTTTCCCTGATAGTTATAATCTCCAACTATTCAAATGTAATGTCAATCAACATCTTCAGATGCCCTGACTTATTCCCTATCCTTCTCTTCATCCTTTCCTCCATCACACCTTTTTACTCTCACTCACACTCTATAATCCTTTGTGTACTAGTGGCATCCAGTTTTGCTTGGGGTGAAATGCTTAAAAAAAAAAAAAAAAAAAAATGAATCAAAAAGAGACATTATCACCCAAGTGTCAATCTTGATAACAGACAAAATATCATCCATTACATTTTCTTATTCTGGTTGTAGATATCTTCTAATGTATTTAACCCAATTTCTCCATTTTGATAAGCTTGAGTACCTACCAAGGTTTACGCAGTATCCCCAGCACATGTGTGACATTGGCTATACTCACAGCTATTATTTAATTTTATACTAAGATGCTAATAAAATAGAAATTCAATAGATTTCATCTCATTGTCTATGTTTAACGCACTGTTTATAATGCCACGGTTTACAAGTTTTTCAGGCCATTGATTGCTAGTTTATTTTTACCAGTGAAATGAACTTTTTAATTCAGATAGGCATTCATCCAAATAAATTGAAATAATATTAAAGGCCAGAACACTTTCCATGGAAAACATCTGTAAGAAAGGGGTTTTAGGGTAGAAAATATTTTGTCACCCCCACAAGGATGCAGAGAGACACTTTTAGACTATATTGAGAATGGAAAGTGAAGACTGGGCAGATGCTACTAATATATGGCAGTAGCACTCCATTATTGGCCTGATCTGGCTCTTGTAAATGTAGAGAATAGCAAGAAGAGTCAGGTACTTAGTGAAATGGTACAGGAGATGTGTAAAGGAGATACAAAGGACAGGAAATTTTGGTGAGCTATGATCACTTGTGTCTGAAGGGAGACTGCAGATAGACAAAGAACAATTATTAGGTTGGTGCAAAAATAATGACGCAATAATGTCGTTTTTTGCCATTAAAAAATACGTCAAAAAACGACATTATTACGTCATTATTTTTGCACCAACCTAATAATTTGGACCATATATAATTTAAGTTATATCCTGAATATGGCAATACGCATGACCTGCGAAAAAGTTTCTTATTCAATTCTTGTATATAATAGGCATTCTTAACTTTTAAGCTAAAAAATCTGGAAAGCAGATGTATATTTAATACAAATAATTATGGGTATAACCTAGCTAAATCAGGCACACAAGAAATGGTGCTTCCACAGGAGTGAACTTGTTACACTGGATAATGCTAAGAATCCTATTACATGCCAATGTTACTGCATTATACAAGTAAGAATTATAGATATATGCTAAACAAATTCAGTATTTTGACTTGGTCAGTTTTGAGAAATTTTCAGCGAAAATCGAACTCACAATCCATAGTCTATAAGATAAGCACGCAAGAAATTGTTCAGCAGCAGGTGATCTTAGAATTAACTTTATCATTGCAAAGAAAAACTGTTTATTCACTTTGTGGGTGAATGGTTTCTTTATCCAAGCTGAACAATAAGAGAGTGTACGGAGACATGAGACAGACACAAAAGTTAGGGAGAATCAAAGATGTTTTGTGAGAATTCACAATGTGGAAACCATTGTTTGGATAAGGCCAAATGTCACTCAATATTTTCCTTCATACACATTTTTGTGATGCAGAATTGATGAAAGTTTATGGCAGCAGGCTGCGTCAGTGCATTAATTCAGAAAGAGCAGCTGATAAAGAATCTAGCGTTGCTTGTGAAGTGGCTTCTAGATTCTGATTTGTTCTAGGAACAGCCTACAGCAGAAATTGCAGTTTAGATACAACACTAAAGCTATAACCATTTCATAAGGTATGACAAAGATCTACTTGAAATACCAGAAAAGCTTTGTTTCCATGGGGAAAATAGGTATTCAATATTCCATAAAATTTACTGTGAACAGCCTGAATATAGAGGGAGAATGATTTCAGTGAGTAGGCGAAAAAAGAAAGCATTTTCTAACAGGATTTATCAATTTATGCACCAAGACAATCCTAATCAGAAGACCAACCAGAATTTATTTTTGGTGGACATAATCATTGAAATGTAAGATAGGCTGATGAAACTGTGTTGATGGTAGATTTAGAAAGAAAGACAGAATTCATGTTTTTTTTTTTTTTTTAATCCATTCACTCCAAGCAAGGAGATAATGCTACTAAGATGATATGGGTTGCTGGGAGTGAAAGAGAATGAGTTGTTTGTAAAAGAGATTAAGTCATTTGCTACATATTAGGTAAATTTCTGTCCCATTCCAATATCCCTATCTGGGTAGTGCCATAGCACATGATGGAAAATGCATCATCATATAGAAATAGAAAAAAGAGTTCTGCATTGCAATACACTATCTCTTATCCAAAATGTTAATGAATGCTGACCAACTTTGTCACCAAAGAATAAGAAACTTCAAGTGACAGATGATTCTACTAATGAAGGCTAAGAATAACCTGGATACCGAATGTAAGCAGTGAGGAAGTTTTAATGAAAATAAGAACAGCAAGGAAACCTCCAATTAAAAAGGAACAGCTGATATATCTGTAACAAGCATTCAACAAGGCTGGCATCTCACTCTCATCCTTTCACTGTCAAAACTTAAATGTAACTGTCTCTTCTATTCCAATAGCTTCATTTCTCGCACTTCTCACCTGTGAAACTCCCTCTCCATTTCTTGCTTTCCTGATAGCTATAATCACCAACTATTCAAATGTAACATCAATCAATGTCTCCAGATGCCCTGATCTATCCCCTAACCATCTCTCTTCATCCTCTTCTCTATCACTCAATCTTTGTTCTTGCTTCAACTCTCTGTAACCCTTTGTGTAACACTCCAAACCAGTCATAACTTGTATGAATGGATAGGAGTGAGACAAAGGGATCATTCACACCCTGAAGGAACAAATTAAACTGACAATATGAACAAGCAAGCAAACTGAAGATTCAAAATGTTTTATTCAAAGTAATTGTTTAAGATATAGAATAGATGAACAGCAGAATTTTAATTTATATTTGTAAATTGTATGAAATATATTCAAAGCTATGCGTTTAATAAATTAAATTCATCACGAGAAACAATAATCATTGTCTTTAGTTTCTGAGAGTAATTTTCGTTTACACATTAATATTCCAAAGCAGTAAAAACTGGTAGCTTATGCTGAAAATTAAGTAAATTTCATCAATGCTGTAGTAATCTTTAGTGGTATCAATACTACATTTTTAGTAATACTGTCATCTAGAAGAAGGTCCCCAGTTTTCTCTTAATTTCACTTCCAATCATTTTCATGGCTCTTTGGGGACGTTCACGGTGATCCAATAACTGGTACCTCCTATGTTACACAACTTCCTGTAGTGACAATGCACTTTTGTAAGTAGATATCTTTACCAATCCATTCATACTTATTCTTGCATTATCTCTGGGATAACTTTATTTCCACAGTCATCATGTGCAGCTTTCTTGAATTAATAATCTTGGTTTTTACTACTATAGCTATGATTTTGGCTACCTTTGAGAATAAATCAGTTTTTGTCAAGATTTCTGTCCAAATATTAATGTTTATTTGTCATTTTGACAATTTGTCTTCTGGAGTGTTCATGTAATTATTGTCTTTTGCTATTTTAGAGTTTTCATCATGTTTCCTAAGTTTATTTAATCTTCTGTTCATTTTAATGCACATTTTGATTGTGGTTAGTACTCTTTACTCACCATTGTCTTGTGTAATATTGGGGCTCTTTGATACCCAGATTGATGCATTCCCCTATGCTGATTATTCCTCTTCATACATCTTTAATATGCATCTTATCAACCTTTTCTCTTGGGTGTAGCATCTTATGCATTGTAACCAGCTTTTTTATTTTATGGTCTCCATTCCTTTTGTCCGGTTTGAATGACATTAAAATCCTCTCAGGTATTACGTTTCTCTCCTAAGAAAACCTGCATTATTAGGAAACTATATAAGAAAAATCTGGAACCTTTACTGAGAACAAACTGTCTGCATTGGGACAGAAATTGAACTGGCCAAGTAAACAAAAACGGATATGTGCATATAAGTGTGTCTGCTCATTAGTTTTATTCAACAACACACTCCTAAGAAAACTAAAAATCCTAACAGGATTTAATGACAGATGAAATCTGAAGAATATAAGATACAGAGATGCCAGTGTGTTGATGGCAGAAGAAAAAAATTATATGGTTATTAGTAAGAGGGACATGTGAGTTACACATTGGAGATGTTAGAATAAAAAAAAAAGTATGGTAAATTAACTATCTAGAAAGTGTTATGACAAGCAATGGAAAATGTAGCATGCAGATATCTAAAAGTGAACTGGAATAATGAAAGATGGCTTCCATATGTTAAAGTATTAAGAAACAAAAATTTCATTGGAAACAAAAGAGTGCTGAACATCTAATATCAATCCTTTTCACAGCTGAAGAGGAGACTTAAGGTGACAGATGTTATTTTAAAGAAGAATGCTTAGAATACCATGAACAGAACATATGAGCAATATGGAAGTTTTAAGGAAAACAAGAAGAAAAAGGCCATTTATGCTTTGGATCAGGAAGACGGAACGAAAATTTCTTGGACACAAAATGAAGCAAGGGGGCTTGGAGAAATTAACATTAAAAAGGACAGTCTGGGATATTAGGGTAATGAACACTACTTACAAAAGATAGGAAGCTATGAAGAGCCATGATCTCCTGTGCCCTGAAAGAACATAGCACATAAAGTAAAATCATGAAATTTCATCTGCTGAATTTGGTCTTTTTTGCATGTCCTTCTGGTGTACTCTTTGTTGACTTTCTTCATCTTCTCTTTCTTGATCCTATCTCCTTCCAGAATTTACAGCCATTCCTTTCATTAAACATCCTCATTGTTTTTTTTTATTGAGGAGTTTAATTTCTTTCATTGTTTCTTTTTATCCCTTGTTTATTACTAGCATTTGACATTTATCAATGCCAGTTGCTATTCTGATATTCAAGCTGAAAATCGTATGAAAATTCCTTTTTGTTCTAAACAAAACTTGAAGGCCACACATATCCTTGAGCTGGTTCACCTTTTCACATGACTTTGTGGACTTATAATCTTGGTGACATTGCCTTAATATATGATTCAACATTATCATCACTATGAAAAAATAATAGTATGTATAGCGGCACTCCTGGAAAGATGCCTGGCTTTTTCTTTGAGTCTCTGATAGATACTGTCATCTTGTGACTACAACCACTTTCAAATAATCCACTGCTAGAGTATACTATTGGAATTTTTTACCCTTTGATTTAGCTTGACAAAAAAAACATGATCTATTTCTAAATGATACTTTATATTTGTCAATTATTCATTAGACATTCTGTTTTATTTCAATATTTTACCAACTTATAAACTATATAAATTGTTTCAACTTTTAAATTTAGTCCTTAAAGATCCTTGGGTTGGAACCACAATTTTTGCTGCTGTTGTTTCTAGGTCCACCATGACCTAGAGTGGTAGAACTTGTTATTGTCCCACATATGGACAAATAATGGATCTCCAAACTAAAATCAACAGTATATTTTTATAATAAAACTAGCAGTATGGCCTGACGTTGCCTGTGCTTGATTCAAAAATCATATGACTCATACAGCAATCACTATCACTTGACTTAACATATTTTTGCCCTTCCTTGCCTTTAAAGGAGTGCCCTTTGCTATGCTACATGCCTTACTTCTTGCCTATCTCAGACCGCAAATTTTTCTAAGCTCTATACTAAACATTAAATCTGTTACGAAAAAAGAACTGAACAAAATGAACACAAAACGATTAGCTTTAAAAAAGGACTCGTAACTGGAAAAACTGAACGAAAAAAGAATGTTAACAACAAATACTTTTTCACACCCAACGCAGTTTTTTGGAATCAGAATCAACGTTGAGTTTAAGCAAGTGAATGAGCCAATTGGAGTAAAGTGCCATGCAGATTTAAATTTTTCTCACTTGTGACGAATGCAGCTATCAAATTCTTTTTTATTTTTTATTTTTTTTTTTTATTTTTTATTTTTTTTATTTTTTTTTTTTGCATGCTAGTTAGCATTCTTGTCAGTCAGCTGTTGGCTCTCACGCTGGCCAATAGAATCTTCCTGCCTATTCGTGGCAGCCAGCTATAGGCTCTCATTCTGGCCACTACAAAATGGCTGCAAACTACATGAAAACTGCTGTAGAAGCATGAAAAAATCGATTATTTCCACTATTGATGGGAGTTGGAAAACGCAATGTCAGTCTTGGCCTTCCCACTAACATGGATCATGTACATGTAAACTTTGGTGCAAATCCGTTGAAAATTGTGGCCATGCATTCATTACACACACACACACACACACACACACACACACACACACACACACATCCTGCCTTTTATAGATAGATTACCAACAATACATAAAAATACATTTTTATAGTATAATTACCAACTGTACACTTTTCTAGTGTAATTACCAGCAATAAATTTAAAAATAAAATTACCAACAATACATTTTATCATCTACAATAAAAAAAAAACAAAAAAAAACATCTTTATCCTGAAAGTATAAAATTGTGTAATTACATTTTCGGATTAAATAACACTTAGAGGTTGATATGCTACTAAACAAAATCAGTTGACATTTAAAGCTCCTTGATGTCTCTAATGCAGGAATTTAAGCATAATACTAGATTGGCAAGTAGGTCTCACCAGTTTAATGCTGAACTAGCAAGATGCAACTACATGTCCTATTCCAATAATTTATTGTCTTGCTCTTATCTTCTGTGGAAATTTATTCCAGGTTCTTGTTCTGCTGCCACTCAAAAAAATTAAATGGAATGACTATTCCTATCTATTGTCTTCCTGAACCCTGTTCTTTTATTGTCCTTTTTTTTTCTTTTTTTTTCTTTTTTTTTGTCACTAAATTCTTATTCTCTTCCACACTCAGTAACCCCTTGCAACTTAGTGGCATTATCACCTTGTTTCGGGAGAAATTATTAAAAAATGAAAATTGTATAAATACAAGCAATCCTATCAGAGAGCAAAATATTAGACGCGTATAAATTCTTAATTTGTTAACAATGCAGGTAGTAAAAAAAAATGCAGATTATGGCCTGAAAAGTTGTAAAGTTCAGATACCCTGACCACTTTCACCCTCTGAAATGAAGCAGTCATTATACTGGCTTCTGTATGAAAGTACAGTTATGGAGAGCAGGTGGCCAGGGTTGGGGATCTGTACTTGTCAGGAGGTTAGAGTTTAAAGTGTTAATAATGTATGCAATGAATTTAGCTCCCTTATACACAGCATATATATTCCATCAGATGACATCCAATGGAAATAATTTTACTGAATTACATTTTAAGCATTTACCTATTATTATTATTATGTAATAAGTTAATCTAATTGAGCACAAGGGTGCATTAGTGAAAGATTGTGTCATTTGTTTTTTTTAAGTTGGGTGTCTAATGAAGTTAAAGAAAGCAATGATGAAATCTTAAAGTAGTTGTAGACAAGGAGAAGGCTTGTACTTAACATCAGAAAGAGGCAGCTGAAGATTCTGGGACACATAATGAGGAAGGAGAGCCTGGAGAATCTGATACTCACAGGTTGAAAAGAGGAAAAGAGAGACAAGGAAAAGCAGCACGTGACATACTTCACAAACTTGAGCAGATAGATGACAGAACCTGAACGAACATGTCAGATGAAAAGAAAAATGTCTCAAGAAGTGAGTGTATTGACGTAAAGAGAAAACAAAATTTGAATTCTCATTACTAAACTTTTTATTCACCCAACTACTTCCGTTATCCTCTACAAGTCATAGCGTGATCTTTGATCATTACATTCTCCTCTTACAATATGAGAGAGACTAAATCATCTTTGGGCCAATTGTTTACATATCCATTTGACTATAGTTCTCATTTCCACTTTTATAAAACCAGTTGTGAGGACACATGCTTCCCTACCTGGTGGACAGAAGTTAACCCAGGTTAGCCTCCAAATACAACCGGTTTCTTTGATGGTCTTGTGTAAGTTGTATTTAATATATTTTCTGACACGATACTACAGGAGTGTGTGTGTTTTTTTTAGTGGGTATTCCCCTTTTCTTAGCTAAAGCATTAAAAAGGTACCATATTTTCCAGTTTACAAGATGCACTTTTTTCCTAAAAAAAAAAAAAAAAAAAAAAAAAAATACCCGGAAAAATACATGTGCATCTTCCAAGATGAATTTAAGCCAATGCCCAGGCTCAAGTAAGCTTGGATGGTCACCTAATTGGCTTTGTCTGATAGGGATGTGGATTTGTATGTCGAGTCATTACACTATAATGTTAGCTATCTAATTCAGAATTTTATGATGCAACCTCAGTAAGACTATAAACCTTCTTGAAGCCAAGCCACAATCTTAAACATGCTCTGTTGACTAGCAGCAGTGGGAGCCTTTCTGTTCTTTACCAGTATGTCATTGCTCTCTAAACAAAATCAGATGAGTAATTAATGTAAATAATATGTGGTACCAGTATGTGGGGGGGATGCATGATGTGTTATTGTAGGAGAATGACTTCTTTTTTTTTTTTTTCTTAGAAATTTCTTTCCAAGATTAGGGTGCATCTTCCAAGCTGGAAAATATGGTAAATCCTTGAACAACATTCAAACAAAGACACATGTTCAGATGGCATCAGAATAAAAGTTGATGTTATTGTCTGCTGCTGCTATTAATCATAGTAGTTGTAAAAATCAAATTTGGAGAAAAGAGATTAGGACAAATCACGCAAAACTGGATACAGTCAGTATGTAAGATAGAAAATACATAGAAAACAATTTTTAACAAACAAATAATAATAAATATACACATTTAGTTGGCATATAAAGTGTCCCTACCTGTAATGTACAAGTGTATGAGCCATTTTTTATGACTGTCCTGTTTGAGAGAGCTTAATTTTGGGAGGCTTTAACACATGCATATATCTATGACGACAACTCAAGAGAAGAGCCAAACATCATGACCAATGTTCAAAGGAGAAAAAAAAGAGGAAGAAAGAACTTGTTACTCTTTTTTTTATACACTCTTGCAATTCTCACCGTCTCTGTGGGAGCCTATATACTGTCTATTTTAGGCTACAGAAATAAGTGTGACATGCCAATTTCAATTTCTGCTAAACTCCACAGCTTATTTCATATCACATTTTATATATCACCAGAAGTGATCACTGTCAATTGTGACCTGCTCGTATTAGTTAAAATGATAAAACACTCTTCAAATTCTGTGGGTTTTAGGATCATGAAGTTCTTGTTGTAGTGAGATGAATTAAAAAAAATCTAATTGATAAAAAATGAGTTCTTTTAGAAATGTAGAACATCAAATATTTTCAATAAGTACAGACAGTTATAGTTTCAGTCTCATACTTTAACTGAAGATGTAAAATGTGATACCAAAACCTGAATGTACATTGAAATAACATATTCCAAAAGGTAGCCAAAATACAAGCAAATATGAAAATCTTGTTAGAAACAAATAAGAGTTCTGACCTGTTATGTAATATCAATCTTATATGGTAGTGAATGCTTGACCATCTCTTCACAGAAGAAAAGAAAAATGGAGAATGCTGACTAAAGTAATCATAACAGATCAAAAGGAATTAAATCCTATATAGATTTTTCAACTGATAAATCTCATCAGAAGGTTTGTTTGTTTGGTAAACAATCATTACAAGAGAAAATACCGACAAAATATTTGGACATAGTTGTATACCTACTACATGTTATTTTTGGGCCATTTAGAAAATAACAATAACTCCCTTAACCACTCCCAAAAATTGGGTGAAATTATTTTGTAACCAGTGAAAATTTTGTTGCTATTGTATATTTCTGAAAAGAATATAAAAATGTTATATTCAAAAAGTTCATGCCTCTATGTGAAAATAGATTTTGAATCTCCTTATGGATATAAAAATAGAAGGGCTCACAACAATTCTGGAAGCTAATTTGATTTATACATGCATACAATGGAAGAGAGACAGCCAGCAGCTGCCAACTAAGATCTTGTCCATGCACACAATAGAAGGGATTCATTAGCAACCACTTACTAAGCCTTTGTCTACAAACTCACAAACACATTAGGTAAATGTAAGCCTAAAGTAAGTCTTACCACACACCTTATAACACTCTAAGAACACTTAATTACTTTCCAAAACATTTTGTTGCTATTGTATATTTTTGAAAAGAATATAAAAATGTTATTTCAACTGATGTTCTGCTTTGACTTTTCCTCTAGAAATTAACATTTCATATGCTTCATTTAAAAGATGTGTTGTTGTTGCTAAATGTTTAGAATCCTAATACACATCAACTAAAACCTGAGTAGACAGATCTCCAACAAGGCCACTTGAGGAAACAGAATCTGGTTCTACAGAAAGATGCTGAAATTTCCTCTATACATAATGAGAAATGAGGGCTTGGGAAATTTGATACTTACTCTTACTAGTAAATGGACAGAGGAAGGCAGTAGGCAATCTACGTGACTGTAGCAAATATTCATCAGGACAGACACAAAAGAGAGCTCAGATCACATGCAGACATGTTTATAAACACCTGTTACATCCAGATTTTCCCCATTAGCAGTGTGATAGCTTGGCATGTCTAGATACAGGCCTCCCTGCAAGTGAAAAGATCTGGGTCCATGCAACATGTCTTATGCCAATAAAAGCAATGGGAAAACCAGCAGTTGGTAAGATATCTTGTGAAGTTGGTCCCATGTGCATCTTGTTCCTAAAGTTGCTGTAGTTTCCAAGGCAGTGTTATTTTTGTTACTACTGTCTCTTTTCCCTATGTCTATTGCTTCTGTAATTTCTGCGAGAGCAATCATTTAGGGGTTTCCCCCAGCCTCAACATACTCTTGTTGTACAATGGATGGCAGAATGGGATGGGTGGCTTAGCAAAGGGTTAAACTTTGCTCAGAGCTACAAGCAATGTAGAAAGTTATGATCCCTCATGTCCTGAGGAAACACAACACATTGAATAAGTCTGGCATGAGACAATAAGTGTGATATATCCAATAAGAATCAAACTCCCTATAATTACCAAGCTACATTGTTGATCACTGCACCATGTTGGTATTTTATCTCTTGATTTTTTTAAAAAGTAAGGATACAGAAAGCACTTATCTCCCTTTCGTTGAGATAAGTCACATGCTAAATCTGACTCCCCAGCAGCTTACAAGCACATGGCGCTATTCCCCTTTGGGAATATATCTTTCCCATGTATAGAAAGAAACTCCAGCTCACAGTCCTCAATTGGGGAAAACTCAAGACTTACTGTTCCCTGTTCATGGAATATATCCTCACTTGGAAAATACATGAATCTGGCCAGTTTGAATTTGGAGTCCTAAACATGGCTTTTCCAGATACAGGAGTGTCTCCATATTATATGTGAGATCCTTCCTTTTTGTTTTCTTCTTACACTCTGCTTTGCTATGTAGATATGTGATATATTATTCTCCACATGGAACATGTGTGTATATATGGTTTTGTGTATATCTTAGTAGTATAAAAGTCTCTCTGAGAACAAAGCATGGTTGTCATTCCTTTTTCTTTCAGCCATTCCATTCCATAGGTAAAATAAGCTGTTATTATATCACAGCTATGATAATGCCCATAACTGGGGAAACAGAAATGGGAGAATAAATTGTACTACCATAACTCTCTCCTGTTAAATGAATATCAAAATGGATTGGAAAAAGTGCTGGCATATAAAGTATTTTTAAAGAAAATTTAAAATGAGACTGCAGTCACAGGAGAATAATACAAATGTAATAATTAAATGCTTTAGCTTTATCAAGAAATTATCTCTAAGCCAAAAATCACACACATAAGCAATCAGAAATAGATCTCCACTTTGTTATAGAATGCAAGAAGAATGAATTTGCTATTAGAAATCTTGTCTCAGCATACCATAGTTATAACAAGTGAAAAACTCCACTTACAAGCACTGTAAGTCACCACAAAATATTTTAATTCTATTATGCATCAGCTTAATGACAAATATCTGATCAGATAAGCATCCAATAAGAGCTTCAAGCCAACTAACTTTTGATTATGAGAATTTCATCTATCTTAATTCATTAGCATGCTAAACAGTACATATCAAGTCTGTTTCAAGTTCCACAGACTGGGAAGCTAAGAAGGAGGGAAAAGAGCAGACACCAGGCTGAATGAAGCCGATAACTTAGTGAAATGGATTACATTTGTTGTTTTTTCTTTGCGGAAAGGCATCCTGGGTAGGATGATAAACTACATCCGGCTGCAAGGACTCTGACTGGGAGGTTTTGAAGAGCATGGAACCACCCCTTAATTGCTGTTTTTCTCTGGTTCACCCAGACCTAGGGTGGTAGCATCTGTTAAGGTTCCAGCTATGGGCAAATAGCTAGCCTCCAAACTGGAATCATGCTCGATGAAAGTAATGAAAAAAAAAAATAAAAAAATAACCAGCAATACATTTTTTAAAAATAGAAAAATTAAAAGCAATACATGAAAAAGAATATTCCAGCAATACATTTTTGTGAAAGAAATTATTAATCCACCCAAGAAAATTAAATTTTGGAAATTGAATAAACCATGAGTTGATTTGCCATTAAACAAACTTTTCAGAAAGTGAAAGCAAAAATTAATCCAGTCCATTGAATGACTACTTTTATGTACAGTGTAACCCAGATATAAAAGAAACCCGGATATAAGAGAGATTTTCTCTGGTCCCAAATTAGAGCCCGTGTTAGTGTATATAAATTAGACCAAACCCTGATATAAGAGAAACCCGGATATAAGAGACTTCTTCTCCGGTCCCGACAACTCTCTTATATCCGGGTTACACTGTATTATAATTTATAATGTATGCATAATATAAAGACTGAACTACATAGGAAAATCTCTCATATTATTTATTGCTTCAGTTTGTTTAATTTAAATGTCACCATTATTTTGCTTATTAACAAACATTAGTGATTTTGTCTGCACATAGAGTTGTTTGGTATTTTGTGATTTAGGCTGGTGATAAATGTTCTGTTATACTTAGGGTGTTGAAATTTGCATCTTTTGGGAATTGTAATATCCTGCTTTCATCCTAATAATTACCAGCAGCAGCTGTTTCAAGTGCACTGCTTAAAAAAAATACCTTCTATGATGTTCATGACAATGCCATTCTCAGGCATGTCTTAGCAGCTGATTGCTATATCTCACCTCTCAATCTCTTACATTTTTCACCAGTCAAGCAACCAGTTTTTCCATCTGTTAGTTTTCTTCATAAGTATCTCCATTTTTATCAGCCAGTCATTTCTGCGATATCTTGTGTCTTTATTTGGTTTTTGATCAATGGTGACCTTTTTTCCATTGTGAGTTTCTAATTTTATTTCAAGGCAATTTTGTTAATCTCCATGTTTCACACTTGTACATCAGAACTGGCATTGTATATTCATTTTACACTTTGCATTTTAAGTACGTTGGTAAAGTGCTTATTTTCCTTATTTGCTATGCTTTCTAATCTATCACTATACATAGGTTTATTTTGTTTTCTTTAATGTTATCCCCACTTTCTGAAATTGTTGTATAGTTGGACTTTTTCCAGTCTTAATTCTCTATCATTAGTTTTTTTTTTTTATTTATTGGTGGCCATGTTGAGTGTCGCTGTTAGAGATTGGGTGTGGACAAAAACCAAAATGAATACATGTATACAGACAATTATAACTTCCTTTTGTAAGGTTATTGCTATAACATGCACTCATACTTGGTAAAGTATTCTCTATACATGATGCTTAGGCTATTTCTGTAATGCCTGTATAGTTAGCATGAAAACTACTACTAACCTCATACCATGAAACCCTTTATAATATCAGTCAAGTTTAAACAGTCACCATGGGTGTATTCTTTATTCCACAACACAATGTCATGGTAAAATGATTATCAAACTAATAAACAAATAATAACGATTGCGGGTTTGATCCTTACTATGTTTCTCAGATTACAGGCTGAGTGCTTAATACCATACTAGTTGAAAGAGATGTCAGATTTTATGACAAATATAATTCTTTAGCAAACCTGTAGTTGCACTTTGTCTGCAACAAATTCTATCATTTGACGTTAAATAATGTAGAGCTTCATGTCCAGAAAGCTGTGTTTATAAGGATTTTTATAAAATCAAGGTAATGTAATACTATATGGAATAAGGTTAACAGAAAACGGAAAGCTGGTGAGAACAATTCTTAAGCCAGCAGAGTTACTAACATTATTAAGGCATATTTTAAAAATAGTTGAGAAGAAAATGTATACAAGAAATATATTGTCCTCTTTTACATGAGAAATAATGGCTATTATATTTCAGACCAGCATGTTCATCTTTTTTGTTATACTCACAATGTTTCGACCATTTTACTCTCCACTTTTGTCCGTCATCGAAAAAAACTCATGACCTAATAAATTAAAGTGTTGATTAAAACCTATCTATTTCAATAGTTCCATACATAGGTTAATAGAAAAAAGACAGCCAGTTGGAATAACATCATTAAGAGACATTTTAAAAATAGTTGTTGATGGAGAAAAAAAAAATATACAAGAAAATTTTCAGCTTTTAGATGAGGGATTATGACTATTATATTCTTTATATTTTGACACAGCATGCTCATCTCTTTTATCTTCACAATGTTTTGGTTGTTTTACCTTTCAACTTCTTCAGGTGTCTAAAAGACTCATGAATGAGTGTAGTGTTTGTTGAAACATATATAATTCCTAAGCATTTGGGAGGTCAATAATGTCTGGTAGTGCTGAAAAGTACTAGACATTGGTTCAGTGGAATAAACAGACAAGCAACATAAAAGGGGAATATAACTGGTAGTTATTATCTGATATGAGTTCTCTCCCTTAATCATTGAAAGCAAACAAGATGGAATAAAATATTTGGTTTTAAAATACAGAAGTTTACAGGGTACAACAGACACGTAAAGAATCGTGGAAAGTGCAACAACCAAAATGGACATGTTGGTCCAAATAAGAAAGCATATAATAACCCAAGAAAACGTTTCCCATATTCATCATTAAATTTATTTGTATTCAAAGTTGTAAATCCAAAAGGACATCAGAATAGTGAAAGATGCTTTCCAAAAGCTAAATAAAGCATTATGAAATAAAACATTTTTTCAGAAACAATGTTGAACTACTACATTATACCAATTTGTTTGTATAGCAGTGAATGTTATTTGATTTCCTCACAAATAAAGTAGGCACTGTTAATGTACTTCTACTGAAGAACATTGAGAACACTATGAATGCAACACTTCAGCAACAACAATGCTTAAGGAAAATATGAACAAAAATTGAACTTGCATTTAGGATAAAAAGAAGACAGTTGGAATTTCTGTAACACGTAATTAGAATAGATTTGAGTAAGACCTTCCATTAGGACTGCTGCTTTGTGGATCAGACTCCTGACAGGATGATTTTCACAATCAATACTTGACTTCAAGTCCAAGGCGAACTGTTAATTTTCCTGCAAAGCCCTATGAACTTCACTTCTTGCCTTTTTATTATGCTCATAAAAAAACCACACAGTAACCCTCTGCCTTGAGGGGCTCTTGTACCTTGTACTGGATGAGCAGTGGTATAAAAAATGAACCTGACACACAGTACATATTGAAGGCAAGAGAAGCAGAGCAAACTAATGAGTAACCTATTTAAAACAATTGTGTAAACGGATGACAGAATGCAGAATGGAAAGCATAAGAAGAGAATAATTATTGATTTGAGCTACAAAGAATAGTAAGTTGTGGAGAGATATGATCACCGGAATTATGATGTAATGCTTTAATAATCTGTCAGAGCACTCTCATGATTTTATTATGTATACAGTTAATATCAATGCACTGTCATGACACATTAGGAACAAGGAATTGAAGAAAGTGCAATGAGAGTTTTATATTTTTTCCTGCAAAATTACCAGAATATTTCCAATCTGTAATTTGCATTGACTAGAAACCAGCTTCTGACAACATTTGTCATTGATTGTCAAAGCAGCGTCCATGCATCAAAGCTAAAATTCTAAGTTTTCTTTTTTATCAGCCGAATATAAAAGGGATATCAGTGTAATGACTTGAAGACATTAGTACCACATATTCCAATGTGTTTCTTCATAATCCGTTTGAAGAAATACCAGGAAAAGAACGAGATGTAGGTAGTTTGTGCTTTCTTTCATTGCAAAAGCTTCGAACATGTTCATCTATTCAGTTGCACTGACATGTAATGGTTATGTAACAAGTATATTGGTGAGCAAAAATGTCTTTGAAGAGGATTGTCAGGATTGCATTCAAAAGACCTCCAGCAAGAAAAACGCACACAACAAACCAACAATAGATTTTTCTTTTTTTTGTTTACAAGTTTTCGTTTATACATTCCATATCTATCATTATTTTTATATATATATATATATATATATATATATATATATATGTGTGTGTATTTGTTCTTATCGACCTCAGTTTTTCCTATCAATACTCATAAATTTCTCGGTTTGTTCTTATCTATCTTATCAAGCACTGCAATATTGATGGAAGAAATGTATGGGCTGCAAAGGAGAATATGTTGAAAAGTAAAGGACATTTGGTCACATTTTATGAAAGTATCTTAGTGAATCTATGAACTTTTCAGCTGGTCCTCATAGTTCTCTCTCTCTCTCTCTCTCTCTCTCTGTTTGTCTATCTTTGTCTACCTGCTCAATGATTACAGTACATCAGATTTTTTCAATTGGTATTAGCAAACCGATCTTAGTGAAATTGAAAAATTATGAGCAGTCTAGTAAATGACGAGGCAAAGCTTAAAGATCTTTGGGTCTGCATTGTGGCTAAGGCAGTTGGCTATTTTACAAAGATTAGTTTTTGAATGCAGGTTAAAACCAGAGTTTTCATGAATTTCTGATTCAGATAGTCTTTGCCTACTGAGAAGATTAACTCCAATTACTGTGCCAACTGAATAAATATATAATAGTGTTATTATTAAGGGTTTTCTTTTAGTGATACATGAAATGGATGTGTAATATATATTTTTATTATGTAACTTTGTATCTATCAGCTCATTTGCACTAGCCTGTGTGTGCATCTGCTCATTTGCACCAGCCTGCATGTGCATGTGTTCGTTTATGCCGACTTATTTTTTGCTATTATGTGTTACCAACTTCTGTTCGTACACATCTCTCTAAAGTTCTATTTATCTATCAAGCTTGCTAGAGATCTGAATAATTTTTTCAATAGTTTTACTTTTTAGCTTGATATATGAATAAATTGCAAGGTTGAAGTTGGTGTATACAAGATTCCATGGATATGGGATATATCGGTAGATAGCTAGTTTGATATGAACAAACTTAGATAGATTGACTTGAATAGCATCATCCTCATGAAGGACAGTTTCAGAGAAACTTTTGGTGCCATTCCTCATCTCTTATTCCTGATTTACTGTTAACAGAAAAGATATGGTCAAGGACAATGTGTGTAAATTATTGTGTACATGTATTCATGATGGAGTAATGGATAGCTGCTCGGATTGAGGAATTCGAGAGCCGAGTTCAAATTCCATTCGGGTCCATTACATTTATTTACGTGATAATACCATTGGAAAAAGTATGAATCCTCTTCTTCTTCACCCAGCTATGGGTAGATAGCAGGACAGACTGGATTTTATAGCCTTGGGTGATAACCAATCTAGAAGAAAAAATATGGGTCACAGGAAAAAAAATAAAAAAATAAAAAATTCACATGACTAGTGTTCTGTTCCCATGATTAATAATGACAGTTATCCATTGGGCTTGTATTTTCAGTTGATACATGGACACAAGAATATGGCACTGAGTCAGATTCAAATTTATGTCTCAATAGTAATGATCTGTGAAACTAGCTTGCTAATTATTACTCAATGATGAAGCACTCTAGTTACCTTTATGCTTGTGTCAATATCAGAAAGGAAATCAATCCACTACCTTATTATGTAAAGGTGTCGAAGAGGAGACAGGCACTGACTCTATCTGCTACTCTTTCTGGTTCTGGTTTCATTTTGTATTGTCCATGTGTTGGATAGGATTTTGTATTATGCATGCTATTATCTTTGGAATAAGCTGTTTTAATTAACACCAGGGCTATAATTTAACACAATTCATTTGTTATGAGTAGATCTTGCTCAATTGTTTTTATCTTTACTTTAAATACTATAGTTGAGCCAAGACAAGGTTCAAGATAGAAAGCTATTGTCAGAGGTGTAAACAGATGAAGTAAGAAATGTTTTATGAGGATATGCAGGATAGATAATGGCTGACCGTAGCCTTGAAGAGGTTAAGATTGTAGTGATCAAGGAAGCATACACAGGTGTCTGTTTTTTACAAAACAATAGACTTAGTGGAACTTGCTTCTTACGAAGGAAATAGTGATGATTCAAACTTGTGTATTTGACAAGTCCTAGCTGTGAAGATCTGAACTGATAGAACTAAGAAATGCCTTCTAGATAGAAATAGAGGAACACCATTTCATTTGTGAGAAAGAGGTTGCAGGGTGGAAAATAATCACCCACAAGGTCACATATATGCTTATGAACTCTGGCAATGCTGGACAGGGGTTTGCACTATGATCTGCTAATTTATGAAAAGTTCTTAGAGGATCTTAGTAAAAATAAAACTATAAAAGCAAAAATATTACAACTGAGGGTGGAGATACCATAAACCATATAGAGAATACAGGAAAAATAGAAAAGGGATGAAACAAGAAATATTACCGAGCTACTGGATGGTTAGATGAAGGCTAATCTGCCACTGTTATGCTACTTCCTGCCAATTCTCTTTGGCTGAAGACAAAGGTGAATAATTGAATGGCATGTGCCTGACGTTAATCTAGCTCAAATTAGTCATATCAAAGTCATTGCCACACTTAGTGAACAACAGGTGCTATGGTTGAAATAAACAGAAGGTTTTAATTATAGCATGAGTCAGATCCAAAAGGGTTTACTGGAAATAGGTTTTCAGGTCCACGCTGAGAAGAGTTAAACAATGTTAAAATACAGTGTTCATCTTGTAACTGAACCTGATAACTAAAGAGATAAAAAAACAGCAAGAAGAAAAAGAAGGAATATATCATAAGAAAATGGAAAAATATATCTTTTAACTTAACACCAATGATATGATTGCTATCACTGGAGATAAACTAATTAAAGCCCACCAAAAAATCCATTATCAATTATAAAAATTAAAATCAAAATGGTGGTGAACAGCCCCACAGAAGCAAGCAAGCCAGAGTGGCTTGCATCTGGTGTATAGGAAAATAAGGGTCTTACCTTAACATGCGGCATGTGACATCAGCAAGTTTGCTTCATGAAAATGGCATTACTCTCCTGTACAGCCTTTCTAGCAGTATGTGCAATAATGAGGGTTTTTTGTACAGCTTGGCATGCTTCCATCAATAGCAAGTCATGTGCTGATTGGTCGAACTGGAGGAGGCAATTTGCCTGTGTAACCGAGAACAACAGCGAAGAACAATGATTGGCTGGGGAACCGCAGTGTTGTCCTGATAAGAGTGCTGGAGCAATGAAAAAGGGGATAGAAACTTTGGCTATACGTAGTGACGTGTGAAGAAAGCGTGGACGGTGAATTGAACCAGCAGTATTGTGATTTGTACAAGTGACGTTGCAGCAATACAGACTTATTTAAGCTACAAAAATCCAAGGTTATAGGTTCCTAAAATATTCAGTATTATGTTTATAAAAAATCCAGTATGAATTAGAGGTTTATAATAACAAATCAGTATTAGAGTATGTGGGATTACCTGCACTTGGTTTGGCAAGTACTCTTCGTGCTGTTAAACAGCTACAAAAAAAAAAGACACTTCTGTTTCTTCCTCTTTTTTTTCCTTCCTTCCTTCCTTTCAGGATGTGGTAATAGCAACAGCAGTATGAGACTTGTTCTTGACTTGGGGGTATCTTTCCCTGGTTAACTGACTTCTTTATCATACACACAATTACTAAGAGCTAGATTTCAATGTCTTTCTTCAGATTTTTTTTTCATGCATACAATTATATTTTACTTTTTGTTAATCATTTATAAAGCACTTTAAAATATCGCCTTGTTGAAATTTAGTCCATTTTCTTTCACCTCTACAGATAATGACAACCTGTTGTTTAAATGCATAAAATTTTGTTTGCCCTCTGCTTTTAGTCCACAGAGCAGATACACAAGACTTTCAAATATGTGGCATTATAGATTTATTTTTAAATATACAATATCATGTGTTTCTATCTATAATTTACTCATCCCTGTCATCCAAAAAATGTGACTATTTAGCTGAAGTTATAGTCATACTTCTAAAATTATTAACTATTCCACAGGTATATAACCAGTTTAATATTGTATTTGTAAATATTCTTGTACTATGCCTAGTTCTACATTATACCTTATTTTTATTTATATTTCTTTCCTCTCTTGCAGGTTCATTCTATATTAAAGTTGAATGGTCATATCCACTGATTGGCATATTTTTCCTTTCACTACCTAAAACAAATGTCTTATCTCATCATGGATTGGATGTTCCTTAACGAGCCAATAAGTCTCATCCTATTCCAGAACTCTTTTCAGGATTCTTAAAGATTTCAGTGTTGATTTTGAATTGTTTTAGTTCTCACACAGGTTTCAAAGTTTACCACCTATCATTTTCCTTTCTTTCTCTCTTGCTTTTTTCTTTCTCTCTTGCTTTTCTTTCTGTTTCTTTTTCTTGCTTTCTTTCTTGCTCTGACTCACCCTGTTAATTTCATTTGCTTTCCTGAAAATGGGTATAACTGTCAAGATATGCCACAATTTTATTCTTAAACCTGCCTTACAAGATAGACCTATGTATGATTAATGGTTTGTAATTATTTAAAATACTAGAATTTTCTTCTCAACCCTGTGATGATTGATTCAATTCAAGCAGGAAGAGTTACTGGACAAAAGGATTTCTTTGGAATTTTGCTTTCTGAATAGTTAATGATGATAGTTTTGATTGCTGTTAGAGTAACTAAAAAAGATTTGTCTATTTTTATCAAAGTTTCCATTTTATAATTTGTATTTTCTTGCCTTGCTAACAATAAGAAAAAGAATGACTTCTGTGAATTGAAGAATAATTTCAAGTGCCTCAAGCACATTCAAACATAGAAAACTTTGCAAAAAACACCAATCCTATGTTTCTCATTGATGATTGCTTTTTAATTACAATCTAAAAATTAATTGCTCATAATATTCCCCCATTTAAATTGTTTATAAAAGTTAAAATGTGGATAAGTGAAAAACTGAATGGAAAAACTTCTAAATGCCATTCAGAGAAAACATTTCTTCAGACTAATGTTATATTGATTGAATTAGCCCGATATATGAAATTAAGTCATCATAAATGATTTTAATTTCAAATGAATTTATTATTTCATATATAATGCAAAATGGAAAGATTACAAAATTCATAAAAAGAATAAAAGAAAATAACACAATTTGGTAAAACTAGACATATAATACTAACAACATTATAATTGCAAAGAATTTCTCTTAATATGAATTTTTCTCAACTACTTTAAAATACTGACTCCATTAATAAAATTATTATTAGTCTGAAGAAACTCTTAAGGATCTGTAACATTATATAAACATGAAAGGGATCTTTGACAAAATGATACACTCAACACATTAGCAATTTCTCATAATAGGTCTGATCATAACTTTAACTTGGAGAACACAGCTTAGATTAAAAGAGAAAATAATTTATGACAGCAAAAATACATTGGAAATAGACTATTTTTGTGAAATCCTCTACAGAAAATACAGATAAATAATCATATGTCATATCTACTTGCATCCATTTTTTCTTTTTTTTTCTCTCTTGTGTCCATTTTTCCCTTTTTTTTTCTCTTGTGCCCATTTTTTTTTCTCTTGTGTCCATTTTTTTTTCTCTTGTGTCCATTTTTTTTTCTCTTGTGTCCATTTTTTTTTCTCTTGTGTCCATTTTTTTTTCTCTTGTGTCCATTTTTCTCTTTTTTTTTTCTCTTGTGTCCATTTTTCTCTTTTTTTTTTCTCTTGTGTCCATTTTTCTGTTTTTTTTTTTCTCTTGTGTCCATTTTTCTGTTTTTTTTTTTTCTCTTGTGTCCATTTTTCTCTTTTTTTTTTTCTCTTGTGTCCATTTTTCTCTTTTTTTTTTCTCTTGTGTCCATTTTTCTCTTTTTTTTTTTCTCTTGTGTCCATTTTTCTCTTTTTTTTTTCTCTTGTGTCCATTTTTCTCTTTTTTTTTTCTCTTGTGTCCATTTTTCTCTTTTTTTTTTCTCTTGTGTCCATTTTTCTCTTTTTTTTTTCTCTTGTGTCCATTTTTCTCTTTTTTTTTTCTCTTGTTCCATTTTTCTCTTTTTTTTTTTTCTTTTTTCCCCGTTTTTTGTCTTTTTTTCTTTTTTTCCCTTTTCCTTTTTTCTTTCTTTTTTCTTTCTACTTTTTTTTCTCATGGCCATTTTTTTTCTATTGTGGCCATTTTTACCATTTTTTCTCTATTTTCCCCTTTTTCTATTTTCCCCTTTTTCTATTTTCCCCTTTTTCTATTTTCCCCTTTTTCTATTTTCCCCTTTTTCTATTTTCCCCTTTTTCTATTTTCCCCTTTTTCTCTTTTTTTCCTTTTTCTCTTTTTTTCCTTTTTCTCTTTTTTTCCTTTTTCTCTTTTTTTCCTTTTTCTCTTTTTTTCCTTTTTCTCTTTTTTTCCTTTTTCTCTTTTTTTCCTTTTTCTCTTTTCTCTTTTTTTCTCTTTTTCTCTTTTTTTCTCTTTTTCTCTTTTTTTCTCTTTTTCTCTTTTTTTCTCTTTTTCTCTTTTTTTCTCTTTTTCTCTTTTTTTCTCTTTTTCTCTTTTTTTCTCTTTTTCTCTTTTTTTCTCTTTTTCTCCTTTTTCTCTTGTTTTCCTTTTTCTCTTGTTTTCCTTTTTTTTCCCATTCTTTTCTTTTTTTTCCTTTTTGTTGTTTTTCTCGTGTGGCCATGTTTCTCCTATTTTTTTTTTTCTCTTGTGGCCATGTTCTCCTATTTTTTTTTCTCTTGTGGCCATGTTTCTCCTATTTTTTTTTCTCTTGTGGCCATGTTTCTCCTAATTTTTTTTCTCTTTTTTTTCTCTTTTTTTTCTCTTTTTTTTCTCTTGTGTCCATTTTTCTCTTTTTTTCCCCGTTTTTTGTCTTTTTTTCTTTTTTTCCCTTTTCCTTTTTTCTTTCTTTTTTCTTTCTTTTTTCTCATGGCCATTTTTTTTCTCTTGTGGCCATTTTTACCATTTTTCTCTATTTTCCCCTTTTTCTCTTTTTTTCCTTTTTCTCTTTTTTTCCTTTTTCTCTTTTTCTCTTTTTTTCCTTTTTCTCTTTTTTTCCTTTTTCTCTTTTTTTCCTTTTTCTCTTTTTTTCCTTTTTCTCTTTTTTTCCTTTTTCTCTTTTTTTCCTTTTTCTCTTTTTTTCCTTTTTTCCCCTTTTACTTTTTTTTCCCATTCTTTTCTTTTTTTTCCTTTTTGTTGTTTTTCTCTTGTGGTCATTGTGGCCATGTTTCTCCTATTTTTTTTTCTCTTGTGGCCAAGTCTCTCCTAATTTTTTTTCTCTTGTGGCCATGTTTCCCTTTTTTCTCTTTTTTTTCCCTTTTTTCTCTTTTTTTTCCCTTTTTTCTCTTTTTTTTCCATTTTTTCTCTTTTTTTTCCCTTTTTTCTCTTTTTTTTCCATTTTTTTCTCTTTTTTTTCCATTTTTTCTCTTTTTTTTTCCATTTTTTCTCTTTTTTTTTTCCCTTTTTCTCTTTTTTTCCCTTTTTCTCTTTTTTTCCCTTTTTCTCTTTTTTTCCCTTTTTTTTCCTTTTTTTTTTTCCTTTTTGTTTTTTTTCTCTTGTGGTCATTTTCCTCCTTTTTTTTCTCTTGTGTCCATTTTTCCATTTTTTTTTTCTCTTGTGTCCATTTTTCTCTTTTTTTTTCTCTTGTGTCCATTTTTCTCTTTTTTTTTCTCTTGTGTCCATTTTTCTCTTTTTTTTTCTCTTGTGTCCATTTTTCTCTTTTTTTTTCTCTTGTGTCCATTTTTCTCTTTTTTTTTTTCTCTTGTGTCCAATTTTCTCTTTTTTTTTTTCTCTTTTTTTCTCTTTTTTTTTCTCTTTTTTTTCTCTTTTTTTTCTTTTTTTTTTTTCTCTTTTTTTTCTTTTTTTTTTTTCTCTTTTTTTTCTCTTTTTTTTCTCTTTTTTTTCTCTTTTTTTTCTCTTGTGTCCATTTTTCTCTTTTTTTTCTCTTTTTTTTCTCTTGTGTCCATTTTTCTCTTTTTTTTTTCTCTTGTGTCCATTTTTCTCTTTTTTTCCCCGTTTTTTGTCTTTTTTTCTTTTTTTCCCTTTTCCTTTTTTCTTTCTTTTTTCTTTCTTTTTTCTCATGGCCATTTTTTTTCTCTTGTGGCCATTTTTACCATTTTTTCTCTATTTTCCCCTTTTTCTCTTTTTTTCCTTTTTCTCTTTTTTTCCTTTTTCTCTTTTTTTCCTTTTTCTCTTTTTTTCCTTTTTCTCTTTTTTTCCTTTTTCTCTTTTTTTCCTTTTTCTCTTTTTTTCCTTTTTCTCTTTTTTTCCTTTTTCTCTTTTTTTCCTTTTTCTCTTTTTTTCCTTTTTCTCTTTTTTTCCTTTTTCTCTTTTTTTCCTTTTTCTCTTTTTTTCCTTTTTTCCCCTTTTACTTTTTTTTCCCATTCTTTTCTTTTTTTTCCTTTTTGTTGTTTTTCTCTTGTGGTCATTGTGGCCATGTTTCTCCTATTTTTTTTTCTCTTGTGGCCAAGTCTCTCCTAATTTTTTTTCTCTTGTGGCCATGTTTCCTTTTTTCTCTTTTTTTTCCCTTTTTTTCCCTTTTTTCTCTTTTTTTTTTCCCTTTTTTCTTTTTTTTCCCTTTTTTCTCTTTTTTTTCCCTTTTTTCCCTTTTTTCCCTTTTTTCTCTTTTTTTTCCCTTTTTTTACTTTTTATCCCCTTTTTACTTTTTTTCCCATTTTTCCCCTTTTTACTTTTTTTCTCATTTTTTTTCTTTTTTTTTCCTTTTTGTTTTTTTTCTCTTGTGTTCATTTTCCTCCTTTTTTTTCTCTTGTGGTCATTTTCCTCCTTTTTTTTCTCTTGTGGTCATTTTCCTCCTTTTTTTTCTCTTGTGGCCATGTTTCCCTTTTTTTTCTCTTTTTTTCTCTTTTTTTCTCTTTTTTCTTTTCCCCCTTTTACTTTTTTCCCCCTTTTACTTTTTTTCCCATCTTGTGGTCATTTTCTCCCTTTTTCGTTTCTGTTGTGGCCATTTTTCTCTTTTTTTTTCCCTTTTTTTTCCCTTTTTTCTTTTTCCTTTTTTTTCCCCCTTCCCCCTTTTTTCCCCTTTTACTTTTTCCCATTTTTTTCTTTTTTTCGTTTTTTTTTTTTTTTCTCTTGTGGTCATTTTCCTCCTTTTTTTTCTCTTGTGGCCATGGTTCCACTATTTTTTTTTTTTTTCTTGTGGCCATGTTTCCCTTTTCGTTTCTCTTGTGGCCATGTTTCCCTTTTTTTCTCTTTTTTTTCTTTTTCCTTTTTTCCGTTTTTTCTCTTTTTTTCCTCTTTTCCCCCTTTTCCCCTTTTTTCCTTTTCCCTTTTTCCCCTTTTCCCCCCCTTTTCCCTTTTTCCCCTTTTTTCCTTTTTTCCCCCCTTTTCCCCTTTTACTTTTTTCCCCTTTTACTTTTTTCCTCTTTTACTTTTTTCCCCATTTTTTTTCTTTTTCCTTTTTGTTTTTTTTCCTTTTCCTTTTTTCCTTTTTGTTTTTTTCCTTTTTGGTTTTTTTTCTTTTTTCCTTTTTGTTTTTTTTCTCTTGTGGCCATGTTTACCTCTTTTTTCTCCCCTTTTTCTCCCCTTTTTTTCTCTTTTTTTTCTCCCCCTTTTTTCTTTTTTTTTTCTTTTTTTTTTCTTTTTTTTCTCCCCCTTTTCTTTCTCTTCTTTTTTTCTCTTCTTTTTTTCTCTTCTTTTTTTCTCACTTCTTTTTTTCTCACTTCTTTTTTTCTCACTTCTTTTTTTCTCACTTCTTTTTTTCTCACTTCTTTTTTTCTCACTTCTTTTTTTCTCACTTCTTTTTTTCTCACTTCTTTTTTTCTCACTTCTTTTTTTCTCACTTCTTTTTTTCTCACTTCTTTTTTTCTCACTTCTTTTTTTCTCACTTCTTTTTTTTCCCTTTTCTTCTCCTTCCCTTTGTTCTTGTCTCCCCATGTTTGTTTGATATTCATATATCCTTTCATTAAGACTAAAATTTATAAATGCAGATTTATATTTTTTACTTCATCTAGAGCATGAAACATTTTGAAAGTACTGGTTTAATTCTCTGAAGTATTTTATATTTTCCAATGTTTCCCTTTGTAGTTTGCTTTTTTGTTGTTTAGCATAGAACGAGTTTCCTTGACTTTCAAAGAGCCAACAAATCTTATTACTTCACGGCAGTTTTTGGGTTGTGTTGATAGAATTTCTTAGCCTTTTTATATACTAGTCGATGATTCCATTCCAATCATGTTTATAGTCAAAGTTAATTTTCTACATTCATTTCTACTATAATTTTCATCCATACACACAGGCAGCATTTGGTCTTAATGTGTGTCTTGTTAATTTTTTACTTTATTCTTGTTTGTTCAGATTGTTTTTGTATTACTGTTCATCTAGTAAAAGTTTAGGCTCCACTGAAGGTATAAGTTTATTTAATGGACATGTTGTAAGCTGCTTATGGGGGAGGGATTAAGGGTTTCATATTGTGAGGATATGTAGTATAGATAATGGTTGGCTTGAAGTAGTTTGTAGTGATCAAGGTTCTACATTGCAATAATTCTGGGGGATAAACTTACACCTTATCAATGGAATTAGAATGGAATTAGAATGAATTGACATGGTGGGCCTTAGCTGTGAAGGTTTGAACTGATGAAATTAAGGAATGTAGTTCACCCAAACATGTGCCATGAAAATAGTAATAGGGCAGTGAGAAACTAGTAACCTTTATGAGAAAGGGGTTGAAGGGTAGAAAATAATTCCTCACAGCTGACCAAACATTTTGAACTGTCAAGGTTGGAATTTGAGGATTGTACAATAATAGTATAATCTGACCAAAAGGAGTAACATAATTTCTAGAGCAGTACAGGGTGCCAACCACTTTTGAAACATCTTTAGCGATAGATTGTATATGTAATATGTTCAACTTGATGTCATGTTTGAGCGCTAATAGACATTCCAATCAAGGAGTCTCATTGAGAGTACAACCATTCATTATGACTAAAAAGGGCTCAGGTTTGCTCTAGGAGGGGGAAACTTTAATAGCTTTGGTTTGAGCTCCTCATCCATTGAGTTGTAACTACATCCATTATCAAAGTATCTGATTTAGAGATTGAATGTTTTGAGGAGCATGGAATCACTTCTTAATTGCTGCTGTTCACAGGTCAACCCTGACTCGGGGTGGTAGCACCTGTTAGGGTCCCAGCTATGGGCAAATAGTGAATCCCCCCCAAACATAAACAAGACACTATGAAAATATAAAATTTTACCTTTATAGTAAAAATAACAGCAATACATTTTTATATTTAAAAAATTACCAACAATACATTTCATCTGTAGTTGAAGACATACAATTGCATTCAAAATATTTAGATTTCAACATTAAATATCCCATAGATGCTGATATACCACTAAATAAAATCAAATAAACAAGCAAAATAAGAACTTTTATGACATTAATCCATATAATAACCAACACTTTTTTAAATGAGCCAATATTTCAAAATATAACTTCAACAAAACTCAAAACACATCACCACCATGTATAGGTACAAAATTTGAGTATCATCTACCATGCAGTCAATTGTGAAAGCAGAATAACATATTTTTATTACTTCAAATCTCCAAAGAAAATCAAATTTTGGCATTAAATAACCATAAGGAGTTGATATGACAATAAACAAATCAACTAGTGAGTTGTGCAAACAAACTAAGAGAAGAGATCTTCTGCAAGATTCTGGTCATCTTGATTATTGGTGGTTCTATAAATTGTATTGTTTTCATAAGTATTTGCTAGTGATCTGAGAATGTCTCCAAACAGATTAATATACAGTAGAAGAAAGTGTATTAAAAAGAAAAAAGAAGAGCTTGCATTGAACTCCTCAGCGTCAGAGTACTGGTCATTACCAAGATGAAGGACTTGATAATCGCAAAGAGAACACCAGAAATGTAATGGTTGAGGAATTTATGTAACAACTTTCTATGTCAAACTTGTCTTTGAGATATCTGAGACTCTTCTGATGGATTTATTATCAAGTGTTTTATTGATTTCATGCATGACAACTGTTAAGACAGCATTGGTGACCCTAGAGGAGTGAAATCCATGCTGTTTATTGCTCAGGAAGTTTTTACAGTTAAGGTGATATGCAGTCTTGTTGATGGCAACCTCAAAATGTTTGCTGATGACAGTGAGGAGGCTGATGGGGGGCAACATTGTGGCGGGAGGAGTGCTAACCCAGAATCTTGTAAATTGGGCATGCAGCTGACACCTTTCACCTTTTATGTGGCATGTAAACAACTTTGCCAAGATTAGGGATGGCTCTGGGTTAAGATTCTTAAAAACTACAGGAATTACATGTAGACCAGTAGTCTTTGTAATGTCAAATCTACTTAGATGTTTTGAAACTTCCTAAGCTTAGGCAGGGATGTTCTGTGAGAGGTGGTGGGTCAGGTAGGAGATGGCTCTTGTCATCTACTATGGAGTTAGATCTTTACCTTATCTGATGTGGATGAGATAATATCAAGACCACTTATAATGGAGGACACTGGCACTTTGCCTCTGTTGAGAATCTTAATTGAAATTTTCAAGAACTCACACAAGCCAAGTTTCTTTTCAATTTTGGCTTGGATGGCTTGTGCATAGCTGCTTTTAGAATTTTCTAAGAATCTCTTGTACTGATTATGAGCAATTCCTGAAAGCAGTAAGGGTTCTGGTACAGCACTCCTTCTGATAGAGTTAATAATAATGTTTACAGTGTGCTATGGCTGCGGCATATTTGTACCAGGGCTGGCTATTTGGCCTTTGACTAGTCTGTTATTACTTGCAATTTTGTTTCCTTTTTAAGTGAACCTTATGCTACTAAAATAATTACACCAACTACTATTAGGTTAGGGCAAAAACAATGACGTAATAATGTCGTTTTTTTGACGTATTTTTTAACGTTAAAAAGCGAAATTATTACGTCATTGTTTTTGCACCAACCTAATACTTTTTGCTTATTTTATTAGGTTGGTGCAAAAATAATGTCGTTTTTCTTTTGAAGTTGAACGTCAAAAATGACATTATTTTTGCACCAACCTAATAGTTTTGTTGTGTTTGACTTTATTTCTTATAATTAGTTGTTATTGTTTTTGTGGCAATTTATGATTGTCACTAATATTTCATATTTACTTTGTTGAGCCTCACAAGCTCATCAAGCAAACAAATTCTTATGTTGAGACGTCTTTTTTCCATCCACTTTTAAATTCACATCAAGTTTATTATGACCATTGAATCCATTAGAGTCTCAACTTCTTGAAAAGTTACATTTCTGTTCAACATTTTTGTCAGTTCTATCAAAGTCTAAATATTTCTCAAGTATTTTTTCTCCCTTTTTTTTTTCAATTCCTTTCATGGTCAGCAGAATCAGCAAAATTTGCTGATTCTTCATTTTATTTACCACGAGTGATCTGCTCTTCTCTTGTAGACTGGGTGATCTGTTTGAATTGCAAAATCTTTTGTGATGCAGCCCTACATGTATAGTCCTTAATTTCTTAGATCTCTGATGAAAAGTTTTCAGTTCTTCTGTCAAGTTTAAAGTTGAGAACACTTTACTCTGGAAACCATCTCTGAATTTATACCTTTTGATATGTTGTTTGCTTTTGTCTGTAACATCTTCATAGATTTATAGAATGATTCTTTCCTCACTTATTATTTCAAAATATTCTCTTATATTTAAGCTGTATTCTAAGATACTTTAACTGATCTTTAGAATTCTTGATGATTTCATGACTGATCTTTTTACTTCCTTCTTTGCATACATAAATCCTTCTGTCTATTCTTGGCTTCTTCTGCCCATTATGAGCAATTTTCAACTTTACCATCTGTTATACATTACAGTATCATGGCAAAAAGTTTGACTCTTTCTACCAATGTTTTCAGTTATTAGTACTTGTACTTTAAGCATTCACAGCGATAGTACTAGGTAGCTTTCATTTGGTTGGGGGGTGGGAGTGGCAGCAGTTTTCCTCAATATGTCGGCACTCTGTTTAGTATTCTAGATGATTTCTTATAATTGTCTCATTTCAGTTCTGCATGAAATTTTGAGTTCATTTATCAAGATTATTTGGGATTTTTCTGAGCATGCCAATAATGACAGGAAAACGGTCCAAATAAAAGGTTCTTTTTTTAATTTTAACATGTAGTCTTCCAAAAAAGAAAAATGCACTAGCATATACATTCTCCCTCACTTACACTAGCAAGATTGGGTATTCTGAAATTCATTCTGTTTGAATCTTAGTATCCTCAATAGGTTTAAGTTTTTTGTTCTTTGAGAAAGATGGATGTGCTGGTGGTTTAACAAATATCAGCATGGAAGTAAATTTGGCTAGATACATTCAAACTTCTGCCTAACCTTCTGCATTCACTTTCACACAAATAGCGTTGAAAGAGACAAATCAGTCTCTTCACTCCCAGGTCTTTAGTTGAATAGCAAGGTAGTCTGGATTCTCTAGTCTTGGGTGGCTACCTGTCTAAGAGAAGGAAATAATTCTAAATTCTGAGCAGTGGAGAAGTCAGTGGGGAAACAACTTCACTATCTTTCCCAAGAATGCATGGCAAATTGCAGGTAAATTATAAAAAAAAGAATCTCTGGAGAGCCAATAATGACATTGTATTTAGCACAACTTCCAGTCATGCCTTTGTTTGCCCTCTTTCTGACTCTATTAACTGCATTCATTTATTATATGATTGGTGATTCCATCTGTATATCTGCATAGTTTGCATTGACAATTTTGCTATGTCCTATTATTTTGACTTTATTGTTCTTAAAAATTGTTCTTGACTGCCAATAATATTTAATTTCTCTTTTCAAATATCCTCTTTCTTCCAAGCCATACCCATATCTCCTCCCCAAATCCTTTTGTTTCCCTTTTTGGATTTTTCTTTCAGTTTAGAATTTTCTGCATTTTTGTATTGTTCTGTCAGGTTTTCAACATTTGGAAGTTGTAATTAAGCTTTCATTACTCTTCATTGTGTAATCCTTAAATCTCTCGATAGCAGAGTCGACTCACTCCTTAATGCTGATATGTCAACTTCCTTCTTTATTATTATTATTGCTGTAAATATTTTATAAAGCTTTCATTTACTATGTATTTGTAAAACTTTTTTTGACTGACATATGCAGTACCAAATACTAAGGTCATAAAATAAAATTAATTTCTTCTGACATTTTCTCATTTCCGTTTGTTTCTTAAAACAAATCTGCTGACTTGCAATCTGACTAGAAAACAATTAACTTAAAGTCTGTGGTAATTCATATTTTAAACTCTGCTGTACAAGCAATGATTACAGTCATGACAGAAGAAAGTTTTCTTTTCTTTTTTGTAACACTCGCCTGATATATTATCTGCTACAAAAAATAAGTAAGAGTTAGTTCACTTTTTAAAAAAGATGGTTGCTTTTCTATGAATCACTTTAATCTCTTTTTCATAATCGAGTTAAACCTAATGTTCAAAATTAAACTACAAACGTAAATTTGCAGAAGCCATGTTGAAAATGGAAACAAATATCTACTTGTTTGGAAGTTTTTTTTTTCGTTTTTTTTCTTTTTTTTTTACTAATTGTTCAGAGTACCAGGCCTGAGAGCCATTCAAGTTAGAAGTTTATCAAGTGATGATAATGCACTTAAGATGCAGAGGTAAAAAGTTCAGTTTATGAGGATACATATAAAAGATAATGGTTAACCCAAGATTTGAACAGCTTAAGATAGTAGTGATAATGGAAGCAACCTCTCAGGAGAATGTTCCATAAAACAGTGGTTCTTGGGAAGAAGCTGTCTGAATAGAACTTCCTTCTTACCAAACGGATACAAAGTAAATGGGAGAAATTTCCGCACTACTTAGACTGGTGCACTCATAAAAATAGGGAGAAATATTTTTGAAAAAGTTTTTGTACACTAGCATTTTTTTCTTTTCTTCGGCTACAAGACTTGTCTGAATGAAAAAAATATTGAGTTGTTTTATCAATTTGGAATAGGTCTTCTTTATTATACTGATACAGTGTCAAATCAATTCCTGAAGTTTACAGAGATATTAAACCTAACTACTTTGTATGTTAAAGAGGTTATTTTGATGGGGGTTACAAAAAGATTTCTTTTTAAAAAAGAATAAATGGCTAGATGATTTTTTTTAAAGAAAACAAAGATTTATATAAATTAATAAAGGTATCTATTCATCTTCATTTAAGAAAAATCCCGTACAGAAATTAAAGAAAAAATTCCAAAAAGTTTAAAACAATGATATCAATGAAGTTACATTTTCAAACTTGACATTTGTAAATAACATCCAAGTCAAATAATTCTGTGAAAGTCAGGGATCACTTTTTACACTTGTTCATTATTATGAACAGCAACTCCCTACTTACTTAAAAAAAAAAAAATAAATAAATAAAATGACTGTTTTTCAATTCTAAAGACACTCAAAAAATGCTCATGGAGGAAAATTATTTTTTCATAAGTGAACCAATCTATTTAAGCTGAGCTTTGTGCATTTCTATGAATAACTGCACAAGTATAAAAAAAGATAAATTTTCTCATAGAAATTCATTTTCCCATCTATTAGGAAATTGAAGGAAGGCATAAATTTTAATAAACCAACTAAAATTCATTCTCCTGTCACTACTACTACAACTGCTACTATTCATTTTTTTGACACTACTACTACTAATATTTCCTCATAATGATAAAAATTATGGGAATTGTACCAAATGCAACTATTCTCTGAATGGAAATAGCATTAACAATCTCTTTATAAGGGAATATTTGTTGACCAAAGACAGAAATAAACATCAAGACAGTGAAACATCAAATGACAAAAAAAATGATTCCAGAGTGAATTCACTCATCTTTCGAGTTAATAAATTAAGCTATAGAAAATAAATAATTAACATTTTTCCACTAATAGGTCATGTTTCCACTGACAAAAACATGCTTCATTATATCTTTTCCCTTGTCTCTTATTACTTATGCATACACTCAAAGAAATTACATTTATTTTCATCTTAACTAACAACTGCACAAAAGGAACTTTAACACTCATACGCACTGAGAAAAATTTAGTTGTAAAATCAAAAAAATAAAAAATATTACTTTTTAGACATCAAAATCTTGATTATATCATTATTTTATTTTCTGTTTGAGTTACATTTGCTATTTTAGTGTTTGCTGCTGTTGAAAATGCTCAGATGATGTGATGTCTGTTATTTGGTACAGATTTGGTTTGTGTTTCTGTAACACCAATCTACAAGTTACAAAGAAGCACAGTCCTACTAGTAGCTACTGGCTTTGTTCACTGGAACATATTTTAACCATTGACCAGAGAGGGCAGTTGCATGTTGCTGACAGAATATATATTCCTGAATAAATTTAGCATGACATCCATATGAAAGTCTCAGGGCTATTTAAGAACATGACTGAAACTTTTTAGGTTAATGTTTTGGTTTGGTAGCAGATCTTATTCTATGTTTAATTTCCTTGTCTATTCTACTAAATTTGTTATAACTGATCTATACACTGAGGTATGTGAACTGGATTTGGTGTCAAGACATTATAATAACCTTATTCTATATGTCGACCAAAGAATTTTCCCAAGAAATCAGCAAGCAAATTACACAAGCAAAGCAATATGTATTATAGCAGAACCGACAACCCAGGCTCTCAAGAAAATATCCCAACATTCTATAAACTAATGCTTAGTGAATCGCAACCCTTGAGCACTAAGTTCAGATCATTATTTCAACACTTTACTCAAGCATGTTTCAACAATAATAATCACTGTTCAGAGACAATTTAATGAATACTGCACATTAAGTGACAAGCTACTGAAAGCTTTTTTTCTTACTAATTGGTAATTTTTTTTTATAACATCACTTATTAACAGTCATAACTGGTGAATATTTTTTTTTGTTTTATGTTCTTGGTTCTTCTCATCAGTCATGGATTTCCTTTTTATGCACCATGCCTCTTCGGGAAATGTGTGATCATAGTTCTCCATGAATTCCTATTCCTTGTAAAACTAAGCAATGTTTGACCACTAATAACCCCTCTATGCTCCTGTTTTGTCATCCATTAGCACTAGCTTGTTAGGTTGTTCTCTGGTGACTTGGTTTTTGATATGCTCTGTGAGTGTCATATTCTCCAAGCCCTCTTCCCTCATTGTTCAGCTGTGGTTTTCTCATTGTAAGCAAAATGTCCTTTTCATTCTCATTTTTCTTTATTGCTTAAACATTCCATCCATATTGTCCTTTAGTATTCCTCTTTTAATCTCTTCTTGATCTGTAAAGAAATTGTCCAGAAATCAGGAGGTTTGATATTGCATAACAGTTGAACATCCTTATTTTTGTTTCCAAGTTTCTGGAAGGCATGTTTCACTTTTCCAATGCCTCCTCTTCTTTTCTGTTTTTGCATTATTTTTAATTCTCTAGTTTGTATTGTGCATCTTGGGCTGTCCTTCTTACTAATGACCATATATTCCATTTTGTTACAATTGATGTTTAGTCCTTCTGCTTGCTTTCCTCTACTAGTTTTTTCTAGAAGTACATGTAGTTTTCTTTCTATGTTGTCTGTCATCAATACTATTTCTGTTAATAACATTATTATCAATGTAGAAATCCATTCTGATTTTATCCTCAAAAATTGATTTATGAGTATATATGTACAGAGAAAAATGAAAATAAAAAGAGGGCCAAAGAAAACAGCATAGAACAAAAAATAATGTGAATTTTCTGAGTAATGTATGTAGCAGTCTTTAAAAGAAATAACTTGAACATATTGACAATAATCTGGATCTGATGTTTGTGAATAGATTGTTTTTCCTTTGATGATGACAGAATCAAGCATTATGATCAAATTATTAACTTTTTTATAAACTTACTCTTGATTTTATTTTTTTTTTTTTTTTTGTTAAAAATGGCTCTGATTAAGTGTTGGGGCCTGTTTAAGGGCCAGGAAGGAAGATACGGAAGATGAAGATAGGTTGAAAAAGTACATTGAAGATACATACAAAACGGTAGTGTTAGTAATAAGTAGATTAGCACTGTCTACTACTCCACACCACTTCACCGAACTCTCACAGTTTGTATTTATGAGAGGAGGAAGAGTTCATTCTATTGTAGGAGGGTTTACCTACAACAGCAAGTGAAGCCTGAATGTTTTGTAAAAGGCCATACTTCTTTGGACCTTATGGACTGGCACTATCGAATCATAAAAAAACTACCAAAGAACAGAAACCACATCAATTGAGGACTACCAACAGAAGCAACAACTAAAATGGCTAGCAAATATAACTCGGAGAAAATAATGACATAATCAAGATAATGACATAACACACTACAAATAAAACGTTCAGAAAGGAAATTCCCGTCAATACTGCAAAAAGCAATAACGGCTACTGGACTTAAAAAGTGTTTTAAGAATTTCAACCAAAAGCAGTACAGGCTGCTATTTCAATGAATAGCAGATATTTTCTTGTAGAGAAATGGCTAATATTACCAGTACTACATATTATTACATTCTATATCTTTGTTTTACCTTCTTTTTATTTCCTTCTCTTACTTTGTTACTTTTTCCATCTATTTGCATATCCATACAAGATTATTGTTATTACATGTTTAGTACGTTATATTCCTTTGTTGAATGTTCATGTCTGAGGATATTTTTCAATTTATGAATAAGTGCGCCAGTTCAAGTAAATGTGATTGGGCATTATTCCTGAGAGAAAATAATCCTGCAGTGGAGAAGAATATTTTAAGAATAATAAGCATGCTGTAGGAATTAAACGTCAGGTCAGTGAGTAAATTGACTTCAGTTGTATTTAATATACAAGAATACAGATCTCAAATATTTTATTCTGAATAAAAAAGAAAAAGACATCCAAAATACGACCAAAAAAACTAAGGCTCGATGAAGATTCTACTATCTAGAAGCAAAAAGAAATGTAGCACATGTCAACAAGATGATGTAATATTTTCTTGAAATATTCATCTTAATTTTTCATGAGGCAGTACTATTTATTCATGGTTGTATATTTACAATGTTTTTATCCATTAATAATTGGTAAATAAATATTATATATGAAGCTAAACCTTTATGTCACATAAGGATTTCAACATGGAGAAACGATAACACATGTTGAGCCGATGACAGATTTACTGATTTTAAACTGGGTCATTGTGACTCAATTTATACATAAGTATTTTCAGTAATATATCTCACTATATATAGTAAGTAGCAAAATAAAATCATTTAAGAAACCAAATTTAGCTTAAATGACTGAGAAAAACTCATCGCTTTCAGTACCAAGACCTGTTGAAAAAGAGATGATAATTCAAAAATTATTTTTAGAGAAATCTAACATCCTATTCTTTGATATGCTGTTAGTATGTTGTTTATGAAAGCAGTGGTTTTTAAATCTATGAGATTCTTTACACATGACATGAATCAACCCCATGTTGATAGCTCATTTAGATATGAATATATTATGAACAGAATATTCAACTTAAACATAAATCCAATATGCACATATATATACTGACTTGCTTGGACAGTACTAAGCAGAGATTTTTGGAATCTGTATGGACTCGATTTAGTCTTATTCAACATCATATATCTTGGCAGTAAATTATTTATTTTTTGCTGCCCTGTGTTATTTCTAGTAACAACCACTTCATCAAAAACTATATGCTCTCATTTTAATTTTTAACTTGAAATATGCATTTTTCTTTCCAATAATCAATATTTCCCATCTCTTTAAATTTTATCGAAACAAAATCTTTGTACTGTTTTTGTCAAAGGGGTATTTTTCATTCTCAATGGCCTTTATGATTAAAATGTGTCTTGGTTGTACGTTTCCATGACTACTCATTAATTCTTGTTCAATTTCTCTTATTTTTTATTTCATTATCAGTGAATATCAAGTTGCCAAAACTTTACAATAATAAACATTTTATTTTTTTTTTTTTTTACTAAATCATGCTTTGCACAATTATCAAGAAAATTCTGAAAGCATTCTCGTATTGCCTAGGAAAACCATTTTGCTTTTGTTTGCCATTTATAAGATCGATATGTACTGAGGTCTTTTTTTTTTTTTCTCAACTTGTTCATTAAAAATTCCCTTTTCAAAAAATGTGCAGCAGAAATTCTTTCCATAGTTTTGATATTGGTATCTTCTACTAAAGAGGGAAAATGTTTTTGATAAATTTGAAAATCTGTATTCTGTACTAGATATGCTAACTACTTCCTCTCTCTGCTTTGTCTCTTCAGGACATTGGCGACCATGGCTATCCACAATTTCCTGTTTTTGTAGCTCTCAATACATTTTATCCTTTTGTTATTTCTCCTAAATGCTGTTCCACCATCCATTTACTCAAGCTCACTAGGTAGGTCATGTGTTGTTTTTCTTCATTCTTGCCTTCAATCTGTCCTGTGCATATCAGATTTTCCGAGCTTTCTTTCCTCATTATTTGTCTGAGAAATTTTAACTATCTCTTCCTGATTTTAAATATAAATGTTCTTTTTGTTTCCATTTTCTCTAAAACTTCTTCATTGTTCACATGTTCAGTCCATGGTATTCTCAGGTTCCTTCTGTAGAACTACATTTCTGTTTGAATTTTGTTTATCTCTGAGGAGATTGTCTAGCATATGCTACTATATTGGAGGACTGATATTACATACTAGTTCAGTACTCTTTTCTTTGTTTCTAATGAAATTTTCCTGTTTCCTAATAGAGGGTGTGGCAGAAATACTGTCCACATAATAAGAAATTAACTGGATGAAGACGCCATTGTCATTACTGTCTTACCATTATATGGTAGGTATTTCTACTACACTTTGCTTATCTTTTTGAAGGCATCTTTTTTTTATCTTACAGCAGCTTCAGAATTCATTGTCTCATTCTCCATCTGCAGTTAAAACATTCTCAGATATTTAATTTTTTGTACTTGTTTGGTTTTGGTATCTCCGATTTGAAATTTTCATGTTGGACTTTTGTTAACAACCATGCATTCTGACATCTATCAATTTTTAGTTTTTTCTTTTTTTCTTTCCGTCACTACATTCTGTAGCTGTCCCTGTAATTTGCTTTCTGGATCTGCTATCAACACTCTATCATCTGCATATCTTACATTGTTAAAATTTCGGCCACTAATCAAAAAATACTTGATAGGATTTCTAATTCTCTCAGAATTTCCTTACTCTATAGATTGAATAAGTCTGGTGAGAAGACGCATTCTTGCCTTACACCCATTTCTATTTTTGTATATTTACTGAATTCATTTTCTGTCAGTATGCAGGTGGTTTGTTGCCAGTATAGACTCTGGATTATTCTAATATCCTTTCCAAATATGTCAAGGTTAACTAACAATTCCAATATTTCTTTGTGATATACTGTATTGAATACCTTTGTATAATCTATAAAACACAGATACACAACCTTCTGTATTTATATTGTTCTTTGTGATACCTTGGAGGATTTATGTTGGGTTTTATAGTTGAAAGAATAAATTTGGGCTTTGCGTGCAAAGACATGTATCCTGAAAATATTAATATTACACTTCAACAAAAATAAACAGAAAATCACAGAACAATACTGAGAAAAAAACAGGCATTTATACAGAATAACAATGAGAAAAAACAGGCATTTATACAGAATAAGAATCAATTTTCATTTATATTTTGTATGAAGATTACAATCATATGTAATAAGCGTAGATTTTTTTAGTGAAATCTCATATTATTTGTTAGCTTGATTAATGCTAAACTCCCTCTTGCTCTCTCTCTCTCTCTCTATATATATATATATATATATATATATATATATATATATATATATATATATATATATGTGTGTGTGTGTGTGAACGATGCTTGTGAGTTTACCTGAGAGGTTAAGTGTTGCAAAATTTGTGATAAAAGTTTCACAAAGTAGGATGTACTAATAAAGAGTTAAGAAAATTAAACCATTTGTGGAAAATAATAAATTCACATTAAATTTGTCAATTTATTTCGAATAAAGTTGTCTTCCTTTGACTGCTCTTGATGAGACTTGAAGTTGGAATGTTCATGAAAGTTCGAAAGATGATTTCATTACCAAAACATTTTTGCTTTGTTTGAATGAAATTGCAATGTTTATTCACTAGCCGAAATGATTATGAACTGCTGGGTGAATGGATTGATGAGTGAATGAAATTTCTGGAAGTTATATGTTCACAAGTAACATTGGAAACTTCAGATGAAGTGACATAGGTTTGTGTAGCAAATTGTTTGAAGTCACAATGCTCATTGGCAAAGTGAGTTAGTGTTCTGTATTTATTAACTTGGGTAGGCTCCAGAGAAATTAGCACTTAAAATTTTAACTTGATCACGTGATGAAAAAAAACTTGAGCATGGGTGGATAGCAATAACCACTTGTATCTTGACCAATTAGAACTTGAATATTAAAAGAAAATATATGCAAAGTTGGATCTGTTCAAAACATTGCTTTTTGCACAGACATTGAACAAGTTATTTTTAGTAATTTGTAAAGATGTAGAATTAGCATTTTACAATATAATTGTAATCATAAATATGCATTCTTTGTTCCAGTTTCTTTAACAAACTCACACTTTTCCTATTTCTGATTTAATTCTACTGTACACTGTTCATCAGAATTCATGTAAGTTTTCTTATATGGCTCATTAGGCTGATTGTCCAATGGAGTTAGATTAATTTGGACCTGACTTTTTAGGCAGGCAGTGCTATAAAAATAGATTTTTCTATGTCCTCTGATATTTTACTTCTGTTGTATATCAATTAAAGTTACACCACTACTAACCATGGGTATATCATACCCGATTTTGAAAATGTCAAAAAAAAATATTAAATATAAAACATTATTTGAAATATTTTACATGCAGGCACTTCAAATTTTTACTTTGAGTTAACATTAATAGGAACTGAAAAACATTAAGGTAAGAAAATCAGGTACTGAAATTGTAATTGAAAATAGGAAAATTTGCGCTGGGTACTATATACCCATGGTTAGTGTCTGTAATCTTATCAATGTCAAAATCATCTCAGGCTTACAACATTTCTGTGGCAATTGCATCTGGTCATGCTGATTCATTTCTGTGCCAAGGACTACCCACTTTTATTTGAAGATTAAAAGCATCTATAGAAAAAAAAATACACTGATATTTTAATTTCATATAACTGAGTTTCATTTTTTACCTGAAGTTTTGAAAACAAATTTTCATGTATGCCATTTCTGAAGATGATACATAAAATTAATGTAATAAAATATCAACATATTTTTTATATGAAATGACACTTTGTTGTAACTCCTTTTTATTTTGATACAGAATTAAATTCACAAAACACAATGCTTATCAAAAGTTATAATTTCCTTCAACCTTATTCATACATGAAAGATATAGGAATATTCAAATTTCAATGAATGTTCTGATGCTGAAAAGTTAATGTAAATATCATGTTTTTCACAATAATTTACACAAACCTTGACTTCTTAAACAAATTTATTTTGCTACTACATAAGATGGAATAAATTACTAGGTATGCTCATGTATAAGTCGAGTTGTCAAGAACCAATTTTAAGTTGGCTAACTGAATGCTGACCTAAACATGTGTAATACTTTCTCCATGTTGAAATCCATACACGATCTAAAAAGATGCTGACTGCTTTATTTCAGTTCATATATAAAAATTATTTACTAATTATTAATAGAAAGAGGTCATAAATATATGATCCTGATTTGAAAAAATATTGTAATTTTTATAATGCTGTATTTTCACTTGAAGAAAAGTTTACAGAAATGTAAATCGATGTAATTTCATTCAGTTAGAAATCGTAAATTAATTTTGTTTCAAGTCTTTTGTATATCAGTGATATTCTTTTAATACATTCATTGTCTATTTAAATTCCATGTGTTTCTGTCTTATATTTACTCGGACTTGCATGAGTCCACAAAATATTGTTTGCTAATCAAATATTCCAGGAGCCATTAAATGGAAACAGAAATGAGTCCACCTAAAGAAATACAAAGAAACAAGAACCGATTTATTTATATATATATATATATATATATATATATATATATATATATATATATATATAAAGTGAACATTGAAGTCAACTCTCAGAGGTGACAAGCTGTTTTGCAATCATCAGGCTGACGATTGTTTCCAGCATGAAACAGCCTGTCGCCTCTGAGTGTTGACTTCAATGTTCACTTTTATATTTATATATGATCTATCTCTGATATTGAAAACTTTATCCCATAAATATAGCACACCTTAAAACTATATTTCTTCATATATATATATATATATATATGCACACAAACAAATGTATTAACAACAAAGGCTTACAAGTGACAACGTATGTAACAAATGAATGTGGAAACTTTTTGGTCAAAAGTATGTGAATTTAGTGAATGTGGATATATACATATGTGTGTGTGTGTGTGTGTGTGTGTGTATGTATCTATGTATGTATTATTCATGTGTTTCCCAAAAAAAGGGAAAATGTGATATTCTGCAATAGATTTACATGTCGTATAAGCAGAAAAGTAAGAAGAGAGCAATAAAAAAAAAAATTATTGCAAAGTATTTATAATGCTGGGGTGTGTCCCCTAGGAGCAGTTTCCAAAATTAGGAGTTAACTCGACATCACAACAAAAGAGGTAATTCTCAAGCAGAATTTTAATATTATGATATTGAATTAATATGTAATTAGCAAGCAGGTCAACACAAAATTGTTATCCTACTGTAATAAACTTTACTAAAAGTTACAAATGACAGAAAATTGTGGATAGACATGCTAACTCACACCCTGAAGGGATTGTGACATAGAAGAAGACACTAGTGTAAACTTTTTTGTTTTAATTTTAAATGCAATTTCAGTTATCTTTTTTTGCTTTTCCCTTGTACATGTTTTCTGGAATGAGACCTGTAGACTTTTCCATATATATATATATATATATATATATATATACACACACACATACATACATCTTTAGAAGCCAGTCTTTTGAAAGGCAAAAACAGAAAATAGCTTTCTGATTTCTTTTGACAATTAATAGCAGTAATGGTTTAAGAAAAATTATATAATAACACAGAAATAACCAAACATTTGATCATTATTATCTGGGCTTGTAAATAAAGAAATCTTACAGTGATATTGTGCCTACATACTCTATGGCTCATGCTGGCATTTTGTATGAACTATGGTTGCCACTTCCCAGTGAACTGCATTATTTCTCTTCAAGCCAAAATTTCAAAATTTTGATTTCTCACTGAACATCAAAAACCATCTTTTCACATGGCATGTGGTTATGATTCCATGACTGGTGTCAAAGGTTGACTGGTGATTTAATTTTTATTTCTAAAGAAAGAAAAATATTTTTTGTGTTAAAACAATATTTCCAGTTTGTGTCACTTAGAGAGTATAGTGTGAGAGGTGTGGTTGGTCATTACATACAGTCTTAGGTCTGTTTAACTGTAGTGTTGTTTTCATTTGATAAAGGAATAATTTATTGAAATAAGTGACACAAAGTAAACCTTTACAGCCGAGATTTTTGATCAGTGATGACACGCTTTCAGATGGAGGTTGTGCTGACACCTGTCATAATCAGGTCAAATGAGGGTGAGATTTCAGAAATGAAATATGTTCCACTGAAGGTGGATACAAGACAATCATTTCGATTGGCCCACCAATAAGAAAAGGGCTAGGATGGAGCTTCTCGTCTTCTCAGTACTTATGACACAGGGCTATTATTTTATTTGTGTCACCAATCATATTGAGTTCTTGGGGGCGTTTATTCTCTTTAGTAATGGAGTGGGGGAAGGTGAGTAAGAGAATTTTGCTACTTTTTTTTTTTTTTTTTTTTTTTTTTTTTTTTGACCACAGTCAGGCCCGACAGCAAAAACCTCACTAAAAATAGAAGGAATTCCTTTTCTTGCCCATTTTCTTAAATTGTATTTCAGAAATACAATATATTTCCAGCAACCTCTGTGACTATCAATTAGGCAATACTTCTCTTTGTTATCCTTAACTTTAAATTCTACTTTATTCTATAATCACAATGTTATACTTCTTCATTCTTATTAGGTTGTAAACTAGAGTGGAACAGCTTTATATTGCAGCTAGCCAAGGTACCCAGAATTTCTCAGGTGTACATGGCTGCAATTGTATAACCACACTGTTATAGATAAGCGTATGGTTGCAAGAAAGAAATACGACATTAGCAGAAATAGATTTACGTGGTTTATTTCAACAGGAACGTGAGGGTTTGGGACAGCTCCCTTGTGGTAAAGTTCATAAGCCGGCTTCGGATCTAGGTCGATCTCTCATTGTAGTTCACACATGTTGTCGCTGGCACCCCCCTGCTGTGAACAGGTCTCTTCGGTGGCCACCTGTTGACTGCTGTTGAACTTCCATGTGACCACTTTTATAGCGTTTTTTATGGCTTAACAGGCTCGAAAAATGAAGTGAGTATAATTAGGAGGGAAGCATTTTTATTGGATGAAAAATAGAGCACTTTAAATATTATTTTATTTTTCGACTGGAACTCGAGTGTCGGGAACATTTGTAAACAAAGATAATTTTGTGATGGGGCTTTGTCCCATTCACATCCTGTTCTCGCTCTTGAGTATTTGCCTGTAAATCAGCCGAGATATGACTTATTTTATTTTATAACAACACCCACCTGGATACCCACACCTACTGTCTAGAAATTTCTGCCCGTGTCCCTGCTTGTATGCACCATCAGTTGGTATACTAAGCTACTTCCCACCTCATCTTTTTACAGTATGTCCTTCACAAGTGTTTGATTGTTCTTAATAAATCAATTCCATCAATAAAACCTACTTGTTTGGTCATTAAATTGTTTCAATGTTTTAGATATTCAGTAAATTTCCTATGGCTAGAATGATTTTCAAACAGTATGGCATTGTTTACAGATAAAATAATCAAACAAAAACCAGGATGAAGCATCAGTGCATGATTCAAGTACAAACACATGATCGCTCTCACCCTTCTTTACATGTTTACTGTAAAGCTGGGGTTAATAAGAGGTTCTTCAGGAAATTTTCCCTTTTAACATTTCAATAATCCTTCTTAGGTCTTATTAACATAGTTTTATTTTAGTTTGAATGTTTTTTTTGTGTTTATTTCATTATTGGGTTCATTCCTTTCATTTCATGATACATTTTTATAAGAAAACTTTGTGAAAAATAGAGAAAAAAATATAATTGTATATTGTCAAAATTTTTATATCAAGGGATTTTAGTAGGTTCCTTGTGAATATGAGGTATTTTAGTAAATATTGGATTGGATGTAGAAGGATAGGTTCTTGTGGTGAATGAGTCAATTGTCGAGAGAAGGAGTCATGAATTAGATAAGCTAAAGGGTGGATAGTCAGTGAAGACCAGCTTTTCCCCCCACTTCTTCTTTTAGCCTTGTTAACAATGTATGTGATTGCAATTAAAAAAAATCCCAAAACAGAAATTGGATTTTTATACAATGGTGGACTGAAAAATTATTTTTATCTGGGGTGGACAGGTCTTACTGATATAATTTTATTTCAATTTGAATGTTTTGTTTATTTTTATTTTTATCATTAGTTTATCCTATCATTTTATATTTTCATATATTTGTGTGAAAAAGACAATTTGTATATATTATAGAATTTTTATGGCATGAGTGTTTTTTAGTATGATTCCTGTGAATATGTGATATTGCCATATATGTTGGATGAAATGGGGATTGATAGTATTTTTTGTGGCAATTGAGCCAACTGTTAGCCAGTGGGTCATGAATCAGATTAGCTAGGTGTAGGATAAACAGTGAGACCAGCCTCTCTCCCATTTCCCTTTTGTTCTTGTGTTGTAAAATGTAATTTTATTTTACATTTAAATACAAATTCCTGTAGTGATTGAAACAAACACTCCCAAAAACAGAAATTGGATGTTGTGCTGAAAAAATTCTCTTAACCCAAGTTTCAAAATCTTGACAACTAAACAAACGTGACCTTTTTAATCCATTCTTATTCAAGTGAATAACTTTTCAAAACCTCCTCTAAATAGAGATTTAAAACCTAGCTTATTTTTATTAAGGTAGATGATGCTGTGCAAACAGAACATCTTCCATAGAAGTATTGTTAACTCTCTTGTCTGTAAGAGCAGTGAATTCAATCCTTGTCTGAGGTAGAACTGTTTTGATGCCATCAAAGACAGATTGTTTCATGCCTTCATTTTCTAAATAGTAGAGTGCCAACTGAGAATTGAGCTGATGAGTCTTGATTTGCCTGATGAAATAGCCAAAACCTTAACAGGCTTGTGCACAGTAAAGATCAGAATAGGGGAAAAATGCTGGAAAAATCATGGATAATCATGTCTTATTTTCATGAAAATATAGTTTCTTTTTGTATCTGTCTTAATTACAAAATTATTTCCTTATACAAGAGAAAAATACTAGTACCCTGTGTGGGAATCGAACATGCAAGTATGTTTGCTTGCGTATCTTGTTGGTTACTATATATCTCAGGCTATCTGGTTTTGCTAGATGGAAAATAATGTGGGCAAAATAATTAGCTATATCTGGCACAAAGCCAGTTTTCAGACATTAGTAATGATCAAACACATTCGGAAGATCATAGCAGTCATCACCTGAGCCCAGACGATCCATTTTTATAAATAAAGAAAATGTATGGCATGTTTTTCTGTTCCACTTCTAATTGTTCAAATTGTGAATGCAAAGTCTTACAAAATCTGACTTGGTCTCATGTGGACAGTTTAAAAATACTGATGATGAAAGGAATGCATTAACAATGCCATCAAATATTCATTTCCTCTCTCAGTGGCTGCATATGGAATTCTTTTTGTTGTTTTCTTCCAAATATGATTTAAGATCATCATTTAAGGTACCTCTGATTTGCAGCAGTTCATGTTGCATTTCTGAAACCTTGCCATTTTATTCAGCTTTTCCAGAAAGAAGCAGGCATTCATTCTTTCATGATATCACTTATATTTCATTTTGTTCTTTTGTTGGATTTTTTTTCTTTGGGGTTTCATTGTTAGAACAGATGTCTTGAGGAAGCATGTCAGTTTTAACCAAGGTCTAAAAAAAACATTGACAAAACACCACAGATGATTTGATTAATAAATATCAGTTCATTTTTCTGCCAACAATTTCCATAGTTTCTGATTTTCAGAGGGCTGTTGTATCAATTGTACTTTATCATATTTAGCTTTTCATATTGCATTTATTCAGTTAGGAAAAGATAGCTTTTCCTCCACATGTGTGTGCTACTGAATAATTTTCTTTTTTCTTTTGTTAGACTGGTCCTTTTTTAATTGCTCCAGTAAGCTTCTTTTTTTTTTTCTTTTTTTTTCTTTTTTTTTAATAAGGGCTAGATGGATTTGAAAAAGGTGCAAAGAAGGACATATCAAAAAAGTGATAAATATTCAACCACTGCATTATTCATTTCTATTATATTTTTTTATCATGTGTAAATAGAATTTTTTTTCTCCTTAACAAGCCTCCTCCTTTTCGTGTGTTCATTAATTCACACAATTTCTCTCCTGCTTACATTTTTCTTGTTACTTCTGAATATTCACTCTTTGAAATAATTACTTTGAGGGAATTGAAACTGACAAAGCTCAGACAATGAAATGTCAATAAACAAGAAGAGAAACATTGAGATAAAATTTAAAAAATAAATATAATTCAACAAATATAATTTACGAAAAGTTTTTTAATTTGGACAATTTTTTTTATTACATTAGGAAAAACGTTATTTTTATTTAATCTTTGCAGTGCAAAAGGTTTGTCTTATTTCAACACCAAAATTGAGCAAAATATGTTCGGAAAATTATTACTTTAAAGATATATAGAAAGCTTTAATATTGAATGTAATTATTTACTTTACAGCAAAAATACAAAATTGAATAATTATTTTCTTATTTTATTGCAAGTTAAAATATCTAAATGTAGAAATTACAAATAATTATTGAAATAATATACAATGTCAAACACTGAAAAAAAATATTAGTGAACCTGTTTGTGCATTTAGGTGTTCCTCTTCAATTTTGAATTTGTAAATGTGAAGGATCATTAGAATAATAAAAATCCCTTCCAAAAAATAAAGAAATTATTAAGAGACAGGAAAATTATCAGAAGCAAAGAAAATAGTGCAGGGTTATTATGTAATATTAATTCTCCTCTTTGTCATTGAATGTGAGACAGTTTTCTTACAAATGAAGAGAAGGCTTAGAGCAAAAGAGATACCATTCTACAGAGTGATGCTGAGAATACTGTTAACAGGATATGCAAGCCACAAGTGAGTTTTAAGGAAAATATAAGTTGTAGTAGGAATTAGAAAGGTACAGTTGAAATTCCAGCAACATATAATGAAAATAGTGTTTGTAGAATTTCACACTAACTGGACAGATTGAAAGCAGAGGAAACAGCAAGTAAGTTACCTAACTAATAGCTTTTTTAAATGACAGAGCAGAGTTTGGGCCAGGTAGTAAGGAGATAACTGTTTAGAGCAGGCATGGACAATCTTTTTTGAGTAGTGGGTTGCATGATCCATGGCTCATTATAAGGTGGGTCACACTAAGGGTCATTTTTTGTAGTTGATACCTCATCTATTTTCACTACAGAAGACCATATGCATAAGCATATACCTTAGAAATGATAGGAAAGTTTTATTTTTTAGAAAATATTTTATTATTAAAAAGTTGAAGTCTTAGTATAACATTACTATAATATTACTTGGTATAACATTACTACAGGCAGTGACATGTGTGCCTGTAATTTATTTCTAATTTATTCATTTGAAAATAGACAATATATATCTTTAGAGAAAAAAATTACGAATCTTTTCTGTTTCAAGAGCAAAATTTGTTTACATGTATGATCATCCTTAGTAAAAATCACTAATGGTTTAAAATGCTAACAATGTTACTTTCCACAAAGTTTTACCAAATTCAAGAATCATTGTACTTAATCATTGTTTATGTATGTGGTTATGTATGAAAGACTGTGTGAGTGAACAAGTGAGAACGAAACAAAAAAATTTTATGAAACGTTATTTTCAATATGAAATTAAATGTACCATTCAGAAAGACCTAACATGCTGCATGTGGCCCATTAGTGACTTAAAGCTACAAAAGTTAGAACATTGCATTGAGTCATGATCACCAACGTCCTGAAGGAAAATGGTATATCAAAGAAGTAGGAGTTGATTTGATCGATGAAAACTATGCCTGTGCATTTCCACTTATATTTTTTGGTGTTTGAGCTTAGGTTAAAAACATGTTTTCCAATATAGATTCTCAAGGTAGGTAACTTCATCCAACTTGAATAATTGGGAACAACACTATTTGCTTACTTCAGTTATCTTTGTGCTTTGTGTCCTAATCTAAACTATAAATAGATAATGTTGGTAAGTGTCTTTAGTAAGATTAGATTGTATGGCTTTAAGAGAATCAGAATTCAAGAACAAAGAATAATCTGCCTGATGACATTACTAATCATAATTATTCCATACAAATGGACGAAACGTCTGAAATGTTATTCAAAGTAAAAACAATAGACGCTCAATCTTGAAAGTTTATTTTTCTCTTAATAACTATCCTAAGCACCAAAGTTGAAGTTTCCAGCAAGATTAAGTAAAGGCAGAAATCAATGAATAATATTCTGGAATTAGTTAAGAAAAAAGTGTCTAATATTCCATTATGGTAACTCTCAACTAAATATTTCTTGGATGACTCACAAAAAAAACCCCAAAAAACTATTAAAACTTGGTTGTAAACTTTTTACTCATCTGCTGTATCCACCAGATATTCAAATATCATTTACTTCGGTCTTACAGAATTGTATGTATGAAAAAAAAAAATGAATTCTCTGAAAGACTGTAAATCGTGCCGGGAGCAGTACTTTGCTCGAAAAGATAAAAACTTCTGAGAAGATGAAATTATGAAATTATCTGGAAGATGAAAAAAGATATTGGAACAAAATGGTAAATAGGTTGTTCAAGTTAATCTGGAAAATAAAAAAAATGTCTTTTATTTTTATTTAATAAACCGAACGAAAGTGTTGGCCAACCCAGTAATTAATTTTTTTAGCTTCGCACAAGGCCACAATAGTACACACAAAGTGAAGATGACTCATACTTATAGCAGCATGTGAAATTTACTGATGTAAACATCAGTAAATAGCAGCGATTAAAATTGACTTAACCTGACACAAGGACACATAATACTGAGTCAACTACCAATTATAAAGTTCACAAGCAATGCAATGTGATAGTATTCCCCCCCAGCAGCTGACATCTTGTCAGACACCAGTGATGAGTGACTTGTTAGTATTCTGTTGCCATATACTATTGTGTGTTAACTGAATTCAGTCTGATTTCTCTTGTAATCCAGTCTCGTCTAAGAAATAATTACATTTTCTCTCTTTTCAAAACAATAATTTTTACAGCAGCATACAACTATTCATAGTAAAATCAAAAGAAGTCTCTCCTTGGTAGACTATACAAAGGTGTGTTTTCCCATCAAAAGCCAGGATTTCTAATGCTGATTTTTCAAGGTATGCAACGCAAGGCCACCTAGCATAAAGAAGTGCTACATAATCTTCCTAAAATTGCCTCTTTGAGCTTTAAAATTGAGCAAAGCTTGGTAAATATTGATAGTAAGACAAAGTTACATGTTTGTCAAGTATGACTTGAATTCCCTATTGTACACTGCAACACTAGGTTATTAAATTGACAATTCCAGCCTTTATAATGAGGGAATGGCAATTAAAATTTTATAGTTTATGATTATCTTACATTTATTGTGCCATTTTAAGGGGAATTAAAATGTTATTGCTTATATTTATTACATATCTATTGTGCCATTTATAGTATTGTAGCCCCTTCACTACTCTGTCCACATGATCAAGGGAAAACATTATATACATGTTCTTGACCTGTTCTTCATTGCATTGCCCCATGCCCTTCAATTTACTCTCGTAAGTCTATTTTAGATTTTTAATAAACCTAATTTCTTTTCAGATGTTTTAGTATTACATTTTGGGAAAATTTTTATACTTTTTAGCAACTCTGAATTTATTTTCTTTAAATATTATGTATGTATGCAGGCCCATTTAATGTTTATACTCTCTTATCATATAACTTAGTGACTACTTGCCAAACGAGAGGAAGGATGATAATCGGAATTAAAATGTTGTAATAAATATAAAATAAAATCTATTAGTGTTTACAGCTAATAATTTGAAGATTAATTCAGATGCTAAATTTATTACTATCTCTGCTTCACACAGAGGTTATTGTAAGAGATCTAGAAGCCTACTAGAATATGTTATTGCTGGGTACAATTTTAATAATGTAAGATATGCAAAGATGTGAGCTATGAATTGTAGACCTCAAAAATGAAGTAAGTACATAAATTTACCTGTCTGGGAAGTGTAATAACAATCAACAGATAATGTGACACAGAAATCCGAAGGTGTATTTGAATACTGAAAGATGTCTTTCAAATTCTAATCAATAAACAAGATATTTTCATTAGAAACAAAGAAATGAGTAGGGAATTTTTTTTATGTTAGAGATTGTTGGATATTTCCTCACAGATGAAAGAGGCAATGGAGATGTAACTCAACAGAAGGATACTGAGAATAATATGGATGAGGCATAAAAGTTTAAGGAAAATGGAAACAGAAAGGTCATTTATACTTAGTATCAGAAAAAGAAAGTTAAATTTTCTAAGATAAAGAATAAAGGAGAGAATGAAGAATTTGATTCATTCATTTTTTACTACTTATCAACATTTTGCAGGCTATTTTTACATTGTAAGATTTTTTTTTCATTTGGGAGATAATGATTTAGTGATAATTACAAGTTTTAGTAATTAACCCATTGCTGGCTGGCTGGAAAAGAAGTGTACATAATTTAATATAATAAATCCAACTGGAACTCAGCTCCTCAATTAAAAACTCTAAGCCATTATTCATTACACCACCCGCACATCTAAGCTTACAGCACCTGACATTCCCAAGTGGTCACTCATCAAGGTACTGACCAGGCATGACACTCATTAACTTTCGTGATTGTAAAGGAACCTGTGTTTCTACGTGATGTGGCCATAAGCTAGATAATTTGACTCTCGCAGACCACAAGGAAACAATGAATAATCTATCTAATGACAGCATTACTTAGAGCTGTGAAGTTGTGGAGAGCCACAATCACCCACGTTCAGAAGGGGAAAATGCATGTAAGGAAGAGAAGAGATGGGGTAATAGAAGCATTACTGCTAATTAATACCAGATTTTTATAAACCTCTAATTAATACTTGATTTTTTATAAAGCAATAATTAATATCGGATTATTTTCGGAACACATAATTAATACTGTATCTTTATTTTTTATAATTAATATTGGAATTTACTGTCTGCATTTGTGAGTTAGACACAATTGGATGAAACTAACTTTTGTTTATTGATTATCGTATGTCACAAACTTACGGTTGATTTTTGTTATATCCAAAACTATGCTGTTTACATTTATTTATGAAAAGTAAATGGGCCATTGTAGGAACGACTTCCATAATCTGGCATCTACTGCAGCTGAAGAGGCCACGATCGGTAACGATCTTTGAATCAGTGAATCCTAAACTCTGATGAGCGTGTGAGACTGTCAATATGCCAAAATTTTCTTATATCTTTCATGGATAGGTTTTATATTATACAAATACAACTTATATGTTCTACATTATGAAAGTGTGGCACATCAAACTCTTGTCCTGTGAACTCAAGACAGCTGTGTCTGACTGTTCCAAGGCAGCAAACAATTTTCAAACTGATTGGCATACCTCAAGGAAAACTTTCGAAGACACAGGAAGACATCCACTTTTGCCCCAACAAACCGTTTATTATGCCCCATGTTTAATCATCTCAGTGTGGTTGATTTGGGCCTCAAAAGTTACATGCATGTCCACAGACGTTGATATGTTTCTCAGACTAAAAGAGACTACCACAATGAAATGTGATTGGATATGGATATTTTTATTTCGACTGGCAAGTGTGTGGTCTGTGAGAAAATTACTTTCCTGCTGTGATTTTGTTTTTGATTGTTTTTCTGAGAACTTTACTGCACAGTTTTCTATCTAAATTCAAGCTGGAAATTATACCCTTACTAAATCTGAATGTTACAAATATTTTCAAGTATGAAATGCTTTTTGCTGACCTGTATCATCAAAAAAAGGGAATGTAAAAGAAATAATACATTGTTTATAGGTCAATATTGTAGGAGTCAAGTGACTTACCTGCCAACATGGCTGCCTTCTTCTGTTTCCTTATAATTATTTATTGTACTATGTACAAATGTGGCACAAGGCCGAAATGGGGAAAGGGGGAAAGTATGGCCATCTTCTGTCTTAACTTTAAACTTAGCTAGCCACAATCACTGACCCAAACATACAATGTTCCTTTCACCAAAACAACACATCCATTACATACCATTCTTACTACATCCACCAAAATGCCTCAGAGACTCTACGAAGTTCTAACTAGTCCCCATATATACAATTCATTGTCTGTGGGGGGCGGGGAATAAAATAACATCTAAAAACCCCAATGAATATTTACAATGAATAAAAATCTATATACAAGAAACTAAACAAAAATATTGTTAGTAGAAAAACCCCCACAGCCCTAACTGTGGTAGAAACTGGACGAAATCAATGCGGGACTTGAAAAAAAAAATAAAATAAAATAAACATTCGTACAATCCATGCACTCGCTACAAACACACACTCAATCAGACACAACAACAAATACGAAAGACACACTCGAAAAGAAAGGCGCCCCGCATCCACCAGAGAACTGATATCACTAACCACCTAACGATGGGAAGGATGGGGAATTAAACAAAAGAAAAAAAAATAGGGTCAGAAATAAAAGGGAGCCAATGAGCATACACACCCTAGCTAAGTTAAACTGAAAAAAGAAAAGAAAAAACTAACTAAAACAAAACCGACCTCAACTAACCTATATATGGGAGGGGTTGTCAATGTTCACCCCAGCAATCCCAAAATCCTTAAAACCTAACCGGCATCAAACAGCCACTCCAAGTCAGCATCTTTCACTCTGCAGACGCGCACAAGACTCACCCACCTTTCGCTAAATTCCAATGGATGGAGTCGCTTCCTTTCCGTCCTGATCTTGACTTTAAGCTGATGCTTAAAGAACAAGATCAGTTGGGAAGCGGTAAACTTCTCGTCCCCATGGATTTCCTTCTGCTGCGTCGTCCATATCACGACTCGCATAACCCCCAGTATACAAAGGAACACACAGTTCTCAGCCTTAGTCAACGGCGGTACTATATTGCTACAGACGGAACTGGCCTCTGGCCTGTTTCCTTGTAAAGCAAGCCAGCTGATTTTACCTTATTTTATAGGAGAGTGCCTTATACACAAGTTAGGTTGGTCCATTTTGCTAGGAAAAAATTCCAAAACTGAATCATATACGTTTGCATCATCTTGTCGTAAGAAAGAAAATGTCTGGAATATATTTTTGAATTTGCTTCCCATACAATATATTAATGTACTTACTTGAGTTTTGCTATTTTCTCCTCGGAGTTTCAATGTTTCTCAAAAGCTTTGAAATCTTTGCAACTATTTCTGCCAATTTGATGTATTTGTAAAGTAAAATGCTTCTAATGTAGTTAATTTGAAAAAAGTTTTTTTAAACAAGTGTTGCAATGGAATGTCTCACACTCCCTATTGACTATGTGGACTGACTATATGAGTAGCTATATATGGTGAGCACAGGATATATCTGGGGGTTTGCTTTGGCAATTAGTTGGCCATTCATCTCCAGCTAAGCTAGTTGAACTCTCTGGCTTCGGGCAGACAGGAACCCAGATGAGGCTATGCTGAAGAACAGTCTCATCTGGGATGGTAGACAGCTACTCGACCGCATGTATATGGGGTCTACAGGGAATTTTTGCCCAAGCCTATGGGCTTGGTTTTGACCCCACATTAAAAAGGAATTGCTAGCCAGCCACCCGATTCCTTGTTTTTCTGTAGTTTATTCTCTTTTACATTAAACTTCTCTTCTTTCATCTACATATGTATTGCTGTTCCTTCACTTGAGTACCATCTTTGTTTGTTTGCAACCTTATTAAGGATACAACAAAAAGTTTTTTTGTTTTTTTCGAACTGTGTCCCGTACTTCTAGAACATATTTTTCTTCTTTTAGAAAGAAAGAATCTCTCTGAAACACCATGTTCTACTGAGCTTAGAGTGGAAAAATAAGTTATATAAGACTTTCCACTAAAAAGTCAAAGTAACATAGAGATGATACTAGATGTGGTAACTGTCAGGTGTCCAGAAATTGATGTCGCTTTCTTTCAGCAATACGTCTAGTCTCACCGAAGTCTAGAAGAGCAGGGGTCCCCCATGTCCACTCGCCTGGTTTTTAACAGGTAGCGTTGTTCTCTTATGCAAAAAAGCCTGCTGTATAAAAATGGCAGTAGGTGTATGCACGCGCGACCGACTCTCAGAGATCGTATGATCACATAAGTGAGAGTGAGGGGCTGGTCCTTTCACCCTTGCACTCCTTCGCGGTGGTATAACCATGTCTTTCTGTCCGGCTGAATCTTCAGATGTGTTCTGGTCTGAATCATATTCCGGGGGATCAATAAGGGTCAAGTCTACCTCTTCCTCGCTCTCAGACTGGGTGTCACTGCTGCTTGCACTGGATTTTGGTTCTTGCCATTCACGACTCCCTGATGTTGTGTCACCGCCATCATCTGCTGGTAACAATGAAGCGAGCCATGGACGTACATCTCCCACATGCCGCGGTATCCCGTCGATGACTACCGGCTATGGACTGTTTATCCCCGTGACACAACCTTTCACAAACTTTGACGTGCAGCGTCCGTGTGGATTTTTTACCCAGACTGTGTCTCCTTCTTTATACTGAGTCGAAGTCGCCTGGTTAGGTGAGGGCAAAAGATCAATTCCTTTTATTCAAATTTTGTACGAATGCAGCATATTGGCAGGCGTAGAAGAGGCGGGCACGTCATCCCTGGGTGTGATGTTATACCAATACACTGCCTCCATAATAGGGCAGCTCTTTCGCGCAGCAATCCGTTTGATTGTCCGATGACACTTCTCTACAATACCATTTCCAGATGGTTTGTACACGCAGTATGGTCGGAATCAAATACCCCATTCTTCTGTGAATTGCTGACTGCGGAATGCAGTGTCATTATCAGCCAGGATCGCCACTGGGGCACCACATTTGAAAAACACCGACTCCAATTGCTGGATTACATGTGCAACGTCTTGCTGAACAAGCAGCCGCCAGATCAATAACCGTGTGGGGCCGCAATCGATCAATCAAAAAATGGTGACCGTTATAGTGCGTGATGTCCATGCCTAGACGGCTCCAAGTTTCACATAAACTGAGCTCTCCCTTCTGCCATCATACAGATCTATTGACTGACACTGTTCACAACTCCGAATGACCGATCTCACTGCTGCTTTCAACACAGACAGGTTGGTCCTACGTGCGAAATATAGTGTCTGTTTAACTCCAGGATGCCCGCTGTGTCAATGAATCTCAGTTAATTGAGCAGGGATCAGGTTTCCTACGGCAAAAGCACATACCGGTTGAACAGGTTCGAGTTCCTTCACATTGTTGAACCACCTCTGGGGAACTCTAGGCAGCAAGTTAGTTTGGTTCTGGTCGGATCTAACTAGCGCTATGTCAACCGAAAGGTTGTACTCTTTCACAAGAGAAGTTAGCATTTCAAGTCATCGCCTTATGAGCATCTCGCTAACAGCCTTGGTGTTCAGCCGAGACTTTCCCATAAGGTCACCCAATGGTACACGCAGAGGGAGTCTGTGTTCACGTATAATACCATAGCCTGCCATTTTAGTGCGAGGTTGATTTCTTTTAGCACGGCATCTAGTTCAGCCACATTGATATGCTGGGTGTTTTTTATCGGCCGTAGACAGCATGTGTCCTCGATGATGGCTCCCTTAGCCTTGAGCGCTACTCCTACAGCCAGCAAACTCGCATCCACCCACACATCTAGCTCCTTCGTATTCATGCACCATTCTCCCTGTGCAGGATCCAGTTGCAGTGCCCGGGCGAGGGTGTCCGTTATCATACGTCCCAGAGGAGCATCACAAATTTTGTCCCAGTTTTGTGTTACGGCAATGGCTCAACATTTGATGAAGCCTGTCTCCACTCGCAGCCATCCACACACGGGGAAGTGACCCACCAGCTGGCCACACATGGAGAAAATACCTCTTCGTGTCATAGTCATAGGGCCGTTTACAATTCTACTTCCTCATTGCCATCGCAGTCAACCCTGTTCCTTCCATACTTCTAGCCCCAGCACTCTGGCTCCGTCCTGTAAATTCTCTGGATCCTTGCTCATCAGTATGTAGAGCTCGAGATGTTTCCTCACAGATTCCGTTGATGTCACATCATCGTTGATATATATATATATATATATTGTCAATATATGCTGACGTTGCTGTATTTATAGTTTCATTCTGTGCTAACACAGCCTTGAGCACAGCTCGCATTATCAGGGGCGCTACATTCAAGTTGAACCCCAGCCTGGTCAAACAATATCGCTTCCCTTTAAATATAACTGTTTGGTATGGCCACAGAGATTTTTCAACATGGATCTGTAGGTATGCTTTCCTGAGGTCCAGAATAGACACGTTCGCACCCTGCTGTCTCCAGTCTCACAGTTTTTCTGCGCAAACATCCGCGGCACCTGTGAATGTGTCAACGTAGGTATTCAGTTCCCGATAGTCCATCACAGGACGCACCATATGCTTGTTGGTCTGCAGCACGGCCATCAGTGGTATCAGTCCCTTGGGTGGGCCAAACTCCTTGTCACTGTTCAACACCAACCAACCATTGTCCATCCATGTTTGCAATTCATGCTCGTACTCCTCTCTCGCTGGATACCGGATATTCAGAGATCCGTTTCTGAAGTTTCCCTGGTGCATGACCTGCTGACCACTTCCAGGCTGCGACCCAAACTCCCTGCCGTTCATTGAATTTCGCACTGAAATCGGCTTCACTGATACAAATTTTCAGACTTCACACTTCTATGCTGCGTGATGCAAACTACACTGAGTGCCTTAATGGCGTTGATCCAAAGCAACAGGTCAAAATCCAGGGGCTTCTTTCGCATAACCATCACATCGATTATAGCAGTATTACCAGTTGCTGTGCGAATTTTGATGGTGCCCCTTCCACAGCAAGCCTGCGTAGCTCCGGTTAATGTAGATACCGCCATACCCTGCTTCAACCAAGACCGACATTAAACTTGCGCTCAAGATTGACCGCGAGCAACCAGAGTCAAGGAGAGCCGAGCATGGTGTGCCGTCAACACAGAGAGTAATGATGGGTAGCACCGAGTTTACTTTCTGTTTGGGGAGTGGACCGGCGCTGAAGTCTCATCCCCACCTCTGTTTCCCGGACAATTCTTGGCCAGATGACCAGTCTTGTTGCATCGATAGCAACGCGCATTAGTTGCCCTTCGCCTCTTCATGCAGTCCCTCGCGAAGTGATTGGGCCCATTACATTCATAGCATGTGACAAGTGGGCCCATGTCTGGGGAAGATCGAGGAGTCTGGGAGGGCTGCACTTCAGTGACGACTGGTTCCCTCTCTACTGTCTCATCCTTTATGAGTGCCTGAGCTCGGGCCAATAGCTCCTTGAGTGACATATCATCCGCTCTGGCCGAGGACTGCAGGAGCCTTTTCACAGGACCAGGAAGCCCCCGCACGAACACGCATGTCAACGCTCTGTCTGGCACTCCTCCAAAAAGGACGGACAGCTTCCATAGATCTGCCAAATATACATCTACGGTCTCACCCGGACACAATACACATGCCTTGAATTGTTTGTACGCCGTGAATTTATCGGGAGCAAATGCTGTCATCAATGTTCCCTTGATTCGAGCCGCGTCCGATTTCTCTTCCGTAGATAGCTACTGGTAAACCGAGAATGCTCCCCTGGTTAAGCAAAGAGGGATGACATGATCAAGCCGCTTCACTCCCGATAGGTCGCACACCAATTTCAACTTCTCGAGCCATTCAACCACAGATCCAGTCCCGTCAAACTCGGGGAAATTTTTTTAAATGAAACTGGCTGTCCATATCGGCCGAAATAGCTTGTCAGGTGTCCAGAAATTGATGTCGCTTTCTTTCAGCAATACGTCTAGTCTCACCGAAGCCTAGAAGAGCAGTGGTCCCCCACGTCCACTCACCTGGTTTTTAACATGTGCAACAAAATCTCAGAGAATAGTTCGACACACAAGGCAGCGAATTCGTTTTGCTCCTAGTATGTCACTGTCACATCTATTAGAGTAACTCATTGAGTTTATTATTCAAACCTTAGTGGGACTGTAAGTAATTACAATCATCATCATCATCCTTATTGACTGAATAGCCAGTTCTACTTGTTTTACACTGATAGTCATTCTCTAGTCATAGGACTGGGATCAAAGTGTAGTATCGGTTCTCCTCACCTCTAATGGTAATAGTAATATAGTTTCCTTATGAGAAAACATCCAGGGCTACTTTCAGTTGAAATTAATAAAATTTGCCTATCAAATGAATCACTCTTTCAGGCTTCCTTCCTAACCTTTTGCTTGAAGTAGTGTGGAACATCAACATCCTGATTGTATCATTATTTTCTCTTCAACTGACAGGTGACATCCATTTTACTTGCTGCTGCTATTGAAAGTCTTCAAGTGTGATTTCTGCTATATGGTACAATTCATTTTATTTTTGTGATTCTGTAGCCTGAGACCACAAGGTTCAAAGCATGGTCCTCTCTTCATCTGTTCCCACAAACTTAATCTATACAAAAACTATTATATTTAATGATTGCTTATCAAGACTTCACTAGCATGTTTCATTATTGCATCGAGTGTTTTTGTTCAAAATTCAAGACTCTTTCAACAAGGAATGAAAGAATCTGTTCATATTGTAGCTTTTTTGTCATTGTTAATAATGGTATTTTTTTTTTTAAGTATTTGATGTGTATTCCTTTTACTAAAAATGCAACATCACAATAAGAACCTAATTTTTTTGTGTTCATTTATAACCAGTAAAGTAGGAACAGAAGAAAAAGCGTAAATTTTCTTTCGGCTTGATTAGTAATTATACCAACTGGACACCAGCAATAATTTGACTTTCAGCTCTGTTCAGAAAATCAACATCTTTCTTCATTAATTAATGGCTTTTAGCACTTGCAGGTCACTTATTTTTCACTGTTTTTACAGATAATTTTATTCTGCCGAGAATAATGCAATGAACATTGCTGACCCTATCTGACACTTTGGATTGTGTAACAGTTCATCTAATGTTCTGCTGTTTGAGTTCAATTCTTAATGCAAACAAAAGTCAATCATATAGAAAGGTATGAATCCTCTTCTTCTATCCAGTTATGTGTAAATAGTAGGACAGACTGGGTTCTATAGCCTTGAATGGCAACTGGTTTACCACAGAAAGAAATGGCAACCTACTGCGGGAAAGATACATGATCAGCTAAGAGTGTATCAAGCATGGCACCTAACTGACTTACTCTTTTCTTTGCTTCTAATGAAATTTTCCTGTTTCTTAAGTCTTTGCTTAATTTTTGGAAGGCACTGTTCATTTTTCCAATGCACCTTCAGATTTTGAGGTTGCATTTTCTGTCATCAATTAAGACATTACCAAAAACATCTAAATTTTGCTTGATTTTAAGGTCTTCAATTTGTATTTTGCATGTTGGGCTGTTTCTTTTGCTGACAATCTTAATTTCTATCTTCTTGAAATTAAGTCTTTTCTTCTAGCCTTCATTTACTATGTCCACATGCTGGGTAAGACAACAATGACTGCGTGCTGGGTAAGACTATAAACTACCTTTGTGTCTTGGGTAAGACGATCAACTACGTCCAGCAGCAAGGGAAGATCAAGAGGTTTTGGGGAGCATAAAGCCACCTCTTAATTGCTGGTGTTCCCAGGTCCACTCTGACCTGGGGAGGTAGCACCTGTTGGGGTCTCGGCTGTGGGCAGGTGGTTAACTAGGTTTTAATACCAGAAATACTTTGTAATAAAAACAAAATTATTACTAGCAATAATTTTTGAAGGAAAACATTATTATCAGTAATACTTTAAAAAACATACCAGCAATAAAAATAACTATATATTCCTTGAAAAAAATATGACCAGCTATAGATTTCTTCAAGGAAAACTATTCCTAGAAATAGGTTTTTGAAGAAAAACATATTACCAGCAATAAAAATTTTGTCGGCATTAAATAACCCATTGAGGTTTTGATATGCCATAAAACAAAACAAACCAAATCATTTACTACTTTCTGTAAGGGTGATGTAATCATAAATACCTAATTTTTCAACTTATATAATTTGATTTAAAATAAGACCTCATTATGTGTGTGTGAATTTGGATCAACATGCTCATCTCCATTGTTATACTAACATTTCAACCATCATACTGTCCAGCCTCCTTCAATTGTCATCTTTGGTAATCTTAGAATTTTGCATCAACTCCATGTGAGTAATCTGTTTTTGTTCTACTTTAAATGATTTAATCTATATGTAGTAGAATATGATAAAATACTTCCCAGTCGTATTTACCTTTTGTGTGATTTGTGGGTTACCTTCACCAAACATGAGTATGTGAACATCAGGGATTGAATTCATAACTCCCAACTAGATATGCCTAACACACTTCTCCATGTATCTGTTTCGATTTAATAAAGTGTTTGGTCCAAATTTCTGAGAAGTTTATTGACTACAGTGACAGAAAATGAAGAAGGCCAGCATGGACCATGGTCAGAATGTTGTGAGTATAGAAACCATTAAAGCATGCTATCCTTTACCTCTATTTGAACATTAACCACTGGTACCGGTTGGATATACAGGAGACGTGCTGAATGATTCTTGCTTGTACCTCTTCCCAAAATCTGAACAAATATCAAACTTTAGAGAAGGACTTCTTGGTCAACCCCAAAAATTTTCAGCACCTCCTTGTTAGCAATTATCTCTGCTTTTAAGCAAGCCCAAGTTGTTATGCAACTTTACAGGTATCTTTCTTTTTTTTTTTTCTCCTGAGTTATTTGCCTGGCTATCTTTTTGGTAGCCATACAGCTCAGCATTATGAGAATTTCCTGATAGAAAAGGATTTATATATATTTCATTTTTAAGCAAAATTAGTTATTTCTCACATGAGAAACATAGATAAACAGATTAGCAGGTAATGAGGTAAAAAACTAGATCAGCTTTTTTTTAATAAATTGTTCTTTCAAAACATAAATAATCATGGCTCAATATAGATTCCACTCTTCGAAAATTGAAGATGTCATCTTTAAGGCTGGCTTCTATCCAAAGCTAGTGAGCACCCATATACACAGGTATTAAGCTAAAAAATACCGATTCATGCCTTACTCAAGGGCATTGGTCTGAAAATGAGCAAAACAATTACCATGCTAATAACAAGGGATTATCTAGACAACGTGTCGGTCTTCTGCATTAATTTGTTCTGTTTACTTAAGAAAAGATTTTTATTATCTTCAATATCTTTAATAAAGTTATCCACTTATGAAACTGTAACCTAGACAATAATGTTTAATGTATTATGAAATAAATCTGTTCATTCATCTAAACTATTTTAGAGCAGACAGATATAACACAGTTTAATATTATATAATTTTCAAGTAAATCAAGAAATTTAGCTGCAAACTGATCCAGATTATTTGTTTTTAATCCATCTATACCATGAGCTGCAATCAAGATGATAGTTTCATTGTAAATTCCCAATGGCTGTGTTTTGCCAGGGCTATATATGATTTTGAATTGTCCTTCTCATAGACTGATGACCAATCAAGGCTAGTCTGGACTGCTATTTAACCCATAGTGAATAATGAACTCTACCAGAATTTGAAACCAGTTTTCTAAGTTCATCTTCCAAACCACTAACCCTTACACCAAATGTACATCTATTTCTAATACCTCACAAATTTTCATGTAGAAATTTTAATATTATAGAAATATATTTCTATGTACTGTTTATTATTCATTTATTTTAATAATGATTCTTTCCAAGTCTTTGTTGTTTCTTTACAATTCATTTAAAAGTAAAACATTAACGAATTCATATGCCATTTATTAATATGATTCTTAATAATAATAAAAATCAAAAGTGATTCTTTGTTCATTTATAAATTTAAATAGCCCTGTTTAATTTTCCAGAACATGAATGCGGCAAATAAATCTTGTTATAAGGGCTTGGTCTTCCCTGTACATATCTAATAAAATAATTAGGGTAATTTATACTTTGATTCTAGAAACAACAACTACAACAACATAAAAATGTTGGTGGCTTAGTCCTGTTTTTAACAGTTACTTCCAACTCTCCTTGCTGCAGGGATTTATTTTCATTGGATATTATAGATTGAGATTTTCCCCATCGAGATGGCTGTATCATTGTTTAGGTTAATTTGTAACAACTAAATGAATATATTTCAATCAGTGTTGGGAAACATGGTTGCTTCGGTATGTTTGATGGATAATGATCATCATTAGTTAAAATGCTGAATGTTTTATAAACGATATAACAAAATCTGATAGGCTGTGTGAATTTGGGTTCTTAACAAGGAAAGTAACTCATGACAGAAAAGTCAATGTGTTTTGAGTAATGGAAGGAAATGTAGTAGTTAACAAGAATGTGTGGATGTTTTCTAAAGAGTTGATGCATACTAACCCCAAACCTCTTAGATTGGGGGCCCTGGGAAGAGCTTTGTTATTCTCACTATTTTATCGACATGTGCTTTTTTTCCCCTACATTTATATATGCTGCAAATTAAACTAAGAACTGAATATTATAGGATGAAAAATTTTTACTGATTCTTACTGCATTCTTAGCTCTTTCTTTTTTTTTTCTTTTTTTTTTGTCCAAATCTGTGAATTTGTTTTGCTCATGCTAAGTCTAAAAAAATACTATATAAAATTCACTATCTTTTACCCATAATGATGAATGTTAAAATTCTTCAACTTTTTAAGAAAAATTTCAAATTGCTAAAAATTGATACAAAACATAGTTGATTTATGTAAGATGGAATAATATATTATGAAATGTCTCTAATTTGAATTTACATTTTTTAGTTGAATCGTTCACCTACATCACATACGATCCATTATTTTAAATAATTAGGTTACAATAAAATTTGTATTTTATCTGAATACAACCTTATGAAAACTTAGATATTGTAGAGTGGGAGGGTCTATAGATTCAAGTGGGGGAAGGGTATGAGACCTTTGCACTGACTCTGGTTTTATACATATATATATATATATATATATATATATATATATGCTAATTTTTGCAAAGTCATGGAATAGGTAACTAGTATCGTGTAGAATCCCCTTCATAGCAACATGGCGCAAGAACTCGGTTGTATCAATTCTACAAATAGTCAAAAGACTTCTGGAGAGATGATGAGCCATGCCATCTAGATAGCTGTTCAAAGCACTCTGATATTTGCAGGTGCAAGATCTTGCATGTGAATAGACTTCTCCTTCAAATCCCACACATTCAATTGAGCTAATTTTAGATGAATGTGATGGCCATAAAATTTTGTGGAAGACCACAGAATACTCTCAAAACAATTCTTGGCCACTTAGGTTTAACAACATTGTGCATTAACCTGCCAAAAATAAACCATTGTCATTAGAATATATGGAGTCTATGAAAATGCTCATAATGCAGTTCATTGTAGCATTCACCATTCTTTCATCCCTTACAAGCTTCCCCATTTTCAGAGGCACTGAAGAATCTCTACAGCACGATGCTCCTGACATTTTGTTTCACTATGGGGACAGTGTTTTTCTTCAACTATATGCAACATTTCTATGGCCAAGCAACATACATCTATTATGCTTCATGGTTCATTGGCTTATTCTGAATATAAATTTGTCTTGGTTTTTATCCATTCTCTAGAAGTGGAAGTTTACCTGGTTTGTGCTCTGGCATCTTTTAAGGATTCTGGTAACTGCTTCATTCACTGATTTATTGGCAGTAGTTCAGATGAATTTTATTCTAGATTCTTTGAAATCTTTAGCTTCCTACCTTTGCCAGTCTGGTTCGTTATCTTTGAACTTCTTGAAATTTCATCCAAAATTATGAAAAGTTCAATTTGGAAGAAATATGGTCCACGGTTTTGACTTTAAGTTATTATCAGCATTTGTCTCTACCTAACTATCCCAATTTTACGCACACACACATTTAGATTTACACTGTTTAAATAAAGAATAAAACATAAAAATTGATGTTTTCTAAACACTTGTCCATGAAATACATTTACATTAATAAGAAATAATATCAGATTGAAAATAAAAGCCATTAATTCCTTTATAAATTACTTTCTTTATGTTTCAGATATGAAAATAAAAAAAGTTAAAGATCAGGGCTTTGGGAGATGTAAATGAGACAGATGTGTTTCTTAAATAGAGAAACTAAACTTTGACTGAAACTTTTCCTTGGATGAGTGGAATTAAAAGCATGCTGAGCTTAATAGTGGTTTCCCCTGCAAGAGCTACGTAGGGTTCAACCCCTCCAGAAAGCATATTTCTACATTAAGACTCTTGAAATCTCAGGCCAGTAGACAGAAGGTTATATTGTTAAAAAAAAAGAAGAATGTCTACTAAATCATGTGTATTTACTGAATACAAAATTTAAAGTTTTATTTCCTTTAGAGACTGTTGAGATTACTTGTAAGTATTATCTATGTGCTCTTGGGTTTGTTTAGCCTGCTGTCTCCATCATTTTCAGTTCGAACATTTATTCACTGATCGATATCTCTTAATATGATATGGTTGATTTACTCATTCACTTTTATTGATTTTAGGGGTCTAGACAGAGCTCGTTAAAATAAGATTAAATTTGGCTGATGTTCTAAAAATCAATTTTTTTCAGAATCAAGAAAGTAAGCTGTCGATGTAGGTATAGTTTAACTTATATATATCTATATAATGATAAAATATAGTTTTAATGTATTCTATATTCATGGGTTAAAGTGATCAATATTAAGGATAGAGCATATTTAAATATAAAAATTAACCTTGAAGTCAACACCCAGTGGCAACAGTCTGTTTTATGCTTATATGCAATTGTTGGGTCGCGTTTTTGCTCGACTATATATATATATATATATATATATATATATGTCAGTGATTCATTGTGGATAGTCTAACAGTTATTTGGTAAGCATTAATGGTTATATTTTAAATTATTCTAGAGGCTATTGATTGGAAATAATTATGGATTGGGATGCAGTTTGGATTCATTTGTTTTACTTATTTTTGTTTATTTTATCTTTTGGTTTATTTTTATTTATGTTCGTTTTTTAGTTTTGATTTTTAAGTAACATCGTAGAAAAATTGTTTTTGCATCTGCATTTTGAGATGAATTCTGATCATTTATTTAATAATTTTTCTTGGTCTAGGAAGATAATTATTCTTATTTTCTCCTCCAGACAGAGTTTTGGATTTATTATTGTAGGCTGATGCTGTTTTCCTTATTTTCCAAGATATTTTTGGAAGGTTTTCGTTTTTGTTTTTAATCTTCCACATATTCTTAGAAGGCATTGTGCTATTTGAATATTTACTATTTCTAAAGGATGCATCATGTATGTAGTTTCTTTGTTTTCAGGGTCCTCCAGTTACTCTAATGTATATCTTTTTATTCATTATTTGCTGATTTTAGTGTTGCTTGGTATATTACATTGTTCTGCAAGAAATTACCATTTAAGGGAAATTCGTATTTGTTCTGCAGTTACACACGGGCATGATTTATGTGGGTGTTTTATTGGTTGTTTTTCTGTTGTGCTTTATAATTATTTGTGTTGGACATGATTTCAACCTCCTGAAGAGACATACTATCAAAGAAAGTAATAGTTGATCTGCAAAGTTTTGGCAGTGAGCACTATTTCATTTACTACAAACCATAATATTTGTTTTGGCTTAGCTCTGCTGTTTAATGCTATACATGTTTTATTTATCTATTTATACCAACTGTCTGAGAATGACTGCTAAGAATATTCCCACCTCAAATTTATAAACAAATCCTATAGATGCATGTTGGGATTTCTTCCTAACCAATAAAAATCAAAAATGCTCGGTCCAATCTCCCCCACCAATGTTTTGTTCTTTCTTGTCTTGAAGTCAGAATGTTATAACCACTTCACTGTATTCCTTTAGTGTGTGAACGCAATTCTTATTTTGTTAACATTTTTATTCCTTACTGTTGCTTTGACTAGTTTTGACTCATGTACATAGATATACATACACATATATATGCATGTTAAAGGTCAAATGCAGATCGGAATCTGACAGGATGATAAGATAAAGAACAAATAGGAAACATTTATCAATCTAACCTGTTTCACTTTTATTAAAGCTTTGTCAGAAAATGAGAGAATACAGACAAAAAGATAGAACTTTGGTATTTTCAATTTTGTTTGGGTTGATTCACATCAGTCAGTCATATAGTACATGCATTTAAACCAGCGATAATTCTATATGTATGTATGTAAACTATGAAAGTTGTAAAACATTTATACACACACACACATATATATATATATATATATATATATATATAATCTAATCATGCAGCGTTGATTTCTATGCCCACTGTTTATTACTCACTCTCTATATATAATAATCATGCAGTGTTAATTTCTATGGCCACTGTTTATCACTCACTATATATATATATATATATATATATATATTATATATTATATTTGTTATATTTAGGCAGAAAGTATTCATTCAAACAAGTTTAATAAAGATGTCTGTTTATTTTTTTAGAATTTCATTTTTCGAATGTGTTTAGTATTGTGCTTGAAATTGTGGATAAATTATCCAAACGTTCATGTGTTATTGTTTGTTCATATGCTTTTTAACAATCTTAGTTATTTTCAAAAAATCAAATTAATGTCTGTATGGTAGTCAGTATTCCTTTGTCTCTATTCTGGTATTATTTAGGAAACTGAAAGTTTTAAATTGTCTGCAGTCATGTGTCACAATTATTTGGAATGAGGCAGCAGAAAAAGAATGCAATTTATTTATGTTTTTATATTAATGTATACGCATATTAAAGATATGCACTTCAAGATACCATCTCCTGTGGTGAATGATATTTTGTTTAATGTAGGTTTGTTGCAGAATTTATGCTAAGTAAGATGTGTCAGAAGGTGAAATCGTGTGAAGGCCTAAAATGTGCATGTACATTATGCATTTATCCACAAAGAATAAATTAAACAAACATATGAAGACAATACAAATCAAGGAAAAAAACAATATAGTTATAGATTTCAAAAATAACATGAATTTATATATATATATATTTGACATACACAAAGGGATCATAGGTTGCTTGTTAAATGTGGCAAGTGAGATAAGATTGCAGAGAGTGTCCATGCAGAGATTTTGTGAATGAATGTTGATGGTTTAAGTTTGTTTGTGAAATTAAAACAGTTTGATTTCTGCAAGGTAAAATATCAATTGTACGAGTTCGAATAATAGTGTGTATGTGTGTGATGATTGTAAGTGCTGATTCAAGTTAGGCAGAGTTGTGTGCCTTTGACTGATATGCTAAAATTGATTAAATGTACAATCACTATTCCGTAGTGATAATGTTACTTTTTTTTTAGTAAACTGGAGTCTGCTGGCATCTCTTGAAACTCGGTGTCTGACTGACTACTTAGAGAAGCAGATTTCTTTTTTATAGATTTTTGGGTTTTTAAATAGGCTCCAGACAGCTGTGCGGGAAAAGGATTTGTCTCAACTTGCTACAGTTTGTGTCCTTTTAACCAATGGGAAGTTGAGTTTGGAAAAGTGAAGTGATGATTGGTTAAAGCTTAATTTGGGGAAGAGCACATTTTCCCATAGAGGGTGACAGGCAAGTATGGAAGATTCCATAGGTTGTTTGTTTTGTGTAATAATAGCTTCTAGGGTTTTGAGTCTTTTTTTTTTTTGCATTGGGACTGTAGGGTATTTTCATATTATGTACTAATATTTGTCTTATATTGATAGTTGGATTTTGTGTATTTATGATGCTGAGTTTGGAGAGGCGACAGGTCAGTCTGAGAGAGAGCGTGCTGCATGTGTGCCTGATGTAACAATTCAATGCTGTTTTTTTTGATTATCAATATTGGAGATGCAATTTCCCAGGGGTGCATGAGAATTCATAGCCAACATTATTTTGGCAGGGGGGATTTTTGTTGTCCTGTGTTGTTGGTAATAATTACTGTGTGTGTGTATGTGTATATATATATATATATATATATATATATATATAATACACACACATACATAGACATGTATCATTGTTAATTGATCAAGAGTTGTCTACATTGGACTACAATCATTCCATTATTCCCCAATTCTTTGTTTATACAATGATCCCTATTATTTTTTCCTATGTAATTACAACCTTTACTGGAATTCTTCAGTTAGTGAAGCGTCTAGTAAAGAAATGAAATAAAACTTTACTAAGGTAAACTTTTTACTAACTCATTGCAATTAAACATTTTATAGTAGATGATAACTGTTAGCATTCTGTGATATGTGATATGTAGTGGCAAATTGTTTTTAACTGATTCTTTTAATCCGGTTTATAATTAGGGTGCATCTGATTAAAATAGAATAAGTTAATTGTGTGTTTATATTTATTTGCATCAGGGAGGAGGTCTTACGGTGTTACTTCTTGATTTCATTAAGGTTAATGTTTTCATCTAGAACATGGCCAGTTACTTTTTCATCTAGAGCATGGCCAGTTACTTTTTCATCTAGAACATGGCCAGTTATTTGTGTTTAAAGTTTTTTTAATGTTGCTTACATCCTTACAGAAAGTAACAAAGAAGAGATTTTGTCCAGCTAAATCATCTTTTTTTATAACTATTTTGTATCTGTGAGAACATTTGATTTTTTAGCTGAATAAACACTAGCTTTTCTTTAGCTTTTTTTTATTTAATAAGGAGAAGTAGTAAACTTATGGATGCTGACATCAATTAAGACATCAAAGAAAGTGATTTTATTATTAATATTGAGTTTGTAAGTGTAGGACTGAGTGTTACTCAAATGTTTCCTTGAATTTTTTTCTTTATTTTGCCTAAGCTGTTTGCTAATATAAATATATCATTGATACAATATAGATATATATATGATGGTGTTATATTAAGCATTTGGTAATGAGAAAAAGGAATAATGAGGATTAGATTTTGAATAACATTTATTTAATGTCATGCAGAAATGTTGAAACATGGGTAGAATGTCTGTTTCAGTTGGCAATTATCAGGATGGCAGTTGATTGTAGGGGTAGCACCATGAGTTGACCTAATTCTTGTGGGTTTAGTGTGAGGTCACAGGATATGGTCGGAGCGCATTTGTTGATCTGGGCCATGATGGTAGGCTCATTCTTTTGAACAGGGCTGCATAGCTGACTACAAAGGAAGTGTCTTGTAAATGAGACAAGGAAGACTAAGTGCTATCAGATTGGATTCACAGTGGTGGATCAAGTGGGCTGCATGCTTGCAGAGTCACTTGTTTTGTGATGTCAGTCACTATGGGGATGTTATTGACTATGGAGAGGGCTTGTAGCTTAGTGGTGTTGATGTTGAGATGCTATCATGTTGGAATTTGCTTAGATGATAGCATCGTCAATGATGAAGGTTTGTAACTGGGTGGAGTCAAAGTTGAATAGCCAAAGTTGTTAGTCAAGTCTGGGAGTGGTAACTGTCATTGAGAGGTGGTGGCAAGATTGGCGACAACAGCAGTACTCTGCATGATGGCCAGTGGCCCACTTGGCTGCAACTGACTCTGGTTGTTCTCAGAGACTGGCTTTTAAGTAGGTCTTGTAGCCCCCATGAGCATCTCCTTTTCCAGCAGGAATGTTTGCAATTGTCCACTGCTAGAGCTCACTTTGTAGGCCGGATGTGATGCATGGAGCCTAATGTGCAGAAGATGACTTTTCTAATTTTGTTCTCAGCATTTGTAGTATCCACATCTGGCCAGCATGCAGAATGAATCAAAAAGAGATCTAATTGCAACAGAGAATAACAGGTGGTTGATAGAATGAATATATACATATATAAGGTGCAATGGGTAAATTGTCACCATTTCATATTTTAAGTTTTGTGAGTGTGCATTGTTTTGTTTTTATTTTATCAACTGCACAGTATAGTAGGGTCAGTTGGGCACTGTCTGTGAGAAAATGAGACCCATGATGCAATTCATTCCATCAGGAATTTGGGAACAGCATGTTTTGCTGCTTGGCATTCATGCCGGAATCTGCAATACAAACATTCAACAGTATTTGGGTGTCAATCTGAAGACTGTGCAGAAGATTTGGAAAGAATTGGAAGAGTCTAATGGTGATTATGAAGGTGTTTGAAATGATCGCTAGTGATGGCTAACTTATGCCTTCATTAATCTTCCCACAGGGCCTCAGACTCAATATAGAAGCTTGCATCAAGTGCTTTGAGGTAGTGTTGCCTTCGGTCATGACGGTGGCTGTTGGAAAACCCTATATCTGGCAACAGGATTCTGCACCACGCCACACATGCAGAAGAACCCAGTTATGGCTGTTGGATTATTTCTACTACCATATCACCCCTTACATCTGGCCACCTCCCTCTACCAGACTGCAACCCCCTTGATTATTATGTGTGGGAGGCAGTTAAGTGAAAGACCAACAAAACTTGTTGTAACACCAAATATGAACAGAGGGCAAGGATTACGGCAACATTTATTAACAAGGAAACCGTCCAGAATAGAAGCCAATGGTGATTTTATTTAGATTTACTCTTTAGTATTTCGAGATATTTTTGTGTAAATTTTAGTAAATATATGTGTTAAAGTGAGATGCCTGTGTTATTTTCATTTTTGCATAATTTTGATGACAATTTATTCATTTCACCATATATATATATATATTTATATATCAAATTAAAAGTATTTGTGGGTATTTCCGCAAAAGGATTTACAATAAGATATAATGGCCTATCTAGCCAATGTTTTTTTTTGTTTTTTTGTTTTTTTTTAAATGAACCTTTTTATTAGGTGGGTGCAAAAATAATGTCGTTTTCTCACATATGTTACTATGTGATAAAACGACATTATTTTTGCACCAACCTAATACACATTTACATCAATGTTTATTTCCTTTGCCATTTTTTATAGATATTTTTAATAGGAAATGTAGTACAAGAAAAAGCTAAAAAATAAAATAAGCAGTTCTTTGTTCGCTGAGTATTTATTTTGACTATAACAATTAATTTGAAATTTCTGGAAACCTGATAAAAGAAAATATGCAAATGAGCTAAAAAATAAATGCAGTATTTCTTTCTTTCTTTTTAATTTTTGTGGACACTTTTAATTTGCATAAAAATGTTTATATAAATTCTTTTTGTCCTCCCCTTTTCCTGACAAATGAAAAAATAGTTAATTCTATTCTCCCTGACATAAAAAAAATCAATTATGCCCACTTCTCATATTAAAATAAGATAAGTTATCACAAAGCAATGTCTATTTCAATGTAAATTTAAACTTTGTGAATATGCTTGTATCTTTTGATTTAAATAAAGGCATACATATATACAAATAAGGATATGATTAGCATTACATTTTGCAGTAAGACTTTATCTGTGAATTCAAAGATAAATGAGAGAGAGATTCAACACCATAATTATGTGAAATTTGCCATAGTCTATAGTCAGAAGAATCAATTCTTTATTTAATATAAGTTTGATTGTATTGGAGCTGCACTTTTAAAACAATGTGACACAACACAGTCGTGTAGAGCAGAAGGTTTTTAGGAGCATTGTGAGATTTTATATTAAAAACTCCAATTTTCAGAAATTAAATAAGATTATTTTGGGATAGAAATTTCAAAGCAGTCATAAGAATTCAGAAATTCTGCTTCAGTTTGCCACAACATATTTGTGTGAAACTGGTTTCTCAACTTAGGCTAATATCAAAAAACAAAAGAAAATCTGGAAATGGCTGACAAAGAAATGAATGTTGTCTTATTTAGGCATCCAAACTAATACAAGAATCTGTACTGGTTATCAAACTCAAAATTTGCATTAAAAATTAAATGGATTTAATTTTTACCTGAAATGTTCATAATGTTATTGCATATTTTGATAAAATAAAAAATTACTTTAAGGCACAATTCAAATTTTGGGCTCATTCTTGCATTTTGTTCAGAATCTATGAAACCAACATAACTCTTGATAAGGTTGTTGTGTATCTTTGTCAGAGGGAAGTAGTGTGCCAAGCATACAGAAAGTTTGAAAAAACTGGATGAGAGCCAACAAGCAGGCATCCAAAATGTGAAAAACTGTTTATCTGAAAATCCTGAACTGTTGCTATGTACATAAAATTATTTCTGAAAATTAAAGAATGTTTGATATGAAGTTTTCCTTCATATTTCTTACTGTTATTTTTTTTTTTTTTTCAAGTTTAAGTTCTATTATTATTTTCCTGCTTTTCATAGTCAAAAACGACCTTCAGTCTGTTGTTAACTGGGGCAAAGGATGGCTTGTCAATTTTAATTCCTCCAAAGCTGCTCTCTATTAATCATCCAAAACCCCTTTCTGCCTTCTATCAGCATGGCTGATACTAAACTCCAGGAGAATAACGTTCTCTGCCGACATGAAGTGGAAAGACTATATTCAATCCATTGCTAATAAAGTTGGTTCACTGTGTCCTGCTTGACATATTTTCTCCAGAATTTATCTTGCATATCTCTACATCTACTATTCATTAATGCTTAGAATACTGACACCAAATATGATCTGTAGCTTCTGCTATAAGTCTAGAAATCCTTGATAAAATCCAAAGAAGAATCAGCAATATCATTGGTTCTAATCTTGTGTCTCAGCTTCAGTCAAATTTACTTTGCAAGTTGCCTCCCTGTATCTTTTCTATAAATACTGTCATGGTAATTTTTCAGATGAGATTTTCACTATGGTACATAGACTTCATGAATATAAGCACTGTACTAGTTCTCCTCAATATACAGTTGAGATGGATAGATGTAACTAAGTTTGATGCTAACAGTTTCTTTTCTCACACTTTTGACTTGTGGAACTTTTTTCTGGCTCAATGCTTTCCAGCCAACTTTAATCTTCAAAAATTTAAATACAATGTCAATTGCTATCTTCTTCCCTCCTGATTTCTCTTTTTCTGTACTCACTCCTGAGTGTTGTTTCTGTTTTCTAATTCTTCCACGGACCCCCTTGTGCCTCAGTGGCTTTAGCCTTTGGCTAAACTGAAAAACTAAAAAAAAATGTTACATTCTAAGTCTGTTAAGTCGTCAGTATGGACCAGAAAGCTAAAATGCCATATTTAGCAAAATCTGAATGATATTTACTGATGTTTTTATAACCTTATCAGAAAAAACTCCCAATGATACAAAATGCATGTTCAATTCTTGTCATAAGCTAATTATTTTTTATATATGCTGGTTATTTAACAGTTGTAGAATGTAAAAATATCCAAGGAATTGTGATAAAAATCTAACAAAATTAAGATAGAAGAAAGCTAGTCAAAATTTTTAAAATGATTAATGGTAGTTTCATGTAACTTAGTCAAACAAAAGATGAGTTGTGGAAACACTTTTTTTACGAGTCAAGTAGTCAGTAAAACTGGCTTGCTAAACCTCATTCTATGGTATGCTCCCCCATCTTTTTTCATCTGTGTTTAACAAAAAAAAAAAACATTATTTGAAAATTATCTCAATATGGGTAATAAGCTTAGAAATATCAGGGAATTGTTTTGAAATCACTTTACAGGACATTAATATATTTGTTCATATGATTAAGTTTAGAAGTAATAAATAAACATTTTACCTTTTTGTAAGTGACCATATTGCGGGATGTCAGATGGTACTTATTGCTTTATGGGGCACAGAGGGTGATATGTTGTTGGTGCTAACTCATTTAAGTCACTAACAGTGTTTACCAATTATTCCGTGTTTTGTACTGAATAAAACACTATTGACCAAATGTACATAGAAAACAGACTTAACAACACAAGCAATGCATTTAAAAAAAACGAATTTAAAATGAAACAGAAGATAAAGATTTATTTATCAACAAATATCAATTTATTTGGATGTTTATATACATTGTGTGGTAAATATAATAATATTCTTGAAATGAAGGGTGAGTTCACATGTACACATTTCAGATGTTTTTAAATACATACTAAAAAGGAAAGAAACTAACATACACACAATTAGGTGTGTTTAATAAAAACCCTTTGAAAGGGGTAAGTTCACAGGTGTGTTTAATGATAAAACCTTTTGAAAGGGGAAAAGTTCATACCTGGGTTTCATTGTAGAATCTATATCAGAAAAGCAGGAAATGATTCAGTTGATTAGTAATCTGTTTGAGTCGACAACACGGAATCTATACTCCAACTGGCTTTTGTTCGCTTTATGGTCTGTATTTATAGCTTCCCTTAAGCAAGTGCTGGCTCACAAAAAATCACTCAAAAATGTGGAAGAAATGCTGTTAGTAGTCGATTAATAATTTACATTATATTTTCAAGATGCTACAGGAAGTGCCATTCGGAGCTGATGTGCGAATGAATGATTTTGATCATTTGACTCATGACTGTTAAGATGGTGACTTCCAGTTGACCTGACAATCTTCTTCTCTTCATAGATGAAGAAGCAACTTGAAGCGACAAAGATATGGTTCTACACTGAATGCAAAATACCATGGAGGGAATAAGTATGTAACAAAGGTTTTATGGAAAAATAGACCACAAGGAAATGAATACAATCGGAAAGAGATGCTCAGACTTTCTTGGCTATAGAATAAAGAAAAAGAATCTGGAAAGTTTTTCAAGATATGCTTAGAGTAAGAGAAACAGAAACCATGAGTAAGCTACTTAGTTTGCAGAAATGGATGGAAGAAAAGTGACAAAGTCAAAAATTACTTAGAGCAACAAAAGACAGGAAACTATTGAGAGCTGTAATCATACTTGTCCTGAAATCTTTTTCTTTCTTTTTTATGTGCCATGCCTCTTCATGGCTCTCCACCTTTTCTTGTCTATGGTAACTCTTAATAAGTTGTCTTTTTGCTATTTCTCCCAAATCCTGTTCTTCCATTCATTTACTCGATCTCATCAAGTGTGTTATGAACTGCTTTCTTTTGTCCTACTTTCCCTCAATCTGTCCTGTGAGTATCAGATTTTCCAAGCCCTCATTTCATGCTGCAGAAAATTGAACTGGCTCTTTCTGATGTTAAATATAAGTTTTCTTTTTGCTTCCATTTTCTCTAAAACCTTATCAGGACTTGACATATAAAAAAGTTTGTATGCTTTAGAAAGTCTGTAATGTGATCAATCCTAACGTGGCATCTCAGCTTCAATCACTTTTGCATCAATGTGATATGGCTTCCCTCTGTCTTTTCTACAAATATTTTCATAGCAATTGAATAGATAGATGCAACTATCTTCTATTCTAGTGGTTTCTTTTCTTGCACTTCTCACATGTGGAACTCTCTTCCAATTTTGTACTTCTCTGCCACCTACACTTGATTGCAACCTCTCTAAGACCTCATTGTTGCTCACATGCTCAATCCATGATATCTTTAGCATACTTCTGTAGAACCACGTCTCTGTTGCCTTGAGTCACTACTTCATCTTTGAGGAAATCGTCCAACATACTTTGCTGTAAAAACAGATGTCACGTAACAGCTCGGTATTCTTTTCTTTGTTACCAAAGAAATCCTCCTGATTGAAAATGTGCTAATTGTTTCTCATGTCACCTGTTTAATGTTTTTGAACATCACATTTTGCATGTTAGCTGCTATCACATTTCATGTATTCACATGACAGTTTGTCCTATACTTTCTTACTGAAATATATTTAGTCTGTTGAAATATTTGTATATTATAGAACAAATTATTTGTAGGATTAGTACTTATTCAAATATATTTAGTATGTTGGGCATGTAATTTTGTTGAGCTTTTATCTTTTCTTTTTTTTCTTTTTGCTACTTAGTTTTTTTTTTTTTTTAAGATTACTGCCACAAGGAAGCAACTCCTCCTGGGTATCTCAACTGTATGAATTTGTTAATTTAGGCGTACTACTAGATTGGCTACTAGGTCTCATTTTACCATTGAAATAGCTATATGCAACTCCAGTTCTATTCTGATAATTTCTTTTTGTTATATAGGAATAAAATGTCACTGCTGATACTGGTGTTTGAATGTAGATCACAAGTAAACAAATATATGTGATCTCATTATTGATTAGGTAGATCACATGACCATAGTGGAAACATTTATATAGAGGAAGTCGCGTGACATCTGAAGTATTCGCTATTTTTCCACCATCCTCTATACTATTTGGACTGCTATTCTCTTCTCTCTATATGATGTACTATTACTACAAGTATTATTCTTATTCATTGGTGTATTATAATTGGTATCTATGATTACAAAGTCTCTACTGCATTGGCATAGTTGAAGTATCAAGCAAGCATACGTTGTCATCACAATAGTGGCAATAAAGTGTTCTTTTTGATGACATGACACTTTTCTTGCACTTCTCACCTCTAGAAGTCTCTTTTGGTTTCTTACTCACCTGCCAGCTACAATCTTCACAAATTTAAATGCAATGTCAATTGCAGTCTTCTGTCATTCTGAATGCTGTTCTTTTATTGTCCCTTCTCCTGAGTAAAGTCTTATAATTCAATTTTATTCTAAGTAATCTCTTGCATCTTACTGAAATTATCATGTTTCTTGGAGTAACATAACTAAAAAAATGAATGCTTTTTTTTATGTGTATGTGAAATAGCAACTTAGTGGGGTTTTTTTTTTTTTTTTTTTTTTTTTGGTTTTTTTAAAGATTTGTCTGATTTCAGGTTTATGGCCACCTCAATTTAAAAACACCAGTTTCTGTACAATCACCAAAGCAACATCAAGCCTGGTCAGTACCTAGAGGGGTGACTGCTTTGGAATATCAGGTGCTGTAAGCTTGGATGTGTGGGTGGTGTAATGGATAATTGCTTGGAATTGTTAATCACAGAGCTGAGTTTCAATTCCCAATCTGTTTGTTCACCTATGGCACAAATATCTCTTCCTGTGGAAAGTAGGATTGAAAGGTTGAACTCAAATTCCAGTTGATGCCATTGCATTCACTTTTGACACTGGGAAAAGTATCTAACATCTCGTCCATGTAGGGGTTAATACCAGGGAAATCTGGGTTCTCTAGGTTTGTTTGGCATCAGTCTCAGGGAAGGATTGAATTTTAAACTGTTTGTGCATGAGGTTAGTAACTCCTTTCTTTAAAAAGCTATTAGCTATATTCTGTGATGTCAACAAACACTCGTTGCCACTTTTGTAATGCTCTTTGTAGTACAGAGTTTGTAATCACAGATACAAGTATAGTAATGCCATATAACAATACTGGTGTCAGAAACCTTCAAATAACACTTGCACTAATAGTACTTGCTTGATAATACTCACTCAAAAAGTATCCTGCAAATAGTGATCAATAGAGAAATAGTATAATGAATAGTATAGAAATAGTGATCCATATAGTAATAGAGTATAAAATAGAAATAGTGATCCATGTAGTAATAGAGGATAAAATACAAATTACCATACATACATTTTCTTCACTATCACGTTATCTATTTATTTCAAATTGGATCAACTTGTTGCGGAATCTATGCCGAGTATCAGAAGGTGATTTTTTGCATTTGTAATGCATTTATCCACAAGAAATAAATAAAACAAAAATAAATAGACAATTCAACTGCAAGAAACTACTGAAAACAACGTCATTAGAGATTTCAACAATAACGTGAATTTACATATATATATTTGACATACACAAAGTGATAATAAGTTGCTTGTTAAATGTGGCAAGGTGAGATGAGGTTACAAAGATTGTCCATGCAGAAATTTAGGGAGTAAAGGTTGATAGTTTAAGTTTGTTTGTGGAATTAAAATAATTTGATATCTGCAAGGAAAATTGTCAGTTGTTTAAGTTCAAGTGATAGTGTGTATGTGTGTGACAACTGCTAGTGTTGATTTAAGTTATGAAGAGTTGTTCGCCTTTAACTGATATGCTAAAGTTGATTGAATGTACTATTACTGTTTTGTAGTGATAATGTCACTTTTTAGTAAATTGTAAGTTAAGTTTCTTCATGTGGCAATATTTTTGCGAGTTGTGTTGAGTTGTTGAGAGGTTGGTAGTGGTTATTGAGTCACTGTGTTGGCACACGTGGGGTCTGCTGGTATCTCTTGAAACTCATTGTCTGACTAACTTGAATTAAGTCAAGCAATTCTTTTTATAGATTTTCAAGTTTCGAAATAGACTCCAAAGAAAAAAGGTTTGTCTCAACTTTGCTACATTTTAGTGTCCTTTTAACCAATGGGAGATTGAGTTTGGAAAAGTAAAGTGATGATTGGTTAAAGGTTTATTTGGGGAAGAGTGTATCTTCGCATAGGGGGTAAAAGGCAAATGTGAAGGATTCGATAACCTGAGTTGGCTCTCTGGTGATCTGTGTTCAAACTCCAGTGTCAGCAGTGACACTATTCCTATATAACACTATGGAAAATATAATAGCAACACATGTGGCGAGGCTGTGGCTAATATATTACTCTAGGAGTCTGTTAGATTAACCTAACATTCTTAGGTGAAAATTGATTTCTTTTATTTTCTTAAAAATCACATCATTTTATGATAATTTTTAAAACATTTTCACTGTTTATAAAAACTAAAACTGGTAAAAAATATTTGATGTTTAATCAAATTTTTGTTTGACATTGAACTATCTGAAGTTTAGAAAGTGATTCTTCTCAAATTGTTCTTTGTGTGTCATTTTATTTTCAAAAGAATCTTATTTTCTAATATTGTGTTTTAAATTTCATTACTTTCTCTTCAGTTACTCTTAATAAAAACTCCAAATTCTTTTCATCTATCATTTGTTGATGTAATTTCTATGTTTTTATTCTGTTATTAATGTAGCCATCTTCTTCTGAGATCTAAGATAATCTGATGACTGATGAAAATTTAGAATTAAACATCACTCCAAAATTGAATACCATTTTACAAAACATTATGACACTCTATTTAGTGAAGATATGCTTGATTCCAAGTCCTAAATTAAACAAAATATCATAACTCTTACATGCTAAGTTGGTTAAAATTTAGATTTTATTAAAAATGTGCAAGCTAAAAATAATGCAAAAATAATTGTTTATCAAAAGAAGAAATTTTGTTGTTCCAGATTTGCTCAGATGGCAATATTGTAAGATTTCTGACACACTAAGGTTAATTCAAATGTCGAATGATAATGTATTGCATTTTACTGAGTAATTTTGAAAGTTCCAAATGAAATCTAGTTTGACTAAGGGAGATAATGTATGGTTATAAAATAGCAAAACATTCTATACAATCGATTTATATTCACTGATTATTAATGACTGTTATTTAAGAGTCCATGCATCACAAGACATGAAGGTCATTTACAACAATAATATTCCATATACGAAAGTTGATAATTAAATATTTTGTAAATTTTTTTTCTTTTTTTTCCCCTTTTTTATAGTTTCATTTATTCAAACTAGTGTTCTTATTTTAATTGTTGGATTTAGATATTATTATGGATGTACACTTTTCTGACAAATACATTCTAAAATTGTATTATATATATATATAAAGGTCATTGAGAAATGTTAAATTCAACCAGTAAGATTTTTCTCTTCAATTTTAATGTTTATTCTATTTTTCCATTTGCCAATTAAGATGTATATTGTAATCAAAATTATGGATAAACTTCTCTCGGCTAAAAAAAAAAAATTTGGACAGTTTATCTATAATTTTTATCTTTATACAATGTTATTCAAAAATTTGAAAAATTAAATACACCAATCTTGTAGGTTGAATTTATAAAAATCTACTTGGATATAACATATGTATTAGCTGATTGTTAATATCTTATTGGCTTGTTATATACGTTATTGTGATGACATGTTTTGGTCGTTTCACTACCTAATCCAGAATTGAACTTGTGTGTCAGGATCATTTGTTGGATAACCCTTCACCAGTTTACAAAGAATGAAATGACTCTAAATGGTTTCTTTTAGATTCAACTTACAGGCAAAACATATTCCAGTGAGGCCAGCTTTTTTGTCCACATTTTTTTCACTAGCTGTTTGCATTTGGTCAGAAAGTAACCTGTTTCCATTATCTAGGTTTTCAGAAGTCTACATCTCACGTCGAGAAAGAATGATGCCTGTAATATTGCAGCTCAGAAAAGACACCAGGTTTGTTCTCTGGGAGCAGCTTCTTCCATTCAAATGGCTGTGGGTTAAAAATAATTCTATGACCTGATTGTCCACCACAAAATAAAACCATGGGACTGTTGGTAAATTTTATTCTGGTTGTAACCTACAAGCAAGACAGATGAAGTGATGGGGAATTGAACAGTCAAATGGGTGTGTCTTCCCTTTTGTGTCCCTGCAAGATGGTCTTTCCATGCATTTGCATGTTTACCACTGTCACCACTGTCATAAAGATGACAAGACAACGATATTCTCTGTCTAAAAAAGTAATTTATCAAGGATCTGGCTTCATTTGGTGTCCCTATTTGTCAGTGTCTTTTGCCATGTTTCTTATGAAGTCCCTTTCACTTTACTGATAATAATCAGAACAATAAATTCTTGAAACAATTATTGTGATGAAATATTGTTAGCAAAATATCAGTTGACATTGATTTTGCTACATGGAGAAGGCGTTATATTTCATGAAGTTGTGGAGAAAGCTGAACTGTCATGTGATACTCTGATAGCAGGGATTGTTCTCTGCTAGGCATTGCACTCCTTTCTTTCATGTCACTCTTGGTTGAATACGGAGGAATCCACGTGAATCTTTATTTTATTTTTGGTTACTTTCGGATCAGCCCTCAGATATGTGTTTCCTGTGTATGACTTTGGTCATTACATTCTTGTTTATATTGATTTCAAATAAAATTTGCATCTATATTCTGTTGATACAATTTACTAAGTGCACACAGCCACAAGTGAGTATCGAACTCATGACCAATGATCTACAATTCTATTGCACCATATACAATGACTGTTGTATTACAAAGAGATCCTCTATAGATGTTCTTGTGTTTTAAATTGTTCTGAAACAAAAAGGCACAAAATAAAAACAAATCTTAAAACTACTTGATTCAACATAAAATGACCCAAGGGATTGATGTGCTTGTAAAATAAATCTAAATCGGTAGTTGGTGTGATTCTGTGGAGACTTCAGGTGGTCACTTCTTGTCTCAACTGAAAACCACTTTCGCAGTGCAAACTAAATGGGTAAAATGAAAACAGACTGAAGAATTTGATAGTCCATAAGGAGTACAAAAATTATTAATGTATGTAGCACAGGTGACAATCTTTCCACATAGAGATTATTCTAGTTGAAATTCATAATAATTTGAGAGACCTCAGGTTTGGCACTGTTCTATTCATTTTAGTTCTTGTTGTTGTTAAAATTACTCAAGTGAGGTGGTTTCTGTTATTTTGTACAGTTCTTTGTCATTGTGTAGCATGAGACCATGATGTTTGAAGTAGGATGGTCCTCACTAACACCTACAGGCTTTAATCACTCAAAATTATTTTAACCAGCGATCTTAAAAAGCGATTTCATACAGCTGACAATTTAGGCATTTCTGAATGATTTTATCACCAGGCATGATGCCCATATTCCTTTTTTATTTATTTTATACAAAATTTTAATATTAGGTTTTTTTATTTTTTTTTGGTTTATAATATTATTTATTATTATAATTTTTATTTTTTTATTTTGTTTATAATATTAATTATTTATTATTATAATTTTTATTTTTTTTATTTTGTTTATAATATTAATTATTTATTATTATAATTTTTATTTATTTATAATAAAAATGTCCCTACACATTACATCAGAATGAGCTACCATTCAGAGCTGTTTTTAAATATGTTGATAATACAAGAAGCTTGACTGCTTTTTAGTGACCCGCTAGGCAAATTGTATGAAAGGAACTATCATGATTTGTCGCAAATAGACTTTATGAAAATCAGAGGCCCTCTTGATAACGTCACATCTATAGTGAAAATGGGAGTTATAAGTAAAGTCCAAAGGCCCCTTCTGGAATGTACCTTAAGTATTTCCAAAGGTATAATTAACTCTACATTTGCTACCCTAAGTAATGCAATATGGTTAACTTCAGCAACCAGGTTAATGTATATATGGACCAGGAGTACATACCCTTTAGAACTCTGACAAGCTTCACCAAATTATTTACTTATTGAAATATATACAGTAAGCTGGTTAAGGGGGATAGCAAATTCCGTAACCAGCACCTGCATATATTCAATATGATCTAAATATTGCATTCAAGAACATCCGATATTATGCTTTTGCTCTGTGACTAAGAATGTGTTGCACTCGATGAGGAAGTTAGACGAATTGAAAGTGAGAAAAGTATCTCTTGGAAAAATCTGTGCATTAGATTAGTAAATATATGGAATAAACTAATTTATCTGGATTTAAAGGATAGTTGTTAAGTTCTATTCACTAAAAAATAGAATAGGCATGGATTGTTTTTAATTAAAATAGAAATTGATTTTTTTATTCTTTCAGAAGTGGAAAGCCACCCGAGAAAAGGTTGAATAAAATACCAGCTATCAAACTTTGAAGCCTTGCATTGGTCAGAATTCATCAATCTATCCCAAAACATTCAAGCATCTCTTACAAATAGCACAAAATTAGAGTTGCCTGATTTTCCTTTATATTCTGAGAATGTTGAAAGAACAGTGAAAGTAAATATGAAGCTTTTCATGTTGTTTACAGATTTGAAGCAAGACATTGACATATTCTTGCCATAACTTTATATCATCAGCTAAGACATTCCTTTGCTTCTAAAGGCTCTTACACTGAAAATTTTGATATGATTATAGAAATATTTGGATTTAATTAGTTTTCGTGTAATATAAAATGTATTTATTAAAATTGCAAACTTTGTTGATTTACTGTTGAGATAATATTTTTCAATCGGATATTACCAAAACGAATGGCTTTTTAAATGTATTTTCAATGCAGACTTTGATTGCATTTCCTCAAAAGGAATTTAAAGGTAGGAATCTAAAGTTTGCTGTGAGTTTTTCTTTCATTAAGCCCCAACTATCTAGATTTGTCCAAAGTCGATTTTAGGGGGAAAAAAAAGTGTAAAATTGACCTGCCCTAACAGGTAGGCACGCAACAGCTACAATGGTGAAAAATTCACATGAAACCCCTTGCCTAATCGTTTTATTGTACAAAAAAAATGAAAATGACTAAAAAATAAACAATAATCTGGTAAATAAATCTTAATCATATTTGAAACTGTAAAAATTATGGATCAGATTGATTTCTGAGAGGAAATTTTCTGAAACGTTTTTGACAGCCTTACAATTGGGAGACACATCCTTAAAGTCACTGATGTCTCCACCAGTTGAGTTGGGGCAGTAACACTTGAACCAGATTACCACTTAACAATTCATTGTACTTGCTCCATACTATATATTATCAAAGATAAGATGGGGTTGGGACAAAAACAGAAGATAGAAAATAACAACAGCAGCAGTAGGTCAAAATCCTGTCGACAGTTGGTTCAGAGATAATTGATGTAAAAACTGAAGATTACTTAAAAAGAACTCTCCTCCTCTTCAGAAATCAACTACTATGCAGTGAAACAATGCCTGCTAATATGATATCCTCAAGACAATATCCCTTTACAAAATAAATTGATAGCACAAGAGGGGCAGAGGCAGTGCTGTAAAATGGGATCTCAATTCAATTGCCAGACTTTCTCCTGCAGTAAACACGGAGAAAATTTTTTTTTTTTTTCTGACATGAGACTTGTTGTTCACTGGAAGATTTTAAATAGACATTTGAAACTTGTAAATCCTCCTTTGCAAATCCAGGATATGCATATGTGTGTAAATAGAAACCTGTTTTTAACATTTAGGTTTAAAGAGTATTTTAGCATTGATTCTGTTAGATGATAAGGATAATTAAAAACAGAAAGAATTAAGCTGCAGTTCTTAATCAGATAATGACTAATCAATATCTTAATCATAAGCTTTGAATATATCATTAATTCAAATGAAGAAACAAACCCCTTCTCATGTTTTTGTGTCTTTGTTTATATTTGTTTGTTTTCTGTTGTGGCTGTCATCATCTTTCTTTCCTTATGTTCTATGTGCTTTGCCTTTTATCACCTATTTTATTTTAATTCTTTGCTTTTATTTATTTTTTTTATTTATTTATTTATTTTGCAATCTTTCCCACAATGCTTTTTTTGCTTTACTCCACTCACTTCTTTGCATTCTTTTTTTTTGCCATTTATTTTTATCCATCTTCAATACAATTTTCAGACTTTTCCAGCTTGTTTTTTGTTGCTTGCTTTTATTTATAACGTGTCTGACGGAAGATGTAAAGAGAAACTTAGCCTTCATCTAATTCTGTCTTTCGGTCAAATTGATGGTAACCCTTCCTGATGTTCTACAAACAATGTCAGAGTTGACAAAAATAGCCTAATAATAAACTTTGCAGACTGGTAATGAGGAGAACAACTAATTTGCCACTTTTTCAATCGCCAACATTATCTTTTCATTATAGTTTTTCCCTTTGTAGTTGTCATCATTGTCATCTCTGGAACCATTAATTTCTCATTATTTATGATAAGCAGTGGAACAGTCCTTAATATTATTAGTGATATGATATATAAATTTAATTCCTACATTATTGAAGTATTGTTTTGTTTCAAATGCCAAAAATATTTTTATCATATTTTGCAGCATTTTATATAATTAGGTAATATTTTGATCATGCTACAGTAGTCTTTGGATTCAGTAACAATCTCGTCAGCTAGGTTATGAATTGCTTTCCACTGTCCCTCCTTTAATATATCTTGCATATATATATTTTATATATATTTTCCAAGCCCTCTTTACTCATTATGTGCCCTGGAAATTTCAGTAATCTCTTCCTGATGTTTAATAAAAGTGTCCTTTTTGTTTCCATTTTCTCTAAAACTTTGTCATTCTTTATGTGTTTGGTCCATATTTTATCAATGTCATTCTATAGAATCACATTTCTGTTTAAAGTTTTTTCTTCCTTTGTGAGGAGATTCTCCAGCATTCACTGCCATTTACAGTTAAGTTCACTTCTTTTTATTTCTAATGAACTTTTCCAGTTTCTTAATACTTTGCTTAAGTTTTGGAAGGCAACTTTGGCTTCTAGTGTTGCATTTCCTGCCCTCTGTTAAAATAATTACCAGATATTTAAATTTTTGTATTTGCTTGATTTTGGCATTCTCTAATTTGTAATTCTTACATTGGGCTCTTTTTTTGCTGATGACCATATATTCAGCCATCTTACAATTTAAGATTAATCTTTTCTTTTTACTTTGCTTTACTACCTTCTGTAAAAGTTCTTGTATTTTCCTTTCTGTGTCTGCTTTTAGTACTGTGTTATCTACATATCTAATGTTAAGATTGTGACTGGTAGGAATTCTAATCCTCTTGCCAACACCTCACTGTAAAGGTTGTAAACACCCCGTTTGATGCTACTGAGTACCATAGAAAACATTTTGATCACAATTTTGACTGCCATTTTCATAAAAAGAGAATATGATATATATAGACAAAAAACACATTGAATTTTTTATATGTCCAGGTTATTCCAACTTATATATATATATATATATATTCATTTCTTACTAAATTAATTCCAAAACCATGTAGGATAATTAAGAAACTGTGTGAAATTAGTTACTGTACCTCTGTAAAAAATAGATTTTTTTTTTCAAATGGGTGATGAGGCACTAAGCATTAATTTTATTGGGTTGGTTTTTAAACAATTATGAAAATAGAAACTTAACAATTCAAAAATAACATTTTTAAATGATTATTCCAGAACATATGATTATTGAAATGAATTTTTATAACCTGAAAATAAAATATTTTTATTAAAACAGTAAACAAAACAGCAATTTTTATTGACGAATAACTTGCTTACAAAATTATGATAATTATTCACCAACCCAATAAATTTCCATGAGGTAGCTTTTGTAGTGTTAAATAAAATTGTTTTTTTTCTCTGGTAATGTTCGATTATTGATGAAACTTTTTTCTTTTTTTTTTTTTTTTTTTTTTTTTCAAAGTCTTTTTTGTTCCATAACAGGTATCTGTTTCAACATAATCCTCTTTCTTGTAAGCGCACTATAGTGTGGTCTCGTCTCTCTGTCAAGTATAGAGACAGAGTATCACCAAATTTGTGTTGGTAATGTGGTTTCCACTTTTTAATTCGGAGTTATTCATATCCTAGATTGCTTGTAAGCCAAGGCTAGAGATCCTAGTCTTCTCTGTGATTTAACCTATAGCTGTAGTAAAAGAAATAGATTTATACCTTTCCTAATGGTATTTGTATACAGTGAAACATTCATATACAAAATTCTGCAAACAATTGCATGTTAGTCTCATCATTCCTACTCTTTGATTTATAGTCTTTGTATTTCTTACAAATTTGTTACAATGGTTATTATGCTTTCTTGCATCTTTACTCAGCTTCCACAAAGCAAAATTTGTTTTGTGGTTGTGTCTCTTAAATGTCTGTCTATTTGGATTTTCAAACATTTATTCTGTGTTGCTCTGGTTGGTGTGTACGTTTTCCTTTTCAAAAGACTTATTATTGCTCAAATCGTCTGTTTCACTTGTTTGTCCTTTAAATTTTCAATTGATTTGTTTTGATTCTCATATTTATATTAGCCGTCCTGGGCATGACGATAAACTACATCCAACAGCAAGGCCTCTGATTGGGAGGTTTTAAAGGAGTGTGGAACCACCTCTTAATTGCTGGTGTTCCCAGGTCCACCCTGACCCAGGGTGGTAGCACCTGTCAGGGTCCAAGCTATGGGCAAATATTTAACCCTGAAACTGGGGCAAAAACACTATGAAAGTGTAAAAATAGGTTTTAATACCAGAAATAATTCGTAAAAAATTATCAGCAATAAATTTTTGAAGAAAAAATATTACCAATAAAAGGTTTATGAAAAAAAAATATTACAGCAATACAATTTTGGAAAAAATATTACAAGCTATGCATTTTTGAGGAAAAAAAAAATATTACCAGCAGTACTTTTTTTGGAAAAAATTATTACCAGTAATACATTTTTGAAGGAAAAAATTATCAGAAATAGATTTTTGACAAAACAAAATATTACCAGCAATAAAAATTTTGACATTTTAGGAAGAGTCATAGAATATACTGCTTACGAAGATAGACTTTTTAGGAAGATTCAAAGAATATACTGCTTACAAAGATAGACTTTTTATATCTCATGCTTACCCCCATTCTTCTGTGAACATTTCTCTTTTGTTTCGTTTTTTTTCTTCATTTCCTTCTGATATATTGAACTTGATTTCAACATGGGAAAATGGATTTTGTGTCTTTTCTATTAAATATTCTTCTGACTTCATTGGTCAGCAGGTAAATTCCTTCTGGCAACTGTTCTTTGTGTATAGTGAACATTGCAAGACGACTTTGCTATTACAAATTCTGTTGCAGTGTTTTGGCAAAAAGCCTTTCTATTTGGACCAGTGCATCATGTTTGACTTCATATTTGATAGATAACTTGAGATAATCTGTGCACATGAGATAAGATTTTTCTTTCTTATATATATTAATATATTCATTGCTAACTTTACATTTCCAAAAAGAGAAAACTGAGCTGTGTCATGGTTACTACAAAGAGCAATGAAGATAGTGTCTCTTCAAAAAATACGTTCTTTTTCAGTAATAGACCTGCAAAGGTTTAACCAATAAATCAGAACTGAAAAGAAATTAATTTTCACTCAACAATGTTTGATGGATGTTTTTAAGATTCACCAGAGCATTAAGTGCATTAACAAGGATGAAGATTTTCTTGTAAAGTAAATATTTATCAGGTAGAATAAAAGCTTTTTACATCACAACACATATAGAAAACCAAACAATACATCATTTATGTGTCATGTCTCTTTAGTACATGGACGATCATGGCTCTTCACAACTTCCTGTCCTTTGTAGATTTAAGCATCTTTTGATTCTTTACTATCCTTTCTTGTCCCTGCTCTCTCATTCTTTTGCAAACACTGATTATGTAGGGTGTTCTGTTACTCCCAAAACCGGCTTCTCTCAATATGTCCTGTGAATATCAAATTTTCCAGTCTGTCCTCTATTTATAATGTCTCCCAGAAATTGCACATGTATTTTCCCAGTTTCTTTAGAACATCCTCTTTGCACTCATGTTTTATTTATGATATTCTCAGAATCTATCTGTAAAACTATATCTCTTTCATGTTGAGTCAGTTTTTAATTTGTAAAGATGTCCAGCATTCAGCTTAGTACTCTTTTTCATTATAATTAAAATTTTAAAAAATGAAAACAATTCTTGAAAATATTCATTATTCATCAAAAAATATTTTTCTTAAGACAATAGTGTCCATAATAAATCTTATTTATCAAAGTGATTAAAAGCTTTTCTAATTAAATGTTTTCATTTTACTACAGTTTTATATCACAATTCAGTTTTATCTAAGTGAGGGTCCTACTTGATAAAAAAATATTTAAATTCCCCACCGATTTTCCTTTTAACTAATATAAACATTAAGTGCTACAAAAATAACTTTCTCAAAATTTCATAAAATTACCTAAGTGCGGAGTAACAGATATAAAAAGCATTTTACAAAAATTTTCTATAAAAGAAACATTTCTAAAATAAGTTAATTCATTTGTGAATAAGTTCTGATAGTTTCAATAAATCAGACAGTTATCAGATTTTTGCAAGAATTACCAAATCAATGTGCTTTCCATCTCAAAAGGTTGCTGAATTTTCTTATACTAATTTATGTTCACCTGTTGATGCAATAAAAACAAAATTTTTAACCAAGGTTTCAAAGGTTCTGAAAATGAAAAAAAAAATGATTAAAAAATATAACTTAATAATCAGAAAATACTTTGTTCTTTTGAAGATAAAATATTGTTTTTCAGTTTTGGGCATCTTTTCATCATATGTGCTCATTTTTTTCTGCGAAACTTTGGAGGAACCTAGTTTTATAGATTATGCAAAATTGTTTAATAGACTACATCATAAAGATTCTTTTAAACTGCAATGTAAGCTGAATTTATCTGGGAAGGGGCATCTTCAATGAGTTTGAATTATTGTCATGTACTGCTGATAAAGCAGAATGCTTTGCTCATGAAGTCACTTCTCCAATCTCAACACATGTCTGGTTTTCTCCTAAAACAGAATCTCTACATGCTGATATGCATAGAACCCCATCCGTGGGTTCTGCTATCATCTCCAAACTAGATTCCCACCAGACATGCAGTATCTCACCTAAAAGAATTTGCTCCTGAAATATGTCAACCTTTTTGTTCTTTGTATTTCTGGTCTGACAATCATTGGGATTCCTCAACTTAACATCCTATTAGTGTAATAAGGAAGAAAACTAAAGAAGTACCTTGGTGAAGGTCTTAATAAAAAAAGAGTGGCCCATGATAAGGCAAAGAACAACTCAGAATACAAGTTAAAGATGATATGTATATAGAATACAGGAAAAGGTTGGTAATAAGAGTCCAAATCAAGGGGAGTTAATGCTTATAACATTCACCCCATCCATTTTTTTTTTTTTTTTAATTGTTTAAATAAAACTTTTCTGGATATCATTATGGTTTTCTTCAGTTCTTTGAAGATTGTCTTAGCATCACTGAATTTTCTGGCATTAAATTATAATGTTGATCCTCAGTGTTAGAGGGCACTGACAAATGTATTTCAGAGTTACTAAATGGTTTAGAATTGATATCACACTCCAGTTCTTTCATTTCTGTAATGCTCTTTTCTACAAGAGTAACTTGTTCTCTATTTTTTTTCATTCTCACTGGTTATATTTGTTCTTGGCTGGTGTCAAATCATGTACAGATAGAGAAAACTAAAGTACATCATGACATAATAGAACAGAACCAGGGTCTGCTAGCCAATTGAGCTAGGAATAACCACTGGCATGTGACTGGCATTGGGATGAAACTATTCTTTCATAATGTGTAGTATTCATCATGGTACAGGGTAGAAATCTTATAGCATACATTACTGCGGGTATAACAACATTCCACTGAAATTCTTACAGATTTCTCGAAACCAAGGCCAGTGTGACATGTTTCCAGGTAATTCTATTGTATTATTAACACTGACCATTCCCTTGGGGATTGTAAAGGATTGTTCAATTCATAGCCATACCCAAATCAGTGAAGTACTCATGCAGTTTCTTAGATAGAAATGAGGAACCCCAGTCAGAATGGACGTAGAAAGGAATCCTGAACATGGTGAACATATAAGTTAAGCATTTAATTACCACACTAGTTCTTATATTGAACCAAGCAAAAGGAAACCGAGAGTACTCGTCTATTACCATTAACATATAATGGTTCTGTGAGTTAGATTTTAAGAGACCCATTCCTTCTATGTCAATTCTTTTCATTGGTTGTGTTGCTTTTATCAGGTGACTTTTTTCAGATTTGTAGAAAAGTGGTTTCCATCTTGTATGAAATGGGAAGCCCACTGGACAGTCAGCCTGATTCAAAGCCATGTCAACTGCCATATCAGAAGCATCTGTCTTGACTACTATTAGGTTGGTGCATAAAAAATAACGTAATAATGTTGTTTTTTGACGTATTTTTTAACGTCAAAAAACGACATTATTACGTCATTATTTTGCACCAACCTAATAGTTGGATGTTTTCTTCAGTAACATCAAATAAGGCATTTTTGATTTCTTTGTTAAATTTTTGGAATGATTTCACAGACTTGGGATTTAAAGGGAACAAGTCAGCCATAATTAAGAGTTCTGATCTAATCCAAAACCTTTGATATCTATTGGGAATAATAAGAAAACAAACCAAGGACACTTTATCTTGAAGGAAAAGTAATTCAAGTGGAAATAGTCAATCAGCATCAGGTTTAATTATCCATGAGATATGGTGGGGACAAGAAAATTAATAGAAATGGTTGATAGGGTGAACTTTGTTTTTTTTTTTTTCATTGAATTTAGAATGATAGGTAAGAAAAGGTTGCAGATTATAAGTAGGATTAAGAATGGCTTTAAAATAAGCATTTCAATATCTTAAACAAGCCTCTTAAGACTCAAAGGTACCAATTGCATTTCAAAATCTTTAAAGATTAATTTAGTTCAATTTCAATAAAAACTTTATATATAGGATTTAAAGGGAATAGATGAAAATGTGGAAAATGGGATTTTGATATCAGAGAAGGATTAATGGTGTACTTGTGATTGTACTGTTACAGGTTAGCTGAAATCTTTTTACACTAATGTTTGCCCCACACAAGACTCGAGCCATTCAAGGTAAAGGTTTACTGTGTGGTGTTGTACGAGCACAAAAAGAGGCAACAAATGGTGAATTTACCCAGCCACACTGTCCTGCTACACTTAAAAGCATACACTCTTTTTTTCACTACCTTTAAACTGCTGACTGTTACATTTGATAGCATAAACACCTTCCAGGTAACTACTACATTTGGATACATACATGCATGCATGCATACATATATATTTTCTTCTTTCTAGACACTTTCCTTCTCTTTCATATGCACCAGGACTTTTACACTTGAACCCTTGAAACTTCAACTTATACTTTTCTATTATTATTTTGTTATATAAAGATTTCTTTTGTATTTTCAACACTCTGTGCATTTTCTTTAATTTATTGCATAGGGTAATATATATACCCAAATGAAATATAGCAACATATAGTGAAAACAGACAGTGTCATGTGATAACTTTCCACAAACCTTCCATAACACAAAAACAAAGGTTTATTGCTATTCAAGGTGTTTTTCAAAAATTAATCTTTTTTAGACTCTTATAAATTTATAAACATATTAGCCATAAGTGATATAGTTAATAAATGTATAAATACATTTATATATTGTATAGCTGTCCACTTGTATTTGACAATACTTGTCTACAAGGTTGGCTTGTTAATTGCTATTGCAGATGCTTGCTCAGGCGCATTTGTGTTTCTTCAACACCCAGAGAGCCAACCCATGGTTTATACTGCAACTATGCTGAGCAGACTTGAAGGACAGTTTCTGGGAAAGAGCATCTTATCTAGTGTGATCAACCATCTGAACAAGGCTAGCACACTCAAGCCCTTGGCCACAATGACTTGTGACTTCATTCTAGCACAGCTATTGACAGCCCACAAGGGTTCTGTCTACTCAATTTCACTTACTAGACATGGGTCAACTTGTGGTATGGTTTTCGGGTACTTTCCAAAGGTGACGCATGCTGGGATCAAGCCCTCCAATCTGATAACATCAGGAAATTTACTTCCTGACAAATCGACCATGATGAGATTTGAACTCAGGTCTCATGGTCAGAATGCGAACATTCTAATCATTTGGTCATGTGCCCATAATCTATATATTGACATAGGTAATAAATGCCCTTTCAATATATTCATAATTTGTAAATGTACATCATATTTATCATAGATTCTTCTATAGTTATCAAGTTCTACTAAGAACTTAATAGTTAAAGGATTTTTCAAATGAACCTAATTTACTTCAGAGATTTTTATACATGATTTATAAATATCAAAGTTTAACATGAACTTTGCAGATAAAAATGAAGTAAACGAAAGAAAGTAACAAGAAAAAATAACAAATTAAGCCCAGTTTCTTTGTTGTAAAAATGCCTCAAAGATTTTCTAATGGAAAGAATCTCGTCTGCAGTGGAAATTATCCCGCAGTCTTGAAAATGGCCTCTGCAGTATTCACATTCCTCTCACAACCAAGAGATGGCACGACCAAAAGACAAACGAAAAGACATGCCAGCATACCATGTGCTTGACTAATAGCTTCCATTTCCAGCCCCAATAATAATTAGACGTAATTGTTACACGTGTGTCTGCATCAGATATACTGATAAGCTCTGGCAGTAAATCCTCATTAGCAAACAATTTTCCTTCTTTTCTTTTTCAATATATTTCTCTTTTTATGCTTCAGATAACTCCAAGCCATCTCGTTTTACTCGGCACACAAGGAATAACCAGGATACTTCAATATTACCCAGCAATTACAATTATTCTAGTGTCGTAAAGGTCTTAAAGTTTTGTTTATTTTTAATGCTAAAAAAATAAAAACATTGCTTTCAATGATTCAATATGGCTGTTGTAATTAAAGTAACTTGTTTATGAGAAAGCTTAATTATCCAAAACTATCATGAAGTCTTTTTTCTTTATTTTTTTTTAATTTTTTGTCAAGTGTGCCATTTGGTGTATTTAGCACGTCAAGGTTGCTTTTTAAATATTTTTTATATTCTTATATATGGTTATTGTGTGATGCTTGATGAAATTTAACACCTGCAGTCAATCAGCCCGACCTTTGAAAAATGACACCAAATGAGAAGCTGATTGCTAAAAATTGTAATACACTTATCAAAAAAAACAAATAGAATTAGAAAATAACAGGTCAGATGCTATAGAATATTCAAAATAGCCACAGAGGTGCTGCATCTATCTCAATTCTTTCTCTCCCATATATATATATATATATATATATATATATATATATATATATATCCTAGGTTTATGCAAAAATAATGACGTAATAATGTCGTTTTTTGACGTTAAAAAATACCTCAAAAAACGACATTATTACGTCATTATTTTTGCACCAACCTAATATATATATATATATATATATATTAATTTCAGAAATTGATTTTATTCTTGCATTTTCTTAGTAAAACATATATATAAATATATATATATATAGAGAGAGTGAGATATTTCTTTAAAATTATTTAAAAATAAATATATTTTGTTTTAATAAAAAGTCTAAAATAAATATCTTTATTTTACTTGTAAATAAATCTCTATTATAGACAACTGTTTTCTAAAACCAATGGTTAAAAATGGTTTTAACTGAATGAATCCTGTGTATTTTGGCAAAGATCTTCCTTCTTTGAGACTTATGGACTGTTGCTACAGAAGCACAAAGAACTTTACCAGGTAATACAAACCACATCACTTGAGGACTTTCAACAGTAGCAACAACTAAAATGGATAGCACATGTAAGTGGAAGAGTAAATAATCGGGATGTTTACATTCGATATTACTTCAAATAAAAGGTTCGAAAGGAAGTTCACATGGTACTGGAATAATACCAGATACTGGACTTAAGAATCCTATTTCCAGAAAAAGTGATAAATGTTATCAGACAGTAGTCCTGAGTGCTTGGTCAGGGAATGTCGAATGTTTCGTTCTAAAAAAAAATGGCTAATATATTACCATTACCGTTATTTTACTTACAGAAATATAACTGATTTCTAATAGTGTGTGTGTGTATATATATATATATATATATATATATATATATATATATATATCTCCTTTCGCTCTCACATATGTGCACACTTGCACATACTTCCCCAAATGTGTAAAACAAAGTTGATTTAATGCATGGTACATATTGGCCAAGGACAAAATTGTCCATTCCTCATGACAATTGTCATGCTAGCATTGGAATTCTTTCAATCAAACACCTTTGTGCAATGGGGGAAATGCTGCCAAAGGATTAAAATTCCCTGGATGAGATTCATTCAGTGTATCTCTGTAAAATATCCAACAAATTGAATGCGGAAGAAGGTAAGAACTTATACTACACTCGGCTCTTCAAGTTGTGACATAAGGTAGTTTTTAATGTAGAGATTTCATTGGCCAATTCAAAAATTGCCTCCTCCCTATTACCACTGTCATAGGTCTTCCACCAACCCTTGCTCTTTGGTGAAATGATGGAAGTTTTGTTGTATGGTTACAATCCCTTGGACCAAGAAATCCTTTAAGCTTTTCTGTGAAGAACAGATGTAAACAGGCAACATGGCCCTCACCCAAGTTATCCACTGACCGAACAATTATTACCCCAAATTGCATTTCAATTTTTGCTCTTGTGTGTGTACACCAAAAGCTGAGAAAGAGTATGCAGCATGCTAACAAAATAACAAGATGAAAAACAAATGCCATGTTGTGAAATAACACAACCCCTTTACCATATGAAGAAATAAGTATTTTTATTCAGGGCTTTGCTTGTTTGGCTAGGGTGGGCAGTTAGATGATACTTGGGACAACTTTTGTTATGTTGATTTCATAAATCTGCTTTTACTCCTAACAACTTATTGCCTATCTGCACATCCTGATATATGATTGGTAATACAAATGTATGGCATTGGAACTACACAACTGACAAGTATGTCTCCCACTAAGGGTGTACCAAGCATGATTGCGAATACAGACCAGAACCCAAAAATAATCAATGTCAGATTTGATTTCACTTGGTCTCCAAAAATCCTTCATTCACTCTTTTACTTCCCTGTTTCCCTTTGGTCAAAGTGGATGCTGTTTAGAAAACAAGACTTAAAAAATGGCCTTCTGGCTATGAAACAAACACTTGAAATTTAGATGAAGCTAAATGTTCATTTTCAGAGAAAGGTTTTGTCATTTATCTATGAAATGGATATTACATAAAAGTCGTTGTTACGTTCTTCCCAAAATCAGATCTTCTTTTGACTCACACCACACTAATTTCCACCACTATCCATATGTGAATGCTCCAAACACCAAAAACTCAACCAAAAATTTGTTATCTGTGCAAGGCTCTGCACATATCTTCCATTTACTCACACACTCACAAAAACAAAAAAGACAAGACAATCCAGAATGTACACCCACTCCTGCCTAAAGAAACAAAATGAAAACTGGAGCCGATTTGAGCCTCAAAAAAGACATAAAAGCCCATCAAAAGAACATTCAGCAGTTGGATGTCATCTTGACCCGACTTCAGAGGCTCGTCAAAAAGCAACCTTCCATCTCCAAAGCCATCAAACTCAACCAGCTTGTCAAGGTTGTCTCCACAGTAAAGTCACAATTTATCCTTCCTCTGCATCTGTACACCTCATTGGATGTCTTTACAACTCCATTTATCTCTTCTTTTTCATTTTTTTTATACAAAAGACATCTATGCTGATTTTTCATTTATTATATATTAATACAATGGTTTATTACTTTAGGATTTTGTTGTTTTTTGTTCATTCTGTCACCATATGATGAGTAAGGCTATAACACATGTTCACATCATAACATAATGTATCAATAGTTGTACTGATTTTACAAACGTGTTATTTGCTTGAGTTAGTATTTATTTATATGAGCTAGTAATTAAAATTTGTCATTTTTATTTGATAAATAAAACAATGTTATAACAAAACAGATAATCAGGAAACATGAATCTTTGCCTTCTCATAAGTATTTAATGCCAACCATTCAAACAGCTAAGGAATATCTTTTACCCCTAGAGAAATGGTATGAATGTTCAATACTTTGAGACAAATATTTGGCAAGTGGCAATGATCCTCTTTTGAAAGTGCCAAACTTTGTTTTTGTTATGTTGTCACTTGTATGTGCAAAACGGAAATTCTATAATATAACAAGATGAATATTAGACAAAGCAGAGATGAAAGAGTGAGATAGCAAAAAAGGAAGGAATTAAAAAAGGAGAATTAGCATTGAAAATGGAAGACTTATTTTAAATAAGAGAAAAAGAAGAAATAAACAATAAGTAAAAGAAAAGAGAAACACAGAAAAATAGATAACATCAACAGAGAATAATAAGTAATAAGTCATTGAAGAAGTGATAGCAATAACTGATGCCATAACATATCACAAGGTAGCTTAAGTCTTATGGGTAACTAAGGTAGCAACATGGCACCACAGCGCAATACTAAATATAGATAGTTTCAATAGTTATTCATTTAAAAAAAAATAATAGTAAATCCAAGTAATAATGATGAGATAAGGAGACAAAACATAAACGTAAATTCAAAATTTATATGCAGATGATATATTTGGCATAATTTGAGTGAGTGTCTGTGTTTTTCATAATGGTTATTATGGACTCTCATATCAGTTTTGATGTACGAGTACTCAAAAAAAAGCTCAGATGTGTGTGTGACATTTAAGTCCTGTTAGGGATTTACATACAAGTTCACAAATTGTGCAACTGTGACAATTGTGAGAAGTGGTTGCTGGTATGGCTGATGAAGCCTTAGACCTGGCTCTTGCTTTTGAAGTTTTGAGGGATAATGATGAGGAAACACAGGTGTTATATTTAAAAAAAAAAAAAAAAGAAAAAAAAAAAAGGAATTTATTTACAAATTAACACATTCCAAGTTGTCAATAGCTTGTTTCAGGAAAAAGAATCAAATATTTAAAGTTCATAGTTTTGATGAATTGTCAGGAAGAGAAAATGTTCATATTAAATCATTGGACACAAAGTAATATTCCAGAATGTTTAAAACTAATTGAGAGAGTTTGTTTTTCTCATGAAAGTTATGTGGTTATAGTCAATATAAATCAAAAGATATATTTTAAGTTACTTAACTTTGGAGTTGAATAGAGTTCTTTGAAATTGCCCTGCTCTCATTAGAGGCTGATAATGCATCAGCATGTAATTTGAAACTGGCATTATTCAGACTCCTGGAACTCTGGCCTTTTGCCTTCGATTTCTTTCTGCTTTTTCTCGTTCTCTGCCTTGATTCAACTTTCTCTGCCTATTTATATCAAAAAGCAATTTCAGATCGGCTCATTACTTTTTTCTTAGAATGTAAGCCACTCCCTTTTCTATTGGTCAAAATAAATTTTTGCAGAGGCTCACAAATTCAAAAACAATGAACAAAAGTGTTATTCTTATTTCATATTCACAACACTTCTTATAGATCCTCAATCTAAGTACTTTGGTAGATCTTGTTACAATTTTAACATTTGCTTCTCCACTCTTGTCTATTCAGAGCTGCAGCCTCAAATACTGAGTAAGGTTTTTTGTTGACGGTTGCAAGATTGAGCTTTTGACAATGTTTTTGCACACACATGCACTATAATATATATATTTGTGTGTGTGTATGCAGTGATTAAAAGATGTAAGTTTCTGTGAGCCAGAAAACAAGTTAAGGTGATGATTTTTTTCTGTAATTTTTGAACTTAGTAATGTCTGTAGACATCATCTGTAAAATTCCGTAGAATGATATTATACACTGTTCCCTATTTTTCTTATATGTAGTGTCCCTTCAGCATGGCTCTCCACAACTTTGTGTTTCTTTTTAGTTTAAGCATTCTTAGACTCTTTACAATCTTTCTCTCCAGCTTTGCCAACCATTAAGACACTAGGTAGATTTGACGATTTCCTTCTACCCCTTCTCCCTTTAATATGTCCTGTGAGTATTAAATTTTCCAAGCTTGCCTCCACGTTCAACCCTATGAAGAATCTAGCGCTTTTGACATTTTGATCTTACTTTCGATAACTCTTAAGTTGAACCTTGTGCCCTCTGAGAACACGACAGATTAACTCTTTAGATCAAATGTTCCATACAGACATTAAATTCAAATCCATACCTCTGGTATTTCCTGGCATTAAATGTGTTGATACACATTTGATGATTATGATGAAACCTCCACTTTTGCAAATTATAGAGAAAACTATTTACTGCTGATTCGTTTCATTACTTTGTTGTGTTTATAAAATCAGTGTCGACTCTTCAGAATTAATGCTGAGTGTGAGTGAAAATACAGATATTATCGGACATAGCCTAACTGAAGCAACAAAACAACTACGTCAGAGATATCTATATATATATATATATATATATATATATATATATATAACACATATATCTCCAATTATAGGATTAGAGTATACAGAATAAATTCCCATAACCAAAAAATACTATTCTTAATTCTCAATACAGAGTAGAGCAAATATATTTTATTCGAAAATTATAACATAAATGTTATAGTTTCACTCCGAAAATAGTCATTTTGTTTCAACACTTCTGGTGTCATATCAAGTGATGGTGTTGAATGCAGAATAAAGAGTTTTAAAATGTTCAAATTGACCAAACATCCCTCGATAGGAGAAATGCTATTACATAAGAAGCAATGACCAATCAAAATACAAGTATATGACAATGAACCTTGGTTATAAATATTAATGCATTAGGGTTAGACTAAAACAGAAATTATTCTAATTAATATTAAATTTTACTATAAAATTAAAAATTACAAATTTTATATTTAATCTGTATTAAGTTTAAAATATAAAATTCTTATTTGCTTTATAAGTGTATTGAGCACTTTTCAATACTAGTGTTCCTCAGTCTAATTTAACTCTGACCAATAGTATTTTTATAATATATATATAATCTTTTAATAATCAAATATTTTCATTTATTTTTTCTGTCAACTGAGAGAGAAAACCAAAAATATGAGACGGTCTTGAGTTGATTAAAATGAATGGTGCTCTATCTCTTTCTCCTCTCTGGATTGGTTTGCCTGAATAAGTTGGGCCCTATTAACTTTTTCTTCTTAGTCTTAATCAGGCCTTATATTGACCAGTCATGATAAGACAGTTCCTAATGCTTTATTCCTTAATAGATTGTATAGTTTCATTTATATATTCTTGCTGTAAAGTAATTTAAGATAAGCTAATCTCCACGAGCGCTGCTAATATAACTAGTTAATTCCTCAGTGAGTGACCCACTATTATATCTATTAACCAGATTTAAATTTGTAATTATCTGCATTTCACATTGCAGGATGTTTTAATAACCGTTTTTTATCAGGTTAGTAAAACTTCAATGAGAAGATATTCCTGTAAGATTATTGAAATTTATTAGATGAAGTATAGTTAAATTATTATTTTTATGAGTATTTCTTTCATAGGGCTTCTGTTGTTTTTTATTGTAAATCCAAGATTGTCATTCTATGATCGTGATTTTAAAATAATAAGCCATCAACGATATTCAAACTACATAATGCATTCTGGAATGTCTATCCTTCTGAAACAGCTGCTTTACTTTTAGGCCACAAATGTAGTTCAATCACAGCAATTTTAATTGAAATGTAGATATATAGCCTATGTTTCTTACCATGAATGGTTGATTAGCTGTTGTTTTGGGGTTTCTTTTGTTTTGTTTTTTTTTTTTTACTAATAATACAATTTATATTTTACTAGCAGCATGGCTCGGCGTTGCCTGTGCTTGATTCAAAAATCATACGACTCATACACCAATCGCTATCACTTGACTTAAAATATTTCTGCCCTTCCTTGCCCTTTTCTGTGCTGATGTTGCTACATGCCTTACTTCTTGCCTACTGCAAATTTTTTCTAAGCTCTATACTAAACATTAAATCTGTTACGAAAAAAGAACTAAACAAAATGAACACAAAATGATCAGCTTTAAAAAAGGACTCATAACTGGAAAAACTGAATGAAAAAAGAATGTTATCAACATACTTTTTCACACCCAACCCAGTTCTGCAGAATCAGAATCAACATTGAGTTTAAGCAAGCAAATGAACGAATTGGAGTAAAGTGCCATGCAGATTTAAATTTTCCCCCACTTGTGACGAATGCAGCTATCGATTTTCTTTGCATGCTAGTTAACATTCATGTCAGTCAGTTGTTGGCTTTCATGCTGGCCAATAGAATCTTCCTGCCTATTCATGGCAGCCAGCTATAGGCTCTCACTCTGGCCAGTAGAAAATGGCTGCAAACTACATGAAAACTGCTGTAGAATCATGAAAAAATTGATTATTTCCACTATCAATGGGAGTTAGGAAATGCAATGTCAGTCTTGGCCTTCCCACTAACTTGGAGCATATGCATGTAAATTTTGGTGCAAATCCATCAAAAATTGCAACCGTGCATTTGTTATACACACACACACACACACACACACACACACACACACACATATCCTGCCTTTTATAGATAGAGATTTAAAATTCTTAACAAGTACTGGAAGTTACCATATTTTTAATGGCATTTCTTTAATCTCATTTTTTTTAGAAAGAATAAACCATCAGGGGCTACCTTTTACTTTTTAAGCCACCTTTACTGTCATTGATCCTAGCTTACTGAGAATTATAGAGTAGAATTCATGTTGCTTACTAATCTGAGTTTAGTTTGGTAGAAAGCCACAACTGCAATATATAATTTACACCAGAAAATACGAGATGACCTGAATCATATCTAATGTCAACAATGAACTTTCTTCTAAGAGAAGTTGATAATAGATGATGCCAATGTGTACTCGGCTTACACCAAAGGAGACTTTGCATTAAGTTTCACACCAGAACATGAAAGGAGCTAGGTGCATCAGAGCATCGCTCTGAATGGTAAGCTTATAGATATCAGGTGCAGATTCATACTTTACAGGATGTTAGTGGCTGTTCCTGACATTTACGCATATGGTCAACCCAGAGGCACTTATGATGTGCACATGTGGGACTACCAGTTAATAGAAATATTTGAACTGAAAGATAAAAGATTCTCTCTCATATCATAGTGAGCAATATCCATGTTCGGAATAAGCACCGAAACACACATACACAGATATTGATTCACAAAGTCCGGAGATGAATAAACAGTATTACATATGTTTGTTTTTATTATTCAAAATAATGGTGACATTACTTAAGTATGGTGCAAACAATAACGATCAAAATCATGACTCATTAACCATTACCCTACCACAAGAAGCACTTGACGATCTTGAAACTGTGATAGAAATAAAGTAAAAGGAAAAAAGATGAAAAAATATTTATAAGAAATAACTATTTAATCGGTCCCTTGTTCAGAAGGATTTCCTTCATCTTAAAGAGTGTGTAGAAGCCTTATCAGAATCACTTTTTGCAAAATGTTTCCATTATTTTTAATGTTGAACAATGGCCACAAAAGTGTGATTTATATTAAGCAAACTAATTTACTCAGTTAGTGTAACATTATTTGTTCTTTCTTGAATATATGACAGAAAAATATAAAATAAGTTTCATAAGTACATTAAGCTGATGTTTGCATCAATATGGCAGGTAGTCAACCTGTTTGCACATATTACAGAAGTACAAAACCCGACCATTAATGGAATTTAGTCTCACATCGACCAATATAACAAGAATTCTAGTTTGTTACATTGATTCCTTCGACAGATGTGCATGAAATTATCTGCTTTGTGATCTGGAAAGCCGAGTAAGAGACTATAGACGTAGATGGCAAAAATGAAGTTAGATATAAGAGTGGGATGGACGTGAAAATGAAAAACTGAAGTGAGAGAAAGAAAGTTAAAAAAAAAGAAAAACAAAAAGAGAAAACAGTTGGAGAGAGATGACTAATAGATATGAGAGAGAAAAAAGTTGTGGATTTTTTTTGTGTGCGCATCAAAAGAATTCAAATAATTATTGCTATTGTCTGAATTGGTTGATGGTGCATGAGAAAATAACATAATAATCTATAACACCATGTTGGCTGCACTGTAAGAAATATTGTAGCATACATAAAGTACAGATAAGGTAGTAAGTATTGGTTTAGTTCAATTATTATCATTTCACAAATGGACTTAGCAAAGTAAAGAATTCATAGTAAATTCAACTTCTAATGAAGCCACCAATACAATGCAATCTCCTATTTTTATAAGCAAAATAGAAGGTTATTCAATTTTCGTGTATGATGTAGCCTTCAGTTTACAATGCTCAGATGTGAAATGTTTAGTTTTCTATTTTTACAACACATAGAATCTAATAATAATTTTAGGAAGCAAAGTAAATTCCAGAATGTACTAAAAAGTTAACTGCGAAATACATTTTTGAAATATATGAAAAAGAAAAGGAAGAATCATCTGCTTGATATATAAAGTTAAAAATGTATTTACTATGCACACAACTGACGTATTGAAAAAAAAAGAAAAGAGAACTAACTAAAAAGTTAGTAGTTCAAAAAGTTCAATAGAGATTCAGCACATTTTTTAGGTTGAAGTGATATTTTTAAATATGCTCTTGAGGATTAAACAGTCGAGTGCCCTACATAATACATTCTTGGGTGATCATGTCTCTTTTGATTCATGATTGACGAGGTAGATTTTATTTCAGTAGGTTGCCATTTCTTTCTGTGATAAACTGATTGATAACCAAAGCTATGGGGTCTTGTCTGTTCTACTGTTCAACCCATAGCTGGGGGAGAGAATAGATGGCTTCATATCTTTTCCAAAGGTATTTGCACCTAATTGAACACACTGAACCCAACTGGAATTCAAAATCAGCTCTCCACTTTCCCATTCTGAGCCATTACCCATCACACCACATAGCACATTTGATGAGGGTATAAAATTTAGTTCTATAAAAAAAGATATAAAAGCAAGGAACATTGACAGTAAGGGAGAATATTTATAAAAATCACAAGTGGCAATTTTGAAACAAGACAAAATAAATTAATGGTGAGGGTGGCAAGCAAATCCCTCTCTAGGGCACGTTAGTGTTTGGTCAACAGAGTCAACTTGTCTTTTATACTACAACTATTCTGTTTGTTATCTAGCATGATCAACAATATGAACAATGCCAGCACACTCAAACCCTCAGTCATGATGACTTGTGTCTTCATGTTGTCACAGCTATCGATCCCAACTGTTCAGTCTATTCAATTTCACTCACAAGGCTTGGGTCAACCCATGATATACTTTTCAGGTACTTTCCAAATGTGCCACACACTGGGATCATCCCCCTCTAGACCAATAACCTCCTCCCTGACAAATTAATCATAAGATTTGAACCTGGGTCTCATGGTCAGAAAGCAAATGTCCTAAGCACTTGGACATGTGCTCCTATGAAATCCAAATGAATATATATTACTAATCTAGTAACACACAGTGGCATGCAAAACCTTAAAACCACTTTACTGAAATATATTACTTTCATTAATTTTACCCCAAAGCAGTAACCTTTTCTCAGTACATTTTTTAATATGAAACAATTTACTGTTTTTCTGTTAATGCTGTATAGTGAATGACAGAGCATCTGGAGTATGTTGATGCTGAAAAGAGGTCATGCAAACATCATAAATGCATCTGGAAGAAAGTTCCTTGCCAGCGGTATTGATCGGGATAGTTGAAGAAAAACACTCATAGCTGGCACATAGGTCATGTAAGGGGTTGTTTTCATGAACTGATTGATTGATTTGTAGATTTTATGGGTTGTCGTCACATATTTCAGATGGTAGGAATAATACTTTCTTTGATTTTTCAAGTGAATATTTCATTAAAAATTCTTGAGAAAAGCAGGTACAAGTCCCACTATTGAACCCATAGCTGTGCTTAGGAGATTGATTTCTACCTTCCTCGTGGGTATCTTTGCATAATAAATGTAACGACCTCATCTAGAATATGAACTCGACATTCAATGTTTTCATTCTGAACCGCTATACATTAACCCACATGCACATTTAATGTGCGAGATTACTTTGCAAATTGGAATTCTCATGCGTACTGCAATGTATATAAAACTACGTCGATCATCAAAAACCTCATATAAAAACGCCACCTGAGATAAATATTTCATTCGAGGAATATAGCATAACATTCACATTTTACTTAAGTATTTTTTGTATATGAATGTTACAAACATCAATCTATGTGCGCGGATTTGTCAGCACCGGCAGCTTGTTGAACAGTGTGTCTTTGTTTTCCTGAAATCTCTTCTGGCACATAAGTTTTGTTGCTTTTGTTGAAACGGTGCTTCCTCTGTATGAAGGATTTGTTGTCAATAATGTTCAACAGTAGAGATAAGCAGGCAAAAAATTGCAATGGTTTTCTCAACATTTTTCTGAATAGGCTACTCTTGGGAAAGGAACATCAGTCGTAGTTTAAACAAACAACCCCTTAAGAAGTTTGACCTTTTTCCGCCCCAAAGTGTCCTTTCTGCTGGTACCTAACACTATGACTGAAAGACTTCAACAGTTGAATTTTATAGGGTTCTAGAAGCTTGCATGGGATATTTTCATAAGTTATTATTTTAGGGGCCTGAAGGATTTATCAGATATTGAATTTTACTTGTAAATAAAGTTACAGTCATCAGGGTTTTTTTTTTTTTTTTTTTTTTTTTTTGCACAAATAGTTGATGTCTATTTCCTTGTGTGTTGTTGCTGATTCCCTTTTATCAAAAGACAGGAGAGCTATTAAATGTCATTTCAAAACGATTGTTCAAATACATTTTTATTTTTATATTTTTTATTTTAATTTAAATTCTTATTTTAATTTTTCAGAGACTTTTTGTTAATAAATTGTATAAATTAATGACCACAGACTTGTCACAAAATTGAACACCTCTTGTTAAGAATGAACAGCATAGAAATCAACTTAAGTTTAATCAATTTTCCTAAAATTAATATCAACAAAAGGAGAAACATGGAAGAAAAATCTGATAAAAATTTTGTTTTCTTATGTATAAATTAGTTTATACGCTTTTAAAATTTGTTTATTGTTTAACCTTGTATTGGAACTTGCATGTAAGAAAATCAATTAAAATGTTCGCCTTCGCCAAATATACACTCGTATTTGGAAAATCTACCAGAAATCAAATAATTAATGGATTTTAATAAAACTTTCAGGATTTACACAGTGAATTCTAATGTTATTTATATAAAAATTTGTAGAAATAATTTATTTATAATTTTATTTGTGATTACTCTTATTTTTTAATATTTTGATAGCTCAATAAATATTAATTCTAGAGTAAAGGCATTTATATTGTGCAACTATAAATTCCTGAATAATTTAAATCAATTTATTGATTTTTTTTTTTTTTTTTTTTTTTTTTTTCTGAAATTAATCTGCTGAGGGTGACTTAATGCCCTGAATCTAAACATTTTAAACGGCAATATAAACTAGATTACTGATTTTAGCAACTTTTTAGCTTGTTATGTTAAAATAGATTATAGATTTACATTATGTAAAATGAAGAAGAATATTGATGAAAAATATTTTAAACATATTTCAATATTCAAAAAAAATGAATAGCTTTAGATGCATCCGGAGAGCAATTTCTAAAGCATTAATGGATTTATTTTTAATCCAGCATATTTATTTCTTACATACTTGAGTATGCTCAAGAGATGCAAGTTCGAATCCTGCTGGAGAGCACATTTTTATTAATATTTTTCAATTGCATAGGCTGATAGACAGAATATACACTGTTCAAAATAAAAACAGGGCGTCTATTTCAAATACAAGTTGCCACTAAAAATAACATGTGAAGTAACATAGACAATAAATATATATATATATATATATATATATATATATGTGTGTGTGTGTGTACACACACACACACACACACACACACACACACACAAGTGAACATTTAAGTCAACACACAGGGGCGACAGACTGTTTCATGCTAAATGTAATCATTAGGCCTGGTGTCATGTTGACTTCACTGTTCACTTTTATATTTACATACGCTCAATCTCTGATATTGAGCACTTTATCCCATAAATACAGCATGCCTTAAACTATATTTTATATATATATATATATATATATATATGACATCATGTAGCTTTCTTTAAATTTGATTTTATGAGAAAAAGCACCAGTACTGGCTTCTGTCATGATTGATAATGAGTCAAGCATCTTTTTAGAACTTTGCTAAAAGATGGAAGGATATTTTGTGATAGTTATTTTTGTCTTGGCTGTATCACTGGGGAATTACTTTTCCAAAAATAGCAACAGTAAGATGAAGCAGTGTGGATAGTGTAATGGTTAGCTGCATTTAGATTCCGATCTAAGCTGCCGAGTTCATTTTCACACTAATACTCCATAAAATGTATCTATTCTCCCTTAACATCTAAGTGTTGACAGGGGCCCCTAGCCATGCCATCCCAAGAAAAGAACTACTCATGATTCAAAAATTTGAAGAAGGCAATGGGAAATCACTCCAATATCTTTTCTGGGAATTCAGAACAATTCACAGATAAAGAAAGGGAATTTGTGGAGAGCCATGATTGCCTAGTTCAACATAGCATTTAAACAAAGATAAAAAAAAAACTTGTCAGAAATGAATAATGTTTGATTAGTTTTCCCAGAAATATGACAGAAACAAAAATCTGAATTTTAACAAAAGAAATTAAACTTCTTTTCTACAATGTCAGTGCTTTTGCATAATTTTATAATTTTTAAATTGTGATTTACATAATGGAATTCTGAACTTGGATAAAATTACAGTATCTTATTTCTTGGGTTCCATATCACTTCACAGATTTGCTAAACATCCACTAGTATAGATACACCCAAAAGTTGCTGCGTTAAATTTATAAAACTTTCTTTGCTGAGGAATTGATGTATTTTCGCTGAACAAGTTGACCTGATTTTGTTATTTCATAAGTCTGAGCAAACAAAAGTATTTGAAGAATTTTAACAGGCCTCATACCCTGATCATCTATTGGCATTTAAACTCTACCCAAACCTCAAGTGGAACACATACGTATGATCCATCATTAAAAATACTGGAAAAATGTTTGGTTGCCTATACTGTTCCAGTAAGTACCTGATTTCTCCTGCTATCCTCACCCTTGACAAGAGACAGATAAGTCCAAAAATGCAATACTATTGCTATATATGGTTAGATTACGAGGCTGGCATCTGCTCTCACCCTTTCACTGTTGAAATTATTAAATGTAGCCGTCTCTTCTACTCCAATAGCTTCATATCTCGCACCTCTCGCCTGTAGAACTCCCTTCGTTATTCCTGTTTCCCTGAGAGCTATAATCTCCAACTATTCAAATGTAATGTCAATCGACATCTCCAGTTGCCTTGATCTATCCACTATCCTTCTCCTCATCCTTTCCTCTATCACTCCTATCTGATCTTGCTCCAAATCTTCTGTAAACCCTTGCATCCTAGTGACGTCCCACCTTGCTTGGGTTGAAACACTTAAAAAAAAAAATGTCCAGTCTAGTCTCAATAGTCCGAAGGTGTCTCTGTGTCCTTGTAAGTAATGAATTATTTTCCATTTAAAAAAAAAAAAAATGTCCAGTCTAGTCTCGATAGAGTCCAAAGCTGTCTCTGTGTCATTGTAAGTAATGAATTATTTTCCATTTTACAACCAACAGATGAAACATTTCATGCCTCTCTCTGCTTTATTATTGTTTCCATGAAAAGTGATCAGATGAACTATATTCATTAGTTCCACTGGTTCTAACCTTCATGGCTAAAACATTCCATGTCATACATATTGTAGCAACAACCCCATTCTCTATGTATTTCATTGGGGACATCTAAGTTTCACTTGAGCAGCAGCTTCCTATGAACTGCTGCTTTGTGGAACCTACTCTCAAGAGAGTGCTTTCCTGATCACTACGGTTTTAACTTGTTCAATCATTATCTTCTCCACCTATCTTCATAAACTGTGCTTCTCACTCTGTAGCCCTCTACCTCAAGTGGCTATCAAGCCTTGTACAGGGCGAGCAGCTTTGAAAAAAAAAACAAGAAAAAAAAAACACAAAAAAAGAAGACAAACATTTTGATTTGCAACTTTCATTGCAATAGCAGTCACCTCCAACATTCCAATGTAAATGCTTCCCTGAACAAATTAACCATGACCTCTCCAAGTCTAGAGTTATTCATAACCTATCCTTTTTAGTGTCATAATATTCACTTCCTACCTCCTTCTCTACTCGACTTATGGCCCCATGACATTGGTGATTGTTCTGGAAACAGTGTTTCAAAGTTAAACAACATTGAGACTGGTCAGTACCTAGGTCAGTGACTGCTTGAGAATACCAGGTGCTGTAAGCTTTGATGTGCAGGTGGTTTAATGGATAATGGCATGGAATTAATTGGTGAGCCAAGTTTCACTTCTCATTGGGGTTATTATATTCACTTATGCACAAATACCCTTGGGAAAGATATGAATCCACCTCTTCTTCTCCCAGCTATGGGTTAATTAGTAAAACTTGTATCACTGAACCATTTTTATCTCCCCACAAAAAAAAATTCTTACAATCTAAAAATATTTTCTAGCTTTAAATAGCCTGCAAACAGGTTGGTATCAAAGAAAATGAATGAACCAATTAAACCTTCTCTTCTATTGTCGCTTTAATAATTGTCCTGTACTCCTTGATTGTCTGTCTCTTGTGTGTGAATTTTAGTATAAAAGGCATCAACAATATAAGAATGTTTTTTCTTGGTTCTATTTCTTCTTTCTTTTACTCTTTTGTCCAGTTTCCACTTATACTATGGACAATGCGAATAGCATGATGCAACAGAAAGCAATGTAAAGTAATAAAGAAAAATCTGTTTAGTCATTTGATTACCATTGGTTCAAATAGAACAAATAAACACTTCATACCAAACAAATGTCAATATCTTGAAGCATTAGAAACACAGAAATTGTAAATATTTTTCATTATGTAACCATAAATTACAGTAAGCAACTTATCCTATATTGAATCAATATTGCTAAGCTAACCGGTACATTTTTCTACTGTACATCTTACGTTAAACGTGCAAAATTGTAATGTCAAAATATTTATGAGATTGCAGGACATATGTACCTGTGGATTGTTAATATTTTTATTGATTCTTTTGTCTACATAAGCTGAAATAATATTTTCCTAACGACTTCTTTTTAAGAGCATGCATATCCTGGCGCCTGTATTGTCTGTACATTGTTGATGAAAAATTTTATCTTTCTTATATAACGCTTAAAAAAAAAATATATATATATATATATATATATATATAAGCAAGAATTAACTGTTAACATATATATATGCCTTTCAAAAAAAAAAATAAGCTATTTATTAAGAGACTGTAAAATATCCTCTCTGGCAGCAAATGCTGGACAATCTCCTAACAGATGAAGAACAGACTTGAAGTGACAGAATGGTGGTTCCCCAAAAATACTGAGCATATCATGAACAGAAGATGTGAGAAACAAGAAACAGCAAGGAAAGTGGCAATCAGAAACACAATTGAAAATTTTACGTTACATAAGAACACAGTTTAGAAAGCAAAGACAAAGTATTTTGTGTTAATATTTTGTTGCATAACCCTTGTTAGCAATAACTGCATCAAACCTGTTACTCATTGACATCACCAAAATGTTACATTCTTCATTTGTAATGCTTTTCCAGACTTTGAATGCAGCCTCTTTCTGTTCTTGTTTGTCTCAGAGGGTTCAATAATAAATAATTCTTTCACTTAATCGAAAATAGGTAATTGTGTTTTTCAATATACATAAATGCAAGAGCTGTTGAGAGCCGTGACAATTTTGAAAGAATATGACTCATAAAAGAAGATATTCAGTCAGAAATACATGTAAAAATTCACTTAGTCGGAAATAGGCACCTATGTTTTCAGTATATTTAAATATGTATGTATGTATTTATTCATAATAGATATGACATTCATAGTGAAAACCGGCCATGACACATGATATCATCCCTATTGTCTTTGTATTCCAGTAGTAACAAGTAAGATCTTCCCAAGAAGAGACATTTGAAAAGATGATTCTCGATCACTACAATTTTAACTTCAAGCCGAGGGTCAACTCTTATCTTTCCTACATATCCTCTTCTGCTCTTCTTCACTTACAAGGCTTATTGCCACATCATGTTGAAACACCAGTTCCTGTATGATTGTCAAAATTAAATGTCAAGCCTGTCCAGTAACTAGATAGGTGACCACTTCAGAATATCAGGTGTTATAAACTTGGATGTGTGGATGGTGCAGTGTATAATGGCTCAGAAATGTTAATCGGAGGGTTGAGCTCCAGTTAGGTTCATTATATTCCCTTCTACATATGAATCTGCCTCTTCTCTCTCCAGTTATGGATTAATTAGTGAAACTTCTATCTTTTAAAAACCTGGCTTTAAAAACCTAAAATGCATTAAGCTGTAGAAAATGAACTGATCAATTCTCTTACATTCTTACAACAACAGTAACATTCTGCCTTGATTGGCTCTTGAACCTGCTATGGGTGAACAATTAGTAAAATACATATATCAAAAGTCCCATTACTCATTAGTCTTGTAGAGGCAACTCACATATTGCAGCCATAGCAACAATGGTGTGTCTTGGGCAAGATAGTTTGATGGAATTCAACCTTCTCCAGGCTGGTTTGAATTCAGTTTTCCTACTTGACTGGTAGGTAAACAAGGCTATACAGCCCAGTCTGTCTTGCTATGTATCCATAATTGGGTGGGGTGGGGTGGAAGAGATGGTATCATACCTTTCTCAATGGTATTTGCATTTAAGTGAACATAGTGAATTCTACTGGAATATGAATGGGTTTCCAATTTCTCATTCCCAACTGCAGTCCCTTTACACCACCATGAATCCTCACTCTCTCTACCCATATCTATAATTCTCAAAATGTGTGTGTGTGATCAGATGTTGTTTATGCGTTTCCACAGTTTTCATCCAATTTTAATGAATTTTTTTTTTGTTTGATAGATAATTCTCCAGTTTTTTGAGTCCAAACTGGCTGGAAAAAATTACAACCTTGAAGGTGAAAAATCGAAAAAAAACTAATTTTTTTTTTTTTTTTTTTTTTTTTTTTTTTTTTTACACTTTGTGCAAAAATCAAACACAAAATTTTTTGTCTGTAAAAAAACAGCATACAATCAAGAGAGTTGAAATTAAACACATAAGACTGTTAGAATTATAAAAATAATTATATTATAAATAAAAATTATTGTATATTATTATATTATGACTGCCCATGGAAAAGGTTCCTTCCTTGCAAGATTGAGAACGCAAAAACAGCTCTTTTTCAGGGCCACCCTGCTTCAAATTTAAAACCCCACATTTGGGGATGTCTCGGTTGCACCCAATTTTTGTTAATAATATTGATTTTCAGGTGGGCTGACTTGAAACTTAAACTGCTCTGAATGGCAAAAATTCCCAGTAATGAAACACCCAGTTAAAGATGGGTTATACTGCTAGTACATATACATACATGCATTTTATATATATATATATATATATATATATATGAGAGAGAGATGATATATCTAAATATATGATCAATAGTCTATTTGATTTCATGGAAATAAATATATTTCTATAATCTTAATAGTAAGCCTGAGGCCTCTAATGTCAAATTGACAGCTAATCTAAAAAAAAATAACCTCCTTTCTGTTAAACAAGGGCAAGGAATTGTTGGTTAATTTTAATGCCCACAAAATAAAACTGCTCTCTAATAATCTGGGAGAACTATTTCTGCTTGACATTATTTAAATGCTGTGTTAATTGTTATCTTCTGTTCTCGGAAATTTTCTTTTATTTTTCTCCCTCATTAATGTTGTATTCTTTAACACTCAGTAAACCCTCTGCATGTTAGTACCTCTGTTGCCTTGCCTGGGGTGAAATGATTAAAATAAAATGGCAATATGACCAAGTTAATAAATACATGTTCTATAAACTGATACCTTGAATGTAATTCTAATCAGTATTGCAGCTATAAATTGCAATATCATGTGTTTAGTGATAGTTTTTTTTGTTTTTTTTTATATTGATACTACATCTCATCAGGAAATAGGCCATCATACATCTCTCCTGATTCTGTTTTTTAATTATCAGAGAATTGCCATTATTTCTTCATACAAAATCTTCTAATCAGTAAACGTATTTATAGTTAGCAGGGCATCAAATGTGACCATGGTAACTTGTTTTATCTCTATAATGCATTTATGATTTGCATTAATATTTTATGAAAAGAAACAAAAAATTAATTCATGAAATGTGGGATCTTTTCTTTTTTTTAATTTTCGTGTCTCTTCAAGATGTATTCAGTCATAATTCTCTGTAGATTCCATTTCTTTATCTGTGAATTGTCATAACTACTTGAGAAAAAAAACTACTCTAACTGATGAGAAGTTCTGTAATTGGCAGAGGGTCAAATCTAATCATGTCAACTGATTCCTTGTTTTTCCCAGTATCTCAAGAGGTTAACATGCCACTAAACAAACTGTAGTTATAATACTTGTATTATTCTGTTTGAACAAAAAAAAAGATCTTTTTTTATAAATATAGACAGCTTCTTTCTTAAATACCATATTCCTCCAAGATTGATTCAAATATGGCCATCCAACATCAAGGCCTCAGATTGGGAGATTTTGAGGAGTGTGGAACCACCTCTTAATTGCTGGTATTCCCAGGTCCAACCTGACCCAGGGTGGAAACACCACATGTTAGGGCCCCAGCTATGGGCAAATAGTTAACCACCAAACTGGGGCCAAAACACAATAAAAGTGTAAAAATGGGTTTTAATACCAGCAATACATTTTTGAAGAAAAAAATTATTACCAGCAATACGTTTTTGAAAAAAAATATTACCAGCAATAAAAATCTTGTTGGCATAAAGGTTGATATGCTGTAAAACAAACCGAATTAAACCAAACTAATCAAACATGACTCTACACAGATTCCATTTTTATTTTTTTTATTCATCCATGAAATGGCATGGCTTCTCGGAAAAAATAATAAATTGGTTTCTTGTTGCCTTCTTCTAGACTGACTGCCTCCAAAGGGGTAGATAATCCAGTCTATTCTATTATTTATTTGGGCATGATAGAAGAAATTGATTCATGCTTTCTCCAAGGTCATTAGTGTGGAGTGAATGGCACAGAGATGGCTGGTATTTGAACTCAGCTTGCCAATTCCACATTCCATACCTTTTGCCATTATACTGCACACATGCCTGGATAGGCTTATTATTTTACCAGAAAAAAGTATATATTACTCTCACATTACTGTTACACTGCCAGCATTGTACAATAAAACTAATAAGGATAACACTTCATCATATTGAGTAAACCTAGCAGTGGCATTGAATGTGTTTTTTCTCTCAGATTTATACATAATAATTTATAATCGGATATCAGAAAGGATTATCTGTTGGGACTAGAATTCACCCCATGACATCAAATGAAATTCATATTTGCAATCAATCATTAAAGATTCTTGAAAAATAGTTGGTTCTGTGTATGGCTAGAAAAATTGTATGACTATCTTCATATTTAAAATGAAGTATCACTTCTATATTTGGGCCGGATCTTCCAAATGCTGTCTTTCAAGTTCAAAAGAATCTGTGTTATTTATGCCAGATATATTTTTGTTATGTATTTACTGGAAACTTTGGAATTAAAATGGACTCAATATTATAAAATAAATAATATATCTTTATTTACTGGATTTATTGTGAGACCTTTGGTATTTGGTGTAGCAAAAAGTTTATTTATAAGGCAGATATTGGTAGCAGTCTGGAGAAATATCTGTTTTGGGTAGTGGGTAGTTTCATGACTAGACCTCACTCGTAGTAGTAGTCATCTTAGAAATAGGTCAGTATCAATCTACTGTTTTACTCAGCCTTAAGAAGGGTAAAAATATCATTAGAAAATGACCTCTTAAGTATGTCACGCATGTTTGATTTCTCTGGCAATCATGTCTCTTATGCTGTAGTTTCTTTTGTCATCCCTCAGAGCTGTGAGCTTATATACTTTTAACCAGGCTCCAAAACTCTGGCAAGAACCTTCATTTCGGCTAACATCAAAAGTCCCTTTGTGTTAATTTTTATATAACACAAGTTATGTACGGAGCCTGTTTTATTTTGGTGGATTTGTAGTCATAAATAATAGATACTGGTCCCACAAACTTTCAGCATTTTTCAGGTTGGTTCAGTCTTTTCTATTCTCCCCCTTTTTATTTAAGGGTTGCCTTCTCGTTAGTTGAGAAATAAGAATATAGAGGAAACGAAAGAGAAAGAAGTAAGGGTGTTAAGTGCAAATGCATTATTTTAATTTGTATTTATTTTTTGTTTTTATATATATATATATATATAATTTTTATATAATTTATTTTATTTTTGTGGGGACTCCCTACAAATCTACATGGCTTTGTAGGGGGAATGAATTGTTTTCCACCCTTCATCCCCACTTCCCACAATACTTTATCACAATTTCATGGCAAACATTCAGACAAGCTCTATTCTTTTGGGCTACTAGCTCATGCCTTTACAGCCAAGACCTGCTTTGATAAATCCACATGTTCGAATTATCCTTATTCTTTACAAATTCCTTTCATAAAAAAGGGTGTTCCACTCATAAACTTTCTTCTCCTGTACCAGTATGTTGTGGAATAGACCCTTGTCTGTATGCCTTTCCAAACACTATAACTGTAACCTTTTTAAATCTAAGGTTAGTAATTATCTAATCTACCATATTATAATCTTCACTTTATACATTATCCGTTAATGTCCATATCCACCATCTCATTCATTAATCTTGAGGTTTTTGTATTGGGTGAACTTTAGTAATAAAAAAACAAGACAAATATAGAAAGTAATGTCTCACAGAGAAGAGGATTTGTTGATTTTTCAATAAATTAACAGAACAAGCGCACAAGAGCACCATATTTTTCTTGCATTCATGTTGCCAGAAACTAACCTATTGTTTACTTTTGTTTTATTACTTTTTATATCCAGCTTTGGAGTTAAACATATTCAATTCAGCTTTTGTGCTTTTCTTATCGCAACATGGATAAAAAAAATAACATTAAGCACAAAAATTATATTAGAAATAAAATTATCTTAGGTAACCTTTAGTTGGTGTCCACATTTATGGGAGAACATGAGCACAAATCCCTTTCTCTAGCTTCTTTTCCTTCTGAAGTTTTTACTAACACATGTCCCTCTATTCTTTAGAATTTCTGATAATATCACCATTCCCCACACTGCTATTCAGCATCAGACCATTTACATTTTATATCCAGAAGCAGAGACAGCTTGGACAAAGCTTCTAGGATAGGCTCTTACTTTTGTTATTTTTCCTGCAAAGTTGTACAAATTTCCATTTACCAGAACTTTGTAGCCTAATATGAAAGGATCAATTTTACGAGCATAACTAAGTTTCCAGCCCCCACCCTAATATCTCTTTCATCTCTCTCACTGGCTTCAAACACAGACTATCATTATCATTTGCCCAATGATTTCAAGTTTCAACTCTGTTCTAAACCTAATTATATAATACTTCCTAACTACGATTAGGACTTTCTCTGGTTTTCTAGCCATTCCTGATTTCAGCTGCTTTATCCCTTTCACCTCCTATGCAGTTTCCAGAATCTTAGCATTTAACCAAATCTCATGGCCACATTATGTGGGCTCCATCCAGTACAACATCATAATATTGTTTCAAATTAATTCCACAAGATATAATAAATTTTATCCGATGAAAACTAAACTAATAAAATTTTATTTAATATAGTTTCACATAGAGTACGACTAAACTGTACTGAAATTTCATTTAATCATGAGGAATTGAATTAAAATTGTAATATTCAGTTACTGAATATTTTTTTCATAAAAGCTATGAATCATATACTAGGAAGATAAGTGACAAAGATTTTAATCTGGATGAATGAAATTTATTGAAAGATCCCATGAAACGTGAAGGGAATGATGCCACATCTTTAAAGTAACATCCACAAAGGAAAGCAGTTTTATTTTGTGACAAAATATTAGAAGTTAATTGTGCATCTTTATCATAATATAGAAAAAGTTGCTTCATGTTAACAAATTGTTAAAAGGATTTATTACAAAAACTTCAAGGAATCTGTTGCATATTTCTAAATTATTTGAATTTCATTCACAAAGTGTGTGTTTTTTTTTTTTTTTCCTTTTTTGGATTTACATTACTCATATTATTCACGGCTTTATAACAATAAAGTTATAGATTAAAAAGACTTAAATGTCATGAACTCAAATTTATTAATGTTTTTACTAAACTTTGTAGAGAAGTTTGCAGATGAATGCATATTTTAATCAGCAACAACAATTAAAGTAGAAAAAGTACCGTATCCATTATTGATTTGCAAAATGGAATCTGCAAGTTGTTTAAATTCCAACCTAGACTTTGGCATTCACTTTTGCACTAATATCCTTGAGAAAGACATGAATCCATCTTATCCTCACTATGAAATCAATAGCTGAGTAGACTAGGCATTTGAGCTTTGAGCAGCAACCAGTCTAGGAGAATGGCTATTCTGAATTTAAAATCTTGGAGAAGGGCATGGGAAACTACTCTATCCTCTTTACCAAGACACCATGGCATTTTACTAATAATGGTAAAATGGAATCTGTATAAACCTATGATTGCCTATGTCCTCTCTTTCTCTTATATATATATAATCATAGTTGTCTTTCCCAAGGATATTAGTGCAAAACAATGCACTATATATAATATATATATATATATATATATATATAAATGGACTCTCCTATTAGTTTTGACATATGAGGATCTGACAGCTTACTTGATTCAGTTATTAAATTTTGTGTGATAATTTAAGTGGCATTTAAGACCTGCTAGTTATTTACAAAGGAGGCCACATATGGAACAAGTGTGAGGATTGTGAGATGAGATTACTCTTAGATTGGCTGACATTTTATATTTTGCTCTTGCTTCTTGAAGATTTAAAACTGCTGAGTCCACTAAAACACATTGATCTCCATTCTACCCTCACCAAGGCTAAGCACTCAATGGTGTCATGTGGTATATTGACGGCTGACAAGTTGCTTTTGTCTTTGTAACTTAACTATGGGTGTCCTACATTCCTGTAGCCCTGATCATACTGGCATTAAAAAGAGCAAAATAGAAGGCTTATTTGTTTGTTAAGGAGTGCCAATTGAAGATTAATACTATGACAATTGTAGAAGTCAAGTGACTTACCTGCCAACATGGCTGCCTCCTTCTATTTCCTTGTAAAAGGCAAGCCAGCTGATTTTACCTTATTTTATAGGAGAGCGCCTAATACACCAGTTGGGTTGGTCCATTTTGCTAGAATGGACCTTCCCAATACATTTGCATGAGGGGTCTTTATTCAGCTATATATTTCTCCATAAATGTCTCAAGTCAGTTTTTGGCTTTGGCTACATTTGCCTACTTGTGTGCTAAACCTCTGGCAAACTAGCTAATATTCAACAACAATGGAAATCTTATTTGGGGAGATATATATATGATTTTGACTATTTAGGATGAATTTTATCAAAACTGTTTTTAACATAAATTTTACATAAAAGAATAACAATGATATCCCATTTTTAGTCTCCCCATCCTGAATTTCCACATTATTTGCTGCAGTCTTTACTGAAATATAGTTTACTATTGGTAGAAATGATACCGAGATGTTGACCCATCATTTGTGACACTATATAAATATATTTGCCACCAAAATATCCAACTATGTGCATATATATGATAAAAATATTGTTTTATGGGTGAAATTAGTCAATATCAAAGGGTACACTCTTCTGAAAATTGCATTCAAGCATGAAACAATGTTGCCACTTGGTGTTGACAGCTGTGTCCACTTTTTTATATATTTATATAATACTAAAACTTTAATTTTGTATGTATATACACTGCATGCCAAATTATTATCGAGATATCTTTTTTTTCTAATATTTCAACATTTGGCAACACAGACCTGCGCAATCACTGAAATTTTCGTACTGATCTACCCAATGTAAACAAACTGGCGTGATATTTGTTATCAGCACGGCGATTTGAGCGTGCCAAATTATTAGAAAAGTGTAAGGATTTAGTGAAAAGATGGGCCGTAAAAGCAGTTTAAGTGATGCTGAAAAGAAAACTATCACCTCAGAACTCTCAAAAGGTAAATCTACCCTAGAAATTTCTAAAATGATAGGGAGGTGTCGTCAAACAGTGAAAAAGTTCACCACTGACGCTACACAAGTACGCAAAAGGCCAGATAAAGGCAAGCCGAGGGTTATTTCACGTTGTCTCATGTCACGACTTAAACGAGAGGCCACAATGAACCCCGGACTTAACAGTCAAGGGATTTTCAGTCGCATTGGGGATTCTACTGTGTCTAAAAGTACTTGTCAGTATCTGAGGGAAATAGCAACAACAGTCAAACCTGTATTGAAGCCTCCGTTGACAAGAAATCACATTCAAAATCATATTGTTCTCAGCCCATTTCAATTGAAGATTGACTTCTCTAAAGTTTTGTTCACAGACAAAACTTGAGCAACACTTGATGGACCAGATAGATGGTGCAAATGCTGGGTAATGAACGGACAGAATCACCATCAGCGTTTGAGACGCCAACAAGGCAGTGGAGGCATAATGATCTGGGGTGGTATTATTGGAAGAAACATTGGTGGACCCATGGAGAGTACCAGATGGTGTCAAAATGACTGCTGATGCATACATAGCATTTATGAAGGTGCATCTTGAACTGTGGATGAAAAGGCAATGAGTTGCCTTCAGAAGGGCCATTGTTTTTATGCAAGATAATGTTCCCTCACATGCTGCTCACAAGACTACTGAATATTTAAAACAATTAGGCTTCGATGGACCTCGAAAAATGAAGTGGCCAGCAAACCCAATCAAAAACCTTTGGAGCATCATGAATTGAAGACTGTATGCCAACGGACAACAATTCAGAAGCAACACTGAGTTGTGGGAAGCAATTCCTGACATATCTCACAGCATTACAACAAATGACATCCTACAATTAACAAATTCTATGGATCGTTGACTTCAAGAAATTTCAAAACAGGGAAAGCACATTCCCTATTAATTTGTTTAAAACTGTGCCTTTGTTTGTATCTGTTATTATTTGTTTGATTATCTTATTTATTAGCTTCTTTTGATCATAGACATTCACGTGCAACGTTAATAAACGTTTTGTTTGCTCAATTCTGGGAATTTTACTAAATCTTTCTAATAATTTGGCATGCTCAAATCACCGTGCTGATAACAAATATGGTGCCAGTTTGTTTACATTGCGAAGATCATTATGAAAATTTCAATTATTGTGCAGGTCAGTGTTGCCAACATTGTGTGAAAATTTCGCATGAATCGATTGGACGGTTTTTGAAATTAGAAAAAAATTTATCTCGTTAATAATTTGGCACACAGTGTATATTCTCAAGATACATCTTAAACAATACATATTATCTCAACCATTTTAATAGCATATTGTATTGACTCTGTACTCAGCAAATTTCATTAAAATTATGAAATGGTTCATGAGCTAGGGCCGTTTTTCTATTTTTTACAGTATTTTTAATAAGAAATTCAGGATTTGTTTATAATACACATTATTATATCAGTCCTGCATATAAACAAACACTTGTCCATTCTGGGTTTGATGATGAACTACATATGCATCCTGGGTAGGACAATAAACTACATCCGAGAGCAAGGCCTTTGATAGAGAGGTTTTAAGGTGTGTAGAACCACCTCTTAATTACTGATATTCTCAGATTTACACAGACCCATGGCCGTAGCACCTATTAGGGCCATAGATATGGGCAAATAGTTAACCATCAAACTGGGGTCAAAACACTAGGAAAGTGTAAAAATAGGTTTTAATATCAGCAATACAGTTTTGGAAAGAAAAATATTACAAAAAATTATTTAAAAAAAAGAATAAATATTACCAGCAATAAAAATCTTGTCGGCTTTAAATAATCCACTGAGGTTGCTATGGTGTAAACCAAACCAAACAAAGACTTGTATATTATATTCCAACTATTATGTGTGAAAAATAATTAACATTCACAATACGTTATAATGACATTATTAAATAAACTTAAATATGCATAGCACAACATACATTTATACAATTCCCTATACTATGTTAGTACTTTTTATTTTATAAAAAATCTACTTGAAATGTGAAGAGGCTATATGTGTCACATACATAATGGTAAATAAATAGATGCAATCTGTTTTGTTAACGTTATGTATTTTGAAGTAAAAGTATAATAAAAAATATGCTTAATTTGAAAAAGTCATCTACTGTTTTAAGCTATTAGTACAAATTTTCACACAATGCGTTAACTATGAAGTTCAGTGAAAAAATAAAGCTTCTTTTACCATCTTCAGGATTAATTATTGCTTTTGCATTCAAAGTACATTTTATGGAAGAAATTTCTCTTTTAATGTAAAGAAGTAAAATATCTATCGATGTTGTAAATTTATTTTCATGCTTTAAATCAGGATATAATTTCATTAAGGTGTTTTTATTGCTTTTCATTATTTTTAAGATAGGAAAAATATGACCTATTATTCTGAAAAACTGTACACCTGTTTTAAGATATTACTCTAAATTTTCATACAGTGCCTTAACTATGATGTCCAGTGGAACAATAAACCTATAAGGAAATTATAATTAGGTGCTCAAATATTTTGAACGAGACAAAATTTTGAGCGCTAATTTTCAGGGTATATTCAATCCAGTTGGAAGATTGTCACCACATGATCTTAACAATTACAAATTCTTTTACATGTATAAGAATGTAAGTTAGCAAATATTTATGCCTGAATCATCTATGTACTATGTCTCTTCAGGAGATTCACAGTTATTACTCTCCACAATTTCCTATCCTTTGTATCTCTTAATAAATTTTATATTTGTGTGCTCTCCTAAACCTTGTTCTGCCATACATTTACTCAAGCTTACTATGCAGATTATGCATTGTTTTTCTCTTGTCTTCAAATTGTCCTGTGAGTATCAAATTTTCCAAGCCCTATTTCCTCATAATGTGCCCTAGAAATTTCAACTAGCTCTTTCTGATGCTAAATGTTTTCTGTAAGTTTTCTTTAAAACTCTCACTGCTTGCATGTTTGGACAAGGGTATTCCCCTCATCCTTGTGTAGAACCATATTTATGTTGTTTCAAGTCTCTTCTTCATCTGTGAAGATATTTTGCAGCATTTACTGCCATATAGTAGGTCTGCATCAGTCAGTTAAATGCCATGTGTGATACACACTAAAGGGATCATGTATCTTTCGATACATAACTGACAAGGCAGATTTGCAACCTCAGTAGGTTGCCATTTATTTCTGCGGCAAACCAGTTGCCATCTAAGGCTATAAAACCTTGTCTTTTCTGATATTTACCCTTAGCTGGGGGAAAAAGAGGAGGTTTTATACCTTTCTCAAGGGTATTAGCACTAAGTGAATGTAATGGATTTGGGTAGAATTCAAACTCGGCTCTCCGATTCCTCAATCTGAGCCTCTATCCATTACTCCACCATAAAAAAAATTTGCTGTTTCTTAATACTTCACTTAGCTTTTAGAAGGCATCTTTCACTGTCCTAATTGTAATGCATGAATAGTACTATGTAAATGATTTTGAATGTCTGAGATTGTATGAGTTGAACTGTTGGTATTGTCTATCATTTTGCTGTTCATTTCATTACATCTGTGCTCACTCCTGGTATACACCATTGGACATTACCATAAAAAATTTACCGATTTATCACTGACAAAGATCCGCGCCTCAATTCCTGAAATTGATGTCTCTTCTAGAGATACACTGAGATGTGTCACGGTTATCCAATAATACATTTTATATGAATTATCTTCTGTCAACAGAAAACACATAGTGGGTAAAATTGGATAAATAAATTAAAAAGGAACTATTATAAAATAAAATAAAACAGGAAGAAAAAGAGACAGAGAAAATATGAGGAGGCCTAGGTGATAAACAATATTGCCATTGCTAATATAGGGAAAAAAAAATTTGACAATTCATTTAGCTATATTTTCAGATAATGTCATATAAATTTCATTCGAAAAAAATATAGCTGACAAAAGCAGTTTGAGTGATTTGCCTTCATAAAAAAAAAAATTGTTGTGGAAGGATTAGATAAGTAAATAAATTTAAATGATCGAACTGAAAAAAAAAATAGTGTCAGGTGAACATGCTAACTGATATTGCATCCAATCAGTTTCTTCTTTTTTATGTGCCATGTCCCTTAAGGATGTTGGTGAATATGACTCTCCACAATATTCTGTCCTTTGTAGATCTTACATAAATTTTGTCATCTCTCCTAAACCATATTCTGTGTTCCATTTACTTAAGCTCACTAGGTAAGTTGTGTGTTGTCCTCTGGGTACACCTGTTCACAGGTGAAAATTCAGGGTCCATTTTGTGATGATGCAACTTCAGCAGTTTGCTTGACTTGCAGATTTTTACTCCATAATCATATTGAAATTGCATCTAAATGTTTAAAAATTTTAATGTACAGGCAAAAGATTTTAAAAAATTTGTATAAAATATTGCAATGTTCACCATCAGGGTTCAAATTAAAGATTTCTATATAGGAAATGTTTGACATTCATTGGCTAGATAATGTTTCTGTGAGTCTGTAAAAAATGTTTTCATTAAAACAGTTTTTCAGGAAATTAAACTGCTCAAATCTACTATTATAACTTCTTCTGATGTTAATAGAAATTTCCTTACAAACTTGTTGTCTTTGGTCATGTGGAAATTTAGCAGCTTGATCATATAATTCTTTTCTCTTTTACTTGTGCTAGACATTTTTGTTGTTGCTAATTTTTGAGGTTTTCAAGTGATGTGGTTTTTATTTCATATTGGGATACATTTCCCCATTTACAGAATGATAAACTATGAAATTATCTTCCTGTCCTCTCAAAATTATAGAACCCCCTCCTAATTCCTAAACACTTCCTGCTCTCTTGGGAGTTCATAGGACACCCTAGGGAATAGTACCATTAATGGTGACAATTATGTTCCTTTGTAATTTGTTTATTGCTCTCATTACACAGGTTGTGTCCCTGTTTTTAAAGCACTTCATGTTGCTAGCACAAGTGAACTAGAATGAAAAATTGGTAAGGAAAAGAAAGACAAAGAAAAGTTAAAACAAATCTAACAGCTGGTACTGATACAGGCATGCAGAAGTTGATTCAGTCAGGAATAATTTTGTGATGTCTTGAGGGTAATCTGACAGCCCATTGGTGAGAATAGTTATTTACTGCTTAAATCACTAAGCAGGTGAATACCATAGACAGTTTTTGCTTGGCTGCCTATGGATGAGATGAGCCAGATGCTATTTTTCATCACTTGTCTGAGTTCTAAAAATGAACTTTTTGGGGATCTCTCAAAAAAGGTTTTTGTTTTTATTTGAGTGTCAGAATCTCAAACATTTGACAACAACACATCATTTAAATGAAACATGAAAAGGTTATTTTCTGGAGGAAAAGTAGAAGCAGAATGTCAGTTGAAATAACATTTATATATTCTTTTCCAAAATATACAATAACAACAAAATGTTCAATTGTTCTTACAGTGAAGTTTATTTCATCAAGTATTTTAAGTGTTTGATTTAACATGTGTGGACACTTAATTTATGATGGTCAGCCTAATGTTTCTCTCAGTACAGGGACAGGACAGTTGATGGTTGCTGGCTATCATCTCTTCCATTTTGTGCATGAGCATGCCTGTGTAGATTAAACAGGCCACAGAAAATGCTTTAAACTTTGAGAAGCAGTATGCTTCTATTTTTATATCTGTTAGGGAAATTCAAAATCTAATTTCACACAGATGTAAACATTTTGAATAACAATTTTTCATTAGTTAGAAAATAATTTCAGACTGGCTTGTGAAAATCATTTTCTTGAATTTGCAGGAGTGTTGAAAGAAGTTATTGATAATTTCTAAATGGTCCAAAGTATCATGTAGTAGGTCTACAACTATATCTGCAAGTATTTTGGTTCTGTCTGTCAAATGGATACTAGTTTAGAACCTTCCTGTGAAAGTGGTCAGGTGATATGACAAGGTTATTGTCACCATACCTTGTTATCACTTGAAGTGTTGCTAATTCCATTGCAGAATCTATATTGTCTGAGTCCTTGAAGAAGGGTTGTGTGGAAAATAGGCTAAGAAGTGGTTCCACTGTAGCCACTGGATTGCAAGAAATAGCATCACTACCCTTGTGCCACTTGTGTGGGCAATGTTGGATAGCGAAGTAATATCTGAGTGATTTCACTTTAAGCTTAAAGAGTCATGGGTTGTGTATTTTGCTAAGGTCCCTGTCCTCAAATATTTCAGTTAGTGGCTGATGATTTGTCATAACTATTATGTTAGGGCAACCCATAATAATTATGTGACATTTTTTTATACCTAGGCAATTGCAGCTGCTTCACCGTCAATGAGTTCATATCACCATTCTGCATCTGCTGCCTGCAAATGCAGTGAGCCAACCCTCAGAGCTGCACACCAGGGTCTTCTTGGTGGGGCATCTGCAGTGCTTCTGTAATAGCAGAAAACCCATATGTTCTTTGCTACAATCTAGACCAAGACAGGTTACGCTATTAGTATCAAAATTAGTAATGCCCTTCTTTACCAAGCCAACAATGATCTGCTTGGATTGGTTAAATGCTTTCTCATGACTTTGGTTCCAAATAAAGTGTGTATTTTGTTTGACAAGATCTTTAAATGGTGACATTATACGACTTAAAGAATATGCCTATGCTACTTAGTTGATTATCTCAAACCAAGACCTTGCATTGGTGATATTCTTTGGTACAGGGAAGTTGGAAATTGCATTTAGCAAGTTTTCAGAAGGGGTCATTCCTGATAATGTTATCTGAAGGCCTACAAACTGAACTACATCCTGGCAGAATTTAAATTTATCTCTGTTGAGGACAACTCAAATCAAAAAAATCAAATGTGGAAATTGATAAAGTCTAGTCAATGCAATGATTTGGGAAGATGGATAGCTGAGACATATCTTGACTCACTGGTTCCCAAACAGTGCGGTGCACCTCATAGGTGTGGCAGAAGAGGATAGTAAGTAAGGCGGAATGATTGAGACAATGAAAGATTTATGAACAGTTTCAAAAAATTAATATGCCCAAAATAAATATTTCAAAATTTAAAATATTATTATCAATTACTTGTAATTGTATATATGAGCCCAAATATAAATAGTTATAAATAATTATTGACCAATTTTATCATTGCAATATTTTTGCATTATATTAAGAATTAAGAATATAGTAAGTAGGGTCTGCAAATTGAAGGAAAGACTTATCAATGATAATGTTCTGATTTCGAATCCACAGTTATCTCCCTTTAACTCTCTCTTTGCTTTTTTTTATTTTTAAATGTATTTTTTATTGCATAAAATGGTGAGGTGTGAGCAAATTTTCATTCCAAAAATGCAGCCCAGAGAAAATATGTTGATAGCCACTGCTTTAGGATGTAGAAAATGGTTGATGCTACATCAGCAGGCTAAGCAAGTGTTAGTTACCATCATCATTGGTGATCAAAGAAGATTCCAGTAAATTTAAAAAATAATTTTACCTTGAATCTTGTTTTCCATCCATTGTTCCTGTCTTTAAGAACTCTGGAGACCTTTCTGACACTTCTAATTACGTCCTATCAGTCTCCTACCACTCTTCGGTAAAGTCTTTGAAGCTTTAATCAACGCCGAAGTAGTTAAGCACCTTATATCCCATGATCTGCTCTCCGACAAGCAATATGGTTTCCACTTTGCCTGTTCTACAGCTGATGTTCTTACAGCTATAACTGAAATTGTTTACCAAGCACTACATAATAACGAAAAAGCTTGTGCCGTGGCTCTTGATATCCCCAAAGCATTTGATAGGGGTTGGCATGCCGGCCTTCTTTGCAAGCTTCAGGGTTATGGAATTAGAGGTTGATAGTTTGACTTAATACAATCATTCCTGTCAAACAGTGAATTGAAGATTGTTCTCAACAGATTCTACTCCAGTTCCTATCCTACAAATGTAGGTGTTCCCCAAGGCTCTATCCTAGGCCCTACTCTGTTCCTTATCTTCACTAATGATCTTCCTGATGCCATTGATTCCCAATTAGGCATCTATACAGACGATGTACTCCTGCCTCAAAAACAAATCGAGTGTTGCAGACAAAACTAACCTGGCTGTTTGTCTTGAAAAGGACCTCTAATCAGTTATGGACTTGGGCAGGAATTGGTTGGTTAACTTTTATGCCTCAAAAACAAAACTGCTCTCTTACTCACCAGAGAGAAACATCCCTGCTTTCCATTAGAATGTGTGATGCTCAACTCCACGAGAGCACCTCTTTGTGACTGCTCGATCTCACATTGTCCGCTGACCTGAGATGGAACGAATACATTGAATCAATAGCTTTGTTCACCACTAGGAAAGTTGGCTCCCTGTGCTGCACAAGGAAATTTTTCTCACCGGAGTCAATCCTTCAAAGCTGCAAATCAACCATTTGCCCTTGTCTGGAGTATTGCTGCCATATATAGTCTGGAGCCCCTTGTGTTTGTCTCGAGGTCCTTGACAAAATCCAAAGACAGATATGCAATGTAATTGGCCCTGATCTGGAATCTCATATGTAGCTGCTCTCTTATAGATATACCGTTGCTTTCCTCTGTCTTTTATGCAAATACTTTCACGGTAACTGCTCGGATGAGGTGCTTTCGCTGGTTCCCAGACTTTGTGAATTTAAACGTTCAACTAGGCTGACATCTCACTCTCAGCCTTTCACTGTCAAAACTGTTAAATGTAGACATCTCTTCTACTCCAATAGCTTCATGTCTCACACTTCTTGCCTGTCGAACTCCCTCGCCAGTTCTTGTTTTCCTTATAGGTATAATCTCCAACTATTCAAATGTAATGTCAAGTGACATCTCCAAATCCCCTGATCTATCCCCTAACATCCTTTCTTCTATCACTCCTCTTTGCTCTCACTCCAACTCTCTGTAAGCCCTTGCATGCTAGTGGCTTCCTGCCTTGCTTGGTGTTGAATGCTTAAAGAAATAAAAGAGCAAGCTCATCAGTTTTTGGTTATTCAAAACAGAGTGCATGGACCAAGTGAGAAAAGATAAAAATAACAATTTATATGAGGCAACATCAAAGAAATGGACCTAAAAAGATGTTTCCTAATAAATATAGTTTACAAAATCCTAGCAATGCAAGTAAAGTTCAAATTGTGGGAATTGATAAAGTCTGACTGCAATTTTTTTGGAAGGTGGATAGAAAAAGTTCTATGTGGAAGGACAATCTTGTTCTGGAGTTCTTGGTTGAGGTTACAAAAAATATGGTGAAATTACTAGCAAAACCACATCAATCCAAGAGAACATTGTAAACGAAGAAAATTCTGAGAGATACTTTTGCAAAGAAAAATAAAATTTTGAAAACCATATTTTTGCAGTGCCATCTCATCTTACCAGCTGGGATATGTTCAGCCAGTATCATGATCTTTTGATCTCGTCAGTTAATTCCAAAGAGAAATCCTAAGTGGTCATGTGAATGCAAGCTGGAAAATACAACAATCTATGGGAGTAAATCAGAAGAAATAGCAAGACAACTAATATATTTCTTATTAAAGTTGAATGCCAAGGTTTTAGTGCAAACTCAACCTCAGTAAAAAGAATAAAGAACATATATTAATCCGAGTCTGTCTATATTTCTGAGATGAGGTATTATGTACAGTATTTACATTAGTCGGACTATTGTCCTCATCTTTGTCACCATATTTGTCACAAAGTTTCGGACGTTGTACGCTCCGGCCTTCTTCAGGTGGTTGGAATTTTGAACTGAACCCTTTATTTTGATCACTGGGGTAGACTGTTCTAGTTTCATGTTTGATGGATGTCAGTTATCAGTTATTTCCTGAAACCTAAAACATCATACACATTTTGCCAACATAACATATACCAATTATCCTGCTTGTATATTGTTTTGAATTGTATATAAATGTATTATTAGTTTCTAATTGAATATGTCTTGTTCTTCGTATTTTAAATTTCGTTTATTTATTTGTTGTGGATGCAGAAAGTCACACAACCTACACAAATTCCTTCTGATTCTTTCAAGCATAATTAATAAATTCTGCACATCCCCAACGACAGTTTTGTGATTTTCATTGCAAGTTTAACAGTTGAAAATTCCTCAGTCTGATGACCAAAGTAATATTATCTCATACATCTGCATTTGTCTTCTCCTGCTATTCTATATCCCATCCAATATTCCTTCCTCACCTATGTTTTAATGGTAATATCATACAAATCTTGATTTAGTTTCATAATAAAAAAGTAAAGACATATGCACAAATATTTTCTACTAGATTCTCTCATGTATGTTTCACTTTTTACTCTAAATTTTATTCTATTGCAATTTTTACGCCTTTCACTCCTGTCTTGTCTTTCAATGATTCACTCATTATTTCTTGATATCCAACCATTAAACTTGTCTCTCTGTCTTTCTTTCTGCTCTATCGATGTGTTTGTATATTTACTATTTTGCCATCTTTTCTTATTGTTTTTTGTAAGTTTATTCATTTACAGTCACCTTTCTTTATCTAGAAACCAGCATGAATATTTTCCTTATGATTTCTTTGGTTACAGATGAAAATTTCACTATGAGATCATTAAATATTTCAGCCTTACAACTTTAATAGCAACTATAATTATGAAGGCAGATCATTATTTAAAGAAGTAAGAGTACAAATGAAATGATTCAAAATTGAATTAACTTCTGTCTTCTTAATTCTTGTTCTTTCATTGTCCTCTCTTCTTAATATTAGGTTGGTGTAAAAATAATGTCGTTTTCTCACATATGTTACATTATTTTTGCACCAACCTAATAGTAGTTTCTTCATATTCTTTCAGACTCAGTAACATTGCTTGGCTGCTGGTTTAATGATTAAGAAAAAAAAATGTTATTTGCATTTGTGATGGGATCTACACTATGTATAAAATGTCTGCTGCAGATGAAAGCTTTCATAGTTAGTAACTTTTTTTGTTACTTGTAGCTGATGTCTCTTGGTTCTGCCAATAATGTTATCAAGATTGGTCAGGCAATGATCCAAGAAAGCAATTTCTGCAGATAGTACTGCTAAAGAGTTAATCCACACCTTGCAGTTTATATAATTCTGACAACATTGAGGTAATGTAAACTGCACGCTAAAAGCAGCCAATTTCAATCAATTGATGAATTAAATCCTGTTCAATTAACACTTGTTATTATTAGTGTAAGAACATGACTTGAAAGCTTCCAATTTAAGCTTAAACTGTCTTTTACTTTCACTCATGAGAGGTTTTTTGATCTCGCCTATTCTCAATGGTAATGGTAAAATTTCCCATCACCATAGAGGAAACATCAGCATTTGTTGACCAGTCAGTGTTATTGTTGGCTGAAATTTATCAAACTTTAAAAAAAAAATTAAAAAAATTGCAAATTAGACTAAATGTTGACTAAATGTTATAGCTCTTTCAAAAACTGACAGGAGTTTATCATTGTTTTCTCTTGCATATGTTTGATAGGATAAAGAACAAATAGGAAACATTTATAAATCTAACCTATTTCACTTTTATTAAAAAGCTTCATCAGAGAATGAGATATGAAAAAAAAATGGTTTATATTTTTATTTTTGTCTTGGTTGATTCTTATTGGTTAAGCAGACTTCCCTAGTTAATCAGTGACCATATGTATAATTTGTATGGAAGTCTATCATAATTCCAGTTTACATGTGTTTGTGTAAATGGCTGTTTTGCTCTTGAATACCTGAAACTATCAAATGATGGTTAACTGATGTTTCCTTCAATGATCAATTGATCAATATAATCTCTCAGATCTTAACAATTGTGTTAATATTTTATCAAATGATACCCTGATCCAAGAAATCACACTGCCTATTTTGAGCACCATCAATAATAATAATAATGGATACACTCCAGGTGTTTGTAAATTACTTATACTTCGAATTTTTGCTTTTGAAAGTGTTAAAGTGATTTCCGTTTTGTTATTTGGTTAAACTCTTTGTGATTTTTTTTTAAGGTCTAATAAAGGATGCTCTTCAAAAAAGTACAAAATCTGTGTTAAGGATTCCTTATTTATGCTTAATAGACATAATACCAATTGGAGTGGAAATTGATGATTGATGGTTTGACTTAAAAATATCCAGGAGATATAATGTATATAGTTATGTAACACATGATCCTGCATCATATGCAACCCTCAAATTTTCACTTATAAAATATTATTTTATTTGTATTGTGTGTATCTTAGAAGTTCTTTTTTTTTTCTTTTTTTTTTTTTTCTTTTTTTTTTTTTCTTTTTTTTTTTTTTGAGAGACTAAATTACAATAGTCTAACCTCTTTTCCTCTATCTCTTTATCTCAACTTCTAGTTAAATAGATTAAAAAGTAAAAGAGAATAATACAATTATGATTACTAACACTATCCACATTGCATAAACATTTATAGCCATAAACAACTGAACAAGAAATAGCTAAACATCTTAAAAACGTGAACAATGAAAAAGACGCATATTTGCTATATTTTTATTATATAATATGATACTAACATGTGAATATTACATGCATTATTATTGGATATTGTTAAGTAAAACATCAGTTTTATCAAAATCATGTTTATTTTAAATACAACTATAATTTTGATTAAAGTAAATTGATACATAGTTTGGTCAACAGCATAGCCAGGGTGAACAGTACATACACTAATTTTATATCTCATGTATGATGCAACCCTCTTAAAATTAGCTTCAAAATTAGGTCTTCAAAAGTTGCATAATAAGCAAGTATATACAATAGTCACTTATTACCTAGAGACTTAATGTAGATCACTTGTGGGACCCTTTACCCAGCAAATTCCCTGCCATCTCACACTTATTTCACACTGCTCACAAGAATAAAAGTTTGATATGGATTAGATAAGACTTCAATTTTGCATATTTAAATTAGATTAAAATTATTTTACCAAACCTACTTGAGTCTGGTGCAAGGTTAAAATACTGGAGTATCCAGTAATTTCAACACATTTAATATTATCAAAGAAGGTGAAAGAAACTAGAAATGTTTTCATTTATTTAATGCCATATCCTTTCAGGATATAGAGAATCGGCTCTCTACGTGTTCCATATTACTTAATATCTGTTAACTGCCATGTATTTGTGAGGAAAGTAATAGATTCTCATTGGTCTCCTCCATGGTTTAAATTCAAAATAGTCACTCTGTTAGACAGGTTGGTAGCTCAGGCTTAAGAGCTTGATCTACAATTTAATGTAGATTGGAAAAGAATAGATGCATTCATATCTTTCCCAAGAATTTTAGTCCAAAGTAAACAACAGACTAAGCTTGTGGACTTGTATACTCTTAGAATAAGATACTATTAGATAAGTTAAAATTATTTTAGATTTGTTTGTGTTCAATTCCTTTTCTTTTTCTTTATTTTAGTGCCATATCCCTTGACAGCATAGTTCATTGTGACTCTGATCAGATTTCATTTTTTTAATATCTAAATCTTGTCATTACTCTTGGGAAAGATCATAGTGTTTTCCTATTGCTTTCAATATTTTTGGTAATTTTCTCTTTTTGTTTTTTTAATTCTTCTCCAAGACTGCCTGCTACTCAAGGCTAGATAGCCAAGTCTACCCTGCTATTTAACTCATGGTTGGTGAAAAGGAGATAGATTTGTCTCCTTTTATTTGAGCGTAAGTGCAAAAGTGAGTGTTATAGACCTGGTTGGAATCTGAAGTTGGTTCACCAATAACTGTTACTCTATGCGGACATAATTTATTTTTACTAAATTTCTATTTTTTCAGTTGGCTGATACAGAATTTGTGAGAAAATGGTGACTGGCCACGTATTAGGGCATCTTTTTTTTTAAATAAATGTTTAAATTTATACTATCCACTAAATACGTAAGTATTGGAATACTATGGTATATGCATCATTCAATAATATAAATTTAAGTTTGGTTATATTTACAGCTGAGTAAATGTGATTTTTTCTCTTCTCTCTGTCATTAGATGGAAATGTAAATCTGACATAACAAAATATATCCATCTATAAAGATATATGAAAATTTCTGAATGTTGAGCCCAAAATATTATCATTTAGCCATTTTTAAAGTTGAACAACATAAGATACACAGCTGACGCAGTATTGAGACTACAAAAACTCCTACAGAAGGTAGTCAAAGAAAGAAGTGAACATCAATTGCAACAGAGGACAGAAAGTGTGACACTGAAATCCAAAGGTGGATTGAGATAAGAAAAGATGCTTTCTCAAAACTAAGCAAAGTATTAAGAAACAGAAAATTTTCTTACAAAGAAAAGAGCACTGAACTGCTATATCATATCTGTTCTCCTATGTAGCAGTAAATGCTGGATAATCTCTTCACAAATGAAGAAGAGAATTGAGGCAACTTAAATGTGGTTCCTCAGATGGATGTTGTGAATAATTTAGACTAAATATGTGATCAACGACATTTTAGAAAAAATAGAAACAAAAAGGAAAGTTAGACTTAGCAGAAAGAGATAGCTGAAATTTCTGTAGCACATGATGAGGAAAGAGGGTTTGGAAATTTTAACTCACAAGACAGACTGAAAGCAATAGGGAAGCAACAGGGTTTCGGAGAGGTTTATTAAGAGCTACAAAGGATTAGATGTTGTGAAGAGCAATCTTTGCTAAATGGATGCAACACAAATTTTCTACCCAATAGAAGGATCAAACACTATTCAAGGTAGATGGTACTGGACTTGTTTCATGGACATAAGAATTGTACTTTATGGTAATTAGATAATCAATAGATAACTGTTGCCCCTAGACTTGCAAAGATTAACATTCTAGCTATCAGGAAATCATTCTTTCAAGCATCTGTAATATAAAGAAGTGGCATTTGGGAAAAAGCTGTCCAAATGAAATTACTTTGTTATCAATGGAATACCTGTTTGCAGGTCTTAGTTGCAAATGACTGAATTGATGGAACTAAAAATTTAGCTTTTCAGAATATTCTCAGTAGAAATTGCAATGTAGTAATGATAATTTATATTATTCACATTATTTGGACCATTATCTTCATTGCCATATTCAAAACATTTCAGCCATTGTACACTATGGCCTCATTCAGGTAATTGGAATTTTGAACTGAACACTGTATTTTGACCACTGGAGTAGAATGTTCTAGTTCCTCATGCCATGCCTCTTTCTCTCAAGGATACATAACCCAGTGGATAAAGGCATTGGTTAGATCCAGTGACTAGACCCAAAAAGTTGTGAGTTCAATATCAGGCTACAGCAGTGGTAAACCAAAAATCTTGGAGAACTGAGTTAATAGAAAATAATCTGGGCATCTGGAAGAGGTATGGTGTGTGAAACAAAAACAATCTACTTTGGTTTGAATTTACAATCACCCGAAGAAGGCTGAAGCATACAAAAGCCAAAACGTTGTGAATATGGCAATGAAGATTAATATAACGGTCTGAATAATGTAAATAATCATAATACCTCAACTCAGAAAAATAGATATTGGAGTAGTGATAGGCTTGCAATGTTGCATCTGGGAAAGAGGTTGAGGTTGATGATTGGAAAATAATCCATCTCTACAATATCATGTAAATATAACCAGAACATGGAGAATTGATCAGCTCCAGCCAAGATATGGCAACAAGATGCGACTTTTGGTCTTATCTAACTTTTGTAAAGATAAGATGGTAGGAGTAGTCAGCTAATTTCTGGAGCTGCATAAGAATGCAAACATTTTTCCAGCATCTTTAACAAGGGATCATATATATATATAAGTTCCACTTGAGGTCTGAAGTGAACTGTAGTCCCAGTAGATGTTTCCAAAAAAAATAGTTTTATTTAATGTGGAAGTGGTGAGAGTTTATTTGTTCAGTGATGATGAAAAGTTACTAGCTTTCTTAGTGAGGTACTGATAGTGACAAGCCAGTGTTTATACCACTGAGTTACACAGCTAAGGCAGATGAGATCTCAGGCTGCCAGTCTCTGGTCATCTAGGGTTTTGCAGGTGCATGCATACATTTGGTATCATCTGCATGGAGATTTACCAATGATCTGATAGTTTTATTAGGCAGAAGATTAATATGAATGAAAGAGGGGGTGGATCAAGATGTGAGTCTAATGGGAAACCTGCTTTGGAAAGGAGCCTGAAAATTGTCAGTGACTGACTTTCAAAGACCTAACCTTTAATTTATCACTTTATCTAAGATACACACACACACACACACACATACATACATATATATATATATATATATATATATATATATATATATGTATATGGGTGTGTATGTATGTATATAATTTTTGTAATGCTCATTTGTAGAAGAGACGTTGTAAATCAGATACAATAATGGTAACACCTTCGAATAATACAGATGCCACTACTTTTTTTTACTTTACCTATCACCTGATCTAATTATATCAAGATGAGGTTGACTGTGCTTGTTCTCTGGCAATCTGTGTTCAAACCCAAGTGCCAGTTGTGACACTTTATTCCTATATGATGATAATGCAAGTTTAGTTCATAGGTTATGACACTGCTTATATTTAATGCTCTGTCCCTGATATTGAGCACCTTTCTTTCATAACTATTGCATATGTTAAAAAGTTATATACTGGGTCTAACAGGAAATTGTTCAAATCATGTAAAAGCAAACTTCCAATTGTTAGCCTTGATCCATTGTATCTTAGAAATGATTAAAGATATCATACTGACATTCTCCCAGGTTTTTATAACCCTATTTGAATCTACTTTGAGCAATAAGTATGTGTAATTACTCTCCAAGCTTAACATAAGAATAGTGATGAAATCATATTCATCACTAATTAATCATAGCATAGGGTTGGAAGCTCATAAAGGATTGAAATAAAGTTCAAATATATATATATATATATAAGGATCATTTTCCAACTTATTCAATATAGTCTTACTTCTCTCTAATATATTAGGTTGGTGCAAAAAATAATGTCGTTTTCTCACATAGTAACATGTGAGAAAACGACATTATTTTTGAATCAACCTAATAACTTTCTCTTCTGGAGAAACAAGGTACCTTGTACGTTTCATGTAAAATTTTATTTTCAAGACTTTTCCCTGATCTTTGGACTATCATAGCTGAAACTCTTCTCGCACGTCAAATGTCTTATGAATTGGATCTTTTCTAATTGATCTCTTTAGCTCTAAGTTGAAATGATGATCCTTCTGTTGTGACCTCCTAATCCAGTTTTCCTCTCTACTCTTCCCTCTTTTTTAAACTTATCCACCACTCTCTTGATGGTACTTGAATGGACTTTGGTGAATTCATGTGTTTAAGCAGATAGCCCTGATTTATTTTAAAGAGTAAATTTGTTGAATGGACTGATTTCAAGAATCTTAATTAAGAAAATAAATATGATTTCCATCAGAGATTGAACCGGTGCTCCTCTTGTTTGAGAAACTACATTTCAACTGAACAGACTTTTAGTAAATAAGTCAGCAGCATGGAGGTTGACAGACTGTTAAACTAAAACGACCAAACCAAAAGTCATCAGATATTGTTTGTGATCCACTGGCTGACATCTACCATGGAAGATGGATATTTAGGGGAGAACTGGTTCCATGGCCTGCACATTCACCCAACATCCATCCTTTGAAATTTTATCTGTTCGAATACCTAAACCAATTGGTTTATGCAGCAAACATTAATAATGCAGAGATGCTTCAACAATATGTCATGGAGTCCTGTGAAACCATTTGACAACATGTAGGAGGATTTGAAAGGGTCTGTCAGTCAATGATTCAACATGTGTATGTAGAAGCAAATGGAGGACATTTTTAAAAAATGGGTCATGAGTTGCTTGTCTAACAATGTCCTTTTGAACGTATGTTTGTTGTTTTTGATGTAAGGAATCCACCCCCAAAATTTATAAAAGTTTTTTTGATACACCATATATATATATATATATATATATATATATTAGGTTGGTGTAAAAATAATGTCGTTTTCTCACATATGTTACTATGTGAGAAAACGACATTATTTTTGCACCAACCTAATATATATATATATATATATATATATATATATATATATGGATATGTGTGTGTACACATATGAGTAGTTAATATTTTTTTTAATCTGACATCATACCTTATGACTATAAACATTGTTCAGTCGGTCCACCTGTTTAAGTAGATACCCCTGTTTTTTTAAACATTGAAATTTAATATCTACTAGCTGATAAGTAAAATGTGTCATGGAAGAAAATTCAACCTTCATTTCTTTGATCATGGAAACCCTTTCAATTGGTAGATATTAGGTTTAATTATGTCAAAGTGATTTCAACTCAAACATGACACCTAAATATAACATTTTAGTTATCTCTCTCTCTCTCTCTATATATATATATAATGTGCGTGTGTTATTTTTGTAGATATAATTTATTTAAATGCTTCATTTTTTAAATAAACAGTATTAATTGTATTTACCAGCCTGAATGTTCGAGAAATTTTGTAGAAAATATGTACACTCAGAGATAAATTGAATCTGCAACCCTAATGGGAACAGTCATCTGAACTGACATGCTGTTAAACAGTCAGCCACAAAGAACCATCTGGCTGGCAGATCATAACTATAGAAATAATGTATAAACATAAAATATATTAAATAATTGTTGGACTTAATCTATTTCATAATACATACATATATAATAATTCAGGAATTTACAATGAAACTGTATCCTCTAAGAAAAACAGCACATAACACACAAGAGCTGAAAAGTTGTGAATATGACAATAATGTTGAAGACAACAGTCTGACTGCTCTGTTGGCGGGGCTTCGGAATACATCAACTGCACCTCTGCAGAGGGTAAAAGTCCCTCAATGGGGCCACCTGTTGGCCGTGGGTGGCGACTCGTGTCATCTGGGGACGGGATCCTGGTGATTGAGCAAGCCATGGCCCAGGTGCAAAAAGGACATGGTAATGCAACACATGACTTTGGCCCTTACCTGGGCTAGATGGGTGGTCGAGGAGGCCCGATCCGATCAATCGGCTAGTCACGTCAAGCACTAATACTTACCCGCATTAAAACCCATCTATCTAAAACACTTATGTTATACAAAACTGGTCTGGTCTTTTACCACAAACAAGAGATAGATTATAAGTAAGTATTAGAAGGCGGTGGCAAGGGTCAATCTACTAGTAAGGAAAAGCTGTTACAGATAGGGTTTTTAACTGACATTTTCATAAAAAATGGGTCATGAAAACAAAGTTAAACCTAAAATGCTAGCAGCCACTTACTAGTGTGAGTATACCTTTCCTTGTAGCCCTGGGATAATAGGGTGAATGGGTTTCCCCCCTAACATCTCCCACTGATGGGCTCCGAGGAGGGTGGGGAGCAAGGAAGGTAAAATTTTAAAAAAAAATAACCAATGGCTATAAATAAAAATAAAAGGCCCCATATAGAAGACAGTTCAGAGAGCCTATACTCTGAAACCGAGCCTGACAATGATCTTGACCAAAAACAATTTCCTAGATTTATTGTCTTGGAATCAATAGAGGATACGCCTATCACCAAACTGTCTCCATTCATTGTGGAAAAAACAATGAAATCCCTAATAAAAACGTCTTCAATAAAAAAAACTAAGGAACAAAACCATTTTGGTAGAAGTTTCAAATAAAACTTCAGCAAATACGTTACTAAATCAAAATAATTTTGCCAAGCTTAAAATAAAGGCCTACCCCAACACTTCCTTGAACTCCTCAAAGGGTGTGGTAAGAAGCCCAGACCTCTCACTTTGTACTCTAGATGAAATAAAAAATAACTTAAGAAAACAAGGAGTCATAGATGCTCAAAGAATATCAATTAAAAAAAACAACCAAATAATTCCTACAAACACATATATCCTAATTTTTAATACTCCAAAACCTCCAGCAGAAATAAAAATTGGATATATAATAGAAAAAGTGGAAATATATATACCAAATCGACTGAGATGCCACAACTGCCAAAAGCTCCGGCACCATAAGGATAGATGCACCAGACAATCAATATGTAAAGTTTGTGGAGAAATCGGGGATCACATTGACTGTAAACTCCCAGTTAAATGTGCCAACTGCAAACAAAATCATGCAGCAGACTCAAAAGAATGTGAAGTCTGGAATAAAGAAAAAAAAATATCCTCGATTAAACATACAAAAAATATATCATACCCGGAGTCAAGAAGAATAGTTGAGAGTTCTCTGAACGTATCAACATATGCAAATATAGTCAGAAGAACAGACAATTCCATTAAAAAAACAAGAAACATCACAAAATAATCTGTCCAATCTGGTAGAAGAATTAAGATCACTTCTGGAGATACTGAAGAAAAATTTAAACTGTTTAACAACTAGAACCGATACCAAGTATGATGTAAAGGAAAATCCCCAATACCAGATTGTTGAAACCAAAGAGGTTACAAGAAAATTACAATACAAGCAACAGCAAATGCCAAATCTCCCAAACACCTCAAATGAATTTAATAACTCCTCACCTCCAAAAATGAAATCTCTGTTAAAAAATCAACACAGCAAAAAGAAAACAGAAATCGTTTTAATTGAAAATGAAAATAATTTTGAACTGATGGAAACCAATAGCCAAGAAAGACATTCAAGAGAGAGAAGGTTAAAAAGTCCCGACAAAAACAAGCAACAATCAGCCCATCTCAAACAAGGGAACGGTCTTCATCTAAACAAAGAGCAAATGAATCAAAGGGAAAAACAAAAGCAACATCTCTAACTAAACAAACAGAACCGAAAGAAAGCCAAGGGTTAAAAACACAACAAAAAACAAAATACAAATAAGACAGAATGACTCAAAAAATTATACAATGGAACTGTCGTGGCTTATAGCCAAATATAAATGAGTTACTTCTGCTTATAACGAATCATCTCCCCACCATTCTCTGCTTACAAGAAACCTTCCTAAAAACTGATGATAAAATTAAAATAAAAAACTATACACAATATAATTACATTCATAACCCCAATCAAAGGGCATCAGGGGGCATATCGATACTAATTAGAAACGATATCCCTCAAAGTAAAATACAATTGAAGACCCATATCCAAGCTGTTGCTACAAAGGCCACTCTACATAGAACCATCAACATCTGCTCCATTTATATCCCACCACACAATCCCATAAGCGAAACTGATTTAAACAACCTAATAGATCAACTACCAAGACCATATTAATTACTAGGGGACTTTAATAGTCACAATGTTATATGGGGATCTAAATACTCTGATAAAAAAGGCAAAAATCTTGAAAACATCATTAACAACAATGACTTATGCCTACTAAATAAGAAATCTAACACATACCTACACCCTGCATAATGCACTTATTCAGTGCTTGATCTATCACTTTGTGACTCATCTACACTTATGGACTTCGATTGGAATGTTCTAGATGATTCATGGGGTAGTGACCATTTCCCAATTATGTTGACATATTCAAAAGAAATTGAAAACCATCTTCATCGATGGAAGCTAAATAAAGCAGATTGGAGAGAATATAAAAAAAAATGGCAACAAAAACTTTCAGACAAAGAAGTCTCCAGCAAATCCATTGAATACTTCACAGAAACTTTAATAGACATTGCGAGAGCATGCATGCCAAAAAGCAATGGATCTAACAAACAACAAAGACCATGGTTCAATGATGAATGTAAAAAGGCAATAAGACTATGAAAAGCAGCACTACGGAAATTTAACTCTCAACCTACAACTCATAATTTAAATCTTTTCAAACAAAAAAGAGCAGTTGCACATAGTCATCAAGGAAGCCAAAAGGAAATCCTGGAAAGATTATGTAAACAAAATAAACTATAATACAAAACCAAAAAAAGTTTGGAACATGGTAAGGAAAATCTCTGGAAAGAATTTATCATCTTCTCTTAACCATCTCACGTTAAATAACAAAAAAATAACAGAAACAAAAGATATAACAAACATACTTGTGAAAACTTTCGAAAACAATTCCTCTAACAAAAACTACAAACACTTCCAAAAAATTAAGCAGGATACAGAAAAAAAGAAGAATAAACTAAATTTTAATTCAAATAACAAAGAAGAATACAATCTTTCTTTTACGAAGGACGAACTTATAAATGCTATAAGTGAATCACATAATACAGCTACTGGTCCTGATGAAATTCATTACAAATTTTTAAAACAACTTCCACCCCCCCTAAATCCATTAAATTTTTGTTAAACATCTTTAATGAAATATGGTTCAAGGGAAAACTACCTAATAGCTGGAAACAGGCTATTGTGATTCCCATACCAAAATCAGAAAAAGACAAATCAGATCCAAAAATCTTTAGACCCATAACATTAACAAGCTGCTTATGCAAAACATTTGAAAGAGTAATAAATAGAAGACTAAATTGGTACCTGGAAACCAATAATTTAATTACCAACTTACAGAGTGGCTTTCGAAATAAAAGAGGAACAATAGATAACATAGTCCGCTTAGAAACCTTTATCAGAGAGGCTTTCATCAATAAAGAACATGTAATAGCCATTTTCTTTGACTTAGAAAAGGCCTACGTAACTACATGGAGACAAGGAATAATGAAAGACTTATACAACCTTGGCCTAAAAGGCAGATTACCCTTGTTGATAAAAGACTTTTTATCTGACAGAAGCTACAAAGTAAGAATAGGATCAACTCTCTCAGACTCAAAAGTTCAAGAAGGAGGTGTCCCACAAGGATGCATCTTGTCCGTCACTCTCTTTAGCATAAAAATTAACAACATTGTAACCTGTTTGAACAACGAAGTTAATGGTTCCTTATATGTAGATGATCTTTTAATTTGCCATTGATCAAAAAATATGCATACCTCAGAACATGCAGATATGCATAAATAAAATAAATCAATGGACCATTGAAAATGGTTTCAAACTCTCACAAACCAAAACAAAGTGTATGCATTTTTGTAATCAAAGAAAAATGCACAACAACCAAACACTTAAATTAGAAGAAACTGAAATAGAAATGACCGAACAACACAAATTTCTGGGAAGAATATTTGATAAAAAACTCACATTCATTCCCCATCTGAAATACTTAAAAACAAAAATGTTTCAAAACACTACAACTTTTGCGGGTTATAGCTAACACAGAATGGGGAGCAGATCGCATATCACTCCTAAAACTATACACAACACTAATTAGATCCAAATTGGATTATGGAAGTTTCATATATGGTATGGCCAGGAAATCCTACCTAAAAATTCTTGACCCCATCCACCACACAGGTCTAAGACTTGCTCTTGGTGCCTTTAAAACATCTCCCAGAGAAAGCCTATATGTTGAACCTCATGAGGCTCCTCTAAAACTGAGACGTGAGAAATTAGCTATACAATATTACTTAAAACTCAAATCCAATCCATCAAATTCGGCCTATCATGCACATTCAACCCAAACTATAAACAACTGTTTGACAAAAAAGAAAATGTTATCAAATCTTTTGGTCTTTACATGGAAAAAATGATAAAACCACTTTCAGACAGTTTGATAGACAAAAATAGTATAAATGAATTCAAGCTACCCGAACATCCATCTTGGCTATTGGAACGATCAAAAGTCATTTTAAGACTGGCTGCCCACACTAAATCTGACACACACCCCTTATACTATATCGAAAAACGAAATGATATTCTGTAACAATACCCAAATTGGGCCCACATATATACCGATGGCTCCAAAATCAAAAACAATGTAGGATGTGCAGCTGTCTCCTCAATTTTTAGTGCTGAAATTACAGCCATTGATTTAGCTCTAGACCTCATCACTAAACATAACTCAAATAAATTCATTATTTTTGCAGACTCATTATCAGTACTCGAATCATTAAAAAACCAAAAATTAAACAATCCTTTGCTCATCAAACTCCTACATAGAATACATGTGATCTCACAAAATAAAACCATCATTTTCTGTTGGATTCCCAGCCACTCTGGTTTTCATGGAAATGAAAAAGCTGATGTGGCTGCAAAAAACTCCCTGAAACTTAACACAAGTAACATAAAGGTTCCATACACTGACCATAAACCCCTAATAAATGATTTTATTTTGAAGAAATGGCAAGATGCTTGGAACAGCTGTCAAAACAACAAATTATTTAAAATCAAACCCTCTCTAAAGAAACAACTAACTGAACACAGAAAATCATGCAAAGAAGAAGTGGTTTTATCCCGTATTCGTATAGGACACACTAACATAACTCACTCCTTCCTCCTAAAAGATGAAGATCCTCCTGAATGCATAGCATGCCAGGAGGCTTATACTGTGAAGCACTTCCTGCTTGATTGCGGTGACATGGCACATATTCAAAAATTATTTTACAACATGAACAACTTGAAAGAACTTTTTGAAAGATCAAACCCCAATTTGATCTTGACATTTCTTAGGAAAGTTGGACTATATAATAAAATATAATTCCAATTTGGTGTCTGATGATGAAAGGGGAAACCTTTTGATACTTGCCAGGTGAGAAATTTTCAAAGAACAACGCACCTCTGAAAACAGTGAATTTTTAAAAGCAAAAAGCAAGACAACATCGAAAAAGGAAAGGAAAGTGAAAGCCTTTTGAAAGCATTTCAACCTTATTTAAAGAAAAAGAAAAAAAAACAACTGTTTGACCTTAAATGATCTCTTGCTGATCGATGGGTTGTTAAGTTTTAAAGAAACAAACAAACAAAAAACAACAGTCCGAACAATGTAAATAGTGTCAATAGTCACACTGAGTATTGACATAGATAAAAGCTGTAACAACTATATACTTCAGGAGACTGATAAGAAAAAATGTGCCTTATTTATATGCATCATTGATGCAATTAGATGTTTTCTGTTGATGCATCCTTTAGGATTTTTGCTTTTTCAGTTCATGCTGCATTTTTTCCATTTTTTTTTTTAACCTTTTGAACCTGTTTGCTGTTATTTATATTCTTTGAAAGAAACTATGATGATAACTTGTTTATAAAACTTTGTTTCTCTTCTCTAAGTTCCTCTCATTGTCAATGTGTTTTGGTTTATTCACTGGAGCTGACCCAATATTTTTTAGTATCACATCTTTGGCTTCATTTTAAAATAATGCTCTATTGATCGTGTAAGTTCCCTCTTATCCTATTCCTATTATCTGTAACACTTTTCATCATAGATTGTCTATTCCTTAAATTATACAAATTGGAATATATTTTAATGGCAATTTTATGTTATCTGAAAAAAATATGATGTAATCTCAACATTATAAAAACTATTTTTCTATATTAATGTAATCATAAACCTTGTAGTACACTAACATCTAAGAAAATGGTTCCATTTATCATTTCCTTTGTTCATTAACTTCAAGATTTTTATTCATAAATGCAAACCATGAATGAAAACTAATAAAAACAGATGTGATGTAAAATTATACAAGCCTGGGAATTAAATCTTCCAACTTCAAGCTGCATTCTTAGAGAACTTGCTTTTTTTTATAATTTCACCCCAAGCAGAGCAGTAAAACCACAATGACTAAAGGTGTTACTGATTGTGAAAGAATAAGAAAAAAGAGAAACATTAAGAAGTGAGAATAATAGAGAAATCAAGAAGACAGTTGATAACGAATTAACATTAGATTTAAAATTTTAAAGTTCAAAGTTGGCTGGAAAGCATAGAGCTGGAAGAAATTTCCCCAAGCGAGAAGTTCAAAAAAAGAAACTGTCAGCATAGAAATTATGGTCACATCTATCCAATTCACTTGTAAATGATATGACTTTCTTGCCAGTCTAGTACTGTACTTAAATTCATAAAGTTGAGGTACCATAGGGAAGAACTCCTCTGAATAATTACTATGAAAGTATTTATAGAAAAGGTATAGAGAAACCACATTATGGTGGTGAAGTGACTGAAGTCTAAATGCCAGTAATATTGCTGATTCTTCAGACTTTATCAAGGATATATATATATATATATATATATTGTGGAAGCACCAGACAATATGTGGCAGCAATATTCTAAACCTGGACAAATGGTACATTTGTAGATATCTAAGATATATTCTGGAGAGAAAAATTGTCTTGCATGACACAAGGAACCAACTTTTTTAGCAGCTATCCTAGCAATGGATTCAATATAATCTAGTGTTCCTATCAGCCAAGAATGTTAGCCTGAGAAAGTGTATTGAGTTACTCTGCTGGAGGTTAGCATCAGTTATATATTAGGTTGGTGCAAAAATAATGACGTAATAATGTCGTTTTTTGACGTTAAAAATACGTCAAAAAACGACATTATTACGTCATTATTTTTGCACCAACCTAATACTAATGGGGAAAAGGAAGAGGTATCAGTATGATCAATGAAAGAGAGAAGTTTCATTTAAAATTAACATGTCATTTCTTGTCTCAGTTAATGGCAGATTGTAGTTCATTTTTTAGATCAACTGCCAATTTGACTTGATCAGATTGATCTGACTTATTATTGAAACAAGAGTAAATGGATAGATACCAAGTTGAGAATTGTTGCCATCAGAAAGGTCATTTATAAAGATTAAGAACAAAGTATGTCCAAAGATAGAACTCTGGGAGACACCTGCATTAATGCAAAAAGATCTAGAAGAGTGGCTGTTCAGAACAACTTTAAGTTTGTGATTTAAAATTGAATCAGTGCAAAAATCAATCCAGAAAACCTTTTTAACTTGTGATGAAGGCCAGTATGCCAAATGCTATTGAATGTTTTCAAGATGTCTAAAACAAGCCAATCTTTACCATTCTCATGTAAGTCTTGATTTCCACAATCATCGTTAATATATCAGTTCACCTAGAGGAGCGAAAGTGATATTGCATGTCTGAAAGAAGACTCTGTGGTGTGATATACTTAATTAATTCAAAGTTGATTAGAACCATGAGTAGTTTGTCAAAAATAAATAGAAGACTACTAGGAAGAAGGTTCGCTTGTGATAAAAAAACTGGAACTACAGAAGAGGATTTCTAATAAGCAGGAAAGCAAGAGAAAGCAAAATATTTATTGCATCGTTTAGTGAAAACATGAGCCAGTTCAGGAGCATTTTCCTGTTTTACCAAAATATTTGTAAAAACTGTAAATTATAGGCAATTAAAAAAATATTGATCAGTTTTTATGTCTGGAATTGTAAAATAAAGCATTTTTTTCCTAAATTTTTTCACTGCATGACATTTTGGTCAATATTTTATTCTGATCATCTGTTGCAAGTTGCTAGTATGTTTGGGTAAATATTAGTAACCATTATCTAGTGGGAGTGATAGTTAATATTTATAGCTTCCTGGAATATTTATTCCACAAACAATATTGGCCAACTCAATGTGTCTCCAAGTAAAAATGAATAACACAAAACATTTAATATAAAACAACATTGCATGTATTAACAAAAGGAATAACATGTTTAGACAACTGTAATGAAAGGAAAAACATTCAAACAAGTTATAATAATACTAAGACATGCGTACCAGACATGTGTACGTACATGAGCATGTGTGAGATATGTGTGCATACATGAGCATGTGTGATAGACACGTGTGCATACAGGAGTGTGGGTGATAGACATGTGTGCGTATGTGTGATACACATGTTTGAATATGTGTACATATGTTTGTGTGTGATAACCATGTGTGTGTGTATATGCATGTGTGAGAGGGTACAAAAGTTATGAGAGAGAAAACGGTGAAAATGAACATGTCCTAGTGGAGAATGCTTTACTTCATGCAACTACATCTGAAAGCAAGAACTGAAAAGACCAAAGAGATACAGAATATAATTTCCTATTTATAGGCTCAAAGAGTGAGCACTCTTTGGCTGAGACAAGTGGGTAGCCCACACATCTAGAGCTCGGATCATAAGAATTTTTTTGCTCAAAGTGACATGTCGTTTTCTACAATATCTCAATATGAAATTAGTACATTGAGAAGGTGTGGTTCTACATCCCATGACTATTGAACTGTGAGTAAATAACTTATCTTTCTTATATTATCTGAACTTGAAGATTAAACATATATTATTCTTTGAATTATTCAGATTATCTTTTTTATTTACTTTCATAAACATATCAAATATTGAGACATAAATCAAAGTAATATATGGAAAATTGATCAGTTTTATTGTAATTTCATTGTTTCAAGTTGATTTTGTTTTAGTTGGATGATCTCTTCTTTTAATAATCACTAGCCACAAAGATTGAAATTCTAGCGCAGTTTATAAAATAAAAAGATGAACATAAACACATTCTTTGGCTAAAAGTGGAACACAAAACAATAACTTCAATCAAAATAATGTGTGCAGTAAATCAGTACAGGAAACATCTTTCTTTTTCATCATTTCACTCTAAGCAAGATTATAAAAGCCACTAAGACATAAGAGGTTACTGAAAGAGGAGAATGAAAGAAAAAGAATCAAGGCGACAAATGACGAGGGTGATTAATGTTGAATTTCAATTTTGGAAGATTGTAGTTGACACGAAAGCAAAAAAAACTAGAAGAGATTTCCACAAGCAAGAAGTGTATGAGAAGAAATTATCAGCAAAGAACTTATGGAAGTCATCTATCAATGTCAACAGTAAAATAAGACCAAGTCACCAATCAAGTATTTAATTTACATTTGGGAACTCTGCGTATCAAAGGGGACAGCTTATCAAAACAATTACTATGAAAGTTATGTTATGGCAATGGTTGAAATCAAGATGCCAGGTCAGGATGATGACATAGCAGATTCTTCTTTAGACTTTATCAAGAATTACCATACCAGATCTGGCAGCAATATTTGATGAATGGACAAATTATTATTCTTCTATGTGCCATGATGATAGACTTATGAATGTGCAAGATAAATTCTGGCAAGAAAAATTGTCTAGCACAGCATAATGAACCAGCTTTCCTAGCATCAAATATAGCAGTTGATTCTATATAATCATTCCACTTAATGTCGGTAGAAAATGTGAGGTAGATAAAGATGCAAGGAATTACTCTCCTGGAGCTTAGCACAATTTAAAGAGAACTGAGACCAATCCCTCTTAAGCTCAAACAAAAGTGATTGCCACCGAGCGGGTGGGGGAGGTCATCTCATCCTTACTTCTATGGCATCCTTCTAGAGTTTCTTCTTGTGAAAGTTAACTTTCCCAGACACCGTGGCTTAGGACTCATGGTTGGACATTGGGGATCTGGGGACAGCAATGCAAGACCAAGGAGTGTGGAAAGGTATTTTTAATGGAGTTTCAACCAACCACAGGAATGTCAAAGGATGATGGTTGGATGATAATGATGGAAAGGCTAAAGAGATTCTCAAAAAAAAAATGAAGTAAAATTTTGAGGAGATAAATACAGTACAGCAGCTGTATGTCTCCAGAAATCCTCCTTCATACCATGTAACCCATCTTCTGGCCATGTGCAGCACTTGTTTATATCTAGATTGAGAAATCAGTGATTGATTGAGGTGTGACCAAATCTTTGCATGATATTCTCATATATAAACAAGAGTTACATGTACTTTTCTTTCTTTTCCAATGTACGTTACATGTGTCATGCTGTTACTTGGTTTGACCGGTTAAGATTTTCTTCATTACAAGAAAATAAAAAAAGAGAAGTTCATTTATGTTTTTGAGAATTGGGTCCACATTCAGCAAATGAAAGAAAGTATATTGACAATTTTCAAACAAGTGATTTTTTTTCATGTTTTTTTATTTATTTATATATTTATTTAGCTTAGATAAAATGATGTAAAAATATTTCTATTTGGAAATTCTGTAAATATACAGTTAAATATGAGATTAATTTAACTACATCATATTACTTCAGCTAATTTCACATGCAAATTAAAAGTAAGGAAATTTGTTGGTAGGAGAAAATAAATTAAAATGTTAAGGTTTAGATTGAAGAGAATTAGAAAAGTATAAGTAAAAAGAAAAAAAGATTCTAGTTAATTTGTTTCTCCTCTCATATCTAAAGTCATAATTTGAATATACATTTACTTTTCTTTATATAACATCATCTAAGAAATAAGGAAATTGAACATATGCTAGGAGTAGTTTCGCCCAACATTGCAAATTGCTAAAAATCCAACCTAAAAACTTGAGTTATGTTCTTTAATAGCCTTGTCATATGAAGACTTTCATATGGATGTCATGCATTGTGGTAAACCCATTAAGAAATATGTAAACTGTCAGCTGTATACAACTGCTTTCTCAGATCAATATTTAAAAATGGGCATGAGTAAATAAAGCTTGTAGGTCTTAGTGAGGACCATTGTTCTTTGAACCATATGGAATGGCAATACAGAATCACAATAAACTTTACCAAATAAGAGAAGACAATGATAGAACCAAGATGCTGACATTCCACACTACTTTGAACAAAAGGTTAGGAAGGAAAACTCCATCAATACTGGAAAGAGTGATAAACTGTTTTTCTGAATAATTGTTTTGAGAGAAATATTTTAGTAATTTCAAACAAAAGTGGCACTGGCTGCTTGGTCAGTGAATACTGAATATTTAAAGTAACTGTGAATATTACAATTACAGCCATATAACTTTTGATTAACAATGTTGAACCTCATTAGTACTTAGATGGGTGGCTTGTTGAGGATAGATAATGAAATGTAAATCAAAGAACCAATTTCAATTCCAGGCAAGTTCATTATTTTCAGTCCTCTACAAAAATAATTTGGAGAGGTATGAGAATATCTATGAAGTTTCCACATACAAACCTGACAATTTGTAAGACTTTTATGTGGAAAAATCATTGTTACAGATACAATTTCTTTCCAACTTTCAGGATGCCATGAACCAGCACAGAAGGTGGAGGTCAAATGAACTCTGGAGGGAACTGAGTGATGTGAGTGCACATTCTGCAATAGGTAGAGTGTTCTATGATAATTTACCACCAATTTATTAGACTTAAATGAGAGGAAAAAAACTGTTATGATCATCAAATATATCTGATCAAATTTTTATTTATTTTGTGCTTCAAGAACTTAAATTATAACTGAATCCCCAGACTAGATATGGCATCAATATTTAATGCATGAACAAATTTGTATTCTTCTTTTATGTGCCATGACAGTAGATTCATAAATGTGCAAGATAGATTCTGGCAAGAAAAATTGTCTCACACAAAAGAGTGAACCAAATTTCCTAGCATCTATTTTAACTCAGCTATTTCTTGCAATAAACAAGGCATTCTTAGAATATTTTATCTTTTCTTTCTGCATAAATATTTTTCTTGGATGAAATGGTTGTGTACATATTTCTCTTAATGTTGGAATTATTTTCCAGCTCTTTATAACAAAAATATTTATTATCCTGATTCAACCCTTTTGGCAAGAATAAATTATTTGATGGCAAGTTTTACCAAGTTTTTTTATGGCTTGGGGACAAACAATGAGTTTATTGTTTTGATCGTTCTTTTTAAATACATGTTTTTAATGTGTTGACAAAATATTTTCGAGTTCTTTTGTCCACACTTCATGGCTTTGGTAAAAAGTATATAGATGTAAATTGCTAAATGCTCATCCTTCTAAAAGTAGAAATTAAATCAAATTTTAGACATGTAATTTATTGTAATTAGTTATGAAGCTTTGCTTTTATTTCAAATCACATTCAGCAAAAAAGTATTATCCAAACTTTCATTGTATACAAATTTGTATTCATTTTAATGAGTTAAAAGCAAACTTATTCAGCACTATCATAAAAAAAAAATAGGGACATTTTTGAGGGAGTGTAATTTTTATACATTAGCATTCATTAGAACTTCTCCAAGGCATGACATATTGACTATTTTAAAAAAGAAAAAATTTGGGAAAGGAATCCTGTTCATAATATAAATACATCATCAAATTGATCCCTGACTTCTTAAAGAGTTTAATGCACTATTTCTTTATTTGCAGATGTCAAATTTGAAATTGTGCTTATGTCATTCATAGCTGCATATTACTGCTGCTGCCCTTTTCCAAATTTATGATAATATACATTTGGGCTATTTATTTGTGGAAAAAATGCTTAAGGGAATTCTTACATGATAATTACAATCTTAGTTTCTTTAAATTTAAAGTCAAGCAATACCTATCCTACTTATCCTCATAATTCTCCCTTACTTCCCTACTTAACTCTCTCTTTCAGTCTCACTCAGTAATCCTCTCTCTTGAGCAGACATTAGGCCATGCATTTGAGTGAACTATGAGTAGATTAAAAAAAAAAACTTCCACCGCACATACAGTGTAAAGAAAAGGATCATCTGCCGTCTAAAACATTGAGCAAAATTGATAAGTTATTATAAGAGGGTACACTACAACATAACAACTACCATGGATACATGACAATAGCCTCCACAAACTGGGATTGAAGGGTAACAAACTCAGACTGCCTACTCTATGTGAAGGACTTATCAAAAAAAAATCTGTGATCCGTATAACATCAAGACAACCTTCGGGAGTGGTTGAACACTATGCAGACATCTCTTATGAGTAAGACCTCCGATAGAGAACATGATTAAGGACTGTGTGTAAACCATCCCATGCAGCTGTTGCAAGAAATATATAAGAGAAATAGGCCACCCACTTAAGTTAAAACACTGTAAGAACGTAACATGGGGGGAAAATAGTAAAAATCATATATGTAGGGAAAAGGGATGTTGGATGAAGATGAAACACTAGATAGGAAACATCACTGGAAAATATGAAAACTCTGCACATATGCTAAGCTACAAAAATCTCCTAAGCTGGCCAAGCATAGAAATGAATGCAATATGGGAACTAGTAATACAGAGAGCTAGAGAGAAAAAACAATAACAAAAAATTATAATATGAGCTCTGAGAAAAAAATATGTGAACTGAGACATAAAGTTTATAGGTCCTAAACTTTCACTCAATGGAAGCAAAAAATGTATAAAAGTGTTGGTTAAATGACCCAAAAAGAATTGAATTACTACAGAGAATTAACTGAAAGTGAAATATCCCCAAAAAGGGCATGGCATGTGGAATTAGAACAATATTTCCACGTAGACAAAATAACAGGTTTGGTTCAAAATTTCAAGTGGACTAAATAAGTGTTTTATTCGAAATTTCAAATAGATAGCCCATAAAGAAAGACAGAACATAGAAAAATGTTGTAAATCTGGAAATAAAGATTAAGATAACAGTTCAAAAGATCTAAATAGGTAAATTAATTTGACACTGCATTTATATTGTAAACATGACATTTCACTTCTCAAATGATAGAAATTCAATATTTTTTACTTCTGACAAATGTCATAGCTTGATGAAGCTAATGCTAATTTACAATAATGAGAATAGGAACTACGAGGAAAGTGTACTTCAAATAAAAGAAAAAGTCTGCTGATATTTCTAAGAAAACCTGGGAATTTAACATTCACAGAATATATTGAAGGCAAATGGGAACCATAACCTATTTAATAAGTTCAGGTGAATAGCTGGACTATGAACTGTGAAAAATTATAGTGAATGCAAATTATAGAATTAGGCAGAATGCTGTAGATTTGGGATTTTCTGCCTATTTTTTCACAGATAGATGACAAGAAAAATGGAAACGAAAATATAAACAGAAGAAATTTAATTTATTATGAAGAACATGTCTAATCAAAGATTCCTAACTTGGAGTAGATGTAGTTGGAGTGGATAAATAATTTGATGACTTAATCTCTCTTCCAAATTAGTGTTCTTGCCACAAAAAACACATTGGTGAAGGAAATACTTAATTTCAGAAAACTTCGAAAATTGCCCCCAACAAATCTCTATTCAGGAGAGTTGATACTCCTGATTTCTACAATATCAACTTGGATGTAAATCATTTGTAAAGTTCTAATCAAAGACAACAATTTGAGTGACTCTGATATTCTACTAACAATTAAATTGCCAAAATTCTTTGACCTTTAATTCATTGGGTCGTTCACACATTTCCAAGTAACTATGAACATTGATTTCCTGAAAATGACGACCAAGTCTAATTTACAACCAATTACATTGTCCACAGGATATTCCAATGGCAGTTTGCCATTGCCCAACCCTGAATTGGTGCACCCTTAAGCAAAAGAAGTTATCTTCTCTTCAGTTTGCCAGCAATGGAGATAGAAAAATCCACTAAAGTCAGTAACATTTAAAAAAGATTGTGAATATTTTGTTGCTAAATTACTATGAGCATTTATACAGTACTCTGTTCTTCTGTTAGTATTCAGAGGGTGTCTTCAATGAGCTGTGTCCCTTTAGAACATGGACTATCCCAAGTGGTCACTCATTTAGGTACTGACCAGGATCAATGTTTGCTTAACTTTGGTGATCCTATGAGAATCACTGTGGCAATGTGATATGGCCAGAATGAATTAGAAACAACGAAAACGTATGTAATCTATTTGTCAATGAATGCTGGAAAATTTCTTCACAGATGAAAAGACTTTTAGTGAGAAAGGCAGTTCTGCTGACACATATAGAGAATACAATGGCTCCAAGATGTAGCAAGAAAGATTTCAGGAAAATAGGAACTTCAAGGAAACTGATATTTACAATCAGAAAATTAAAATTTCCGATGAAAGAGGGTCTGGCAAATTTACAGAATATATCAAAGGTAAAAGAAACTGGGAAAATAGCAAATATCGTACTTGATGGGTTTGTGTTAAATGTCAAATCAAGGACAGGGAGATAGAAGAAATTGTCAAAAGTTATTTAAAGCAATAATTGACAGAGGCATGTTCAACCATATTCTGAAAGGATGTTGTACATAATAGATGAAGAGAGATAAAGCAGATCCATTGACTACATTCTGAAATTTGCCATACAAGATATTAATATCTAATCTTTTGCCATTCAGTGTAGGAATATTGAACTTGCATTATCAGTATAGTCTCTAAATAATAATGTATATATCATTTCAATAGATACAGCAGGTAGAATTCTATATTTTTGTCAGGTTCAAATGAAAAGTCAGATTAAAATCTTTGATCTTCAAATTCTTTATCTCGATCATAAATTATCTGTATTTTATTTGCTATAATTCTGCATTTTTAATCACAGCATGATTCAACTAATAATGGAATTTTAATTATAAGCTAAATACATGAACTTTCATAGACTTTCAACACTTTTTCTTTTCTTTTTTTCATAAAGGCTGTTTGTCAGCTTTCTTTATCTCAAGTCTGCTTCCGCTTCCTTCAAACCTCTATTCTTATCATTTCTAATATCAGAAATGAGTATTTCAGATTTAAAAAAATAATCCTGGGTCAGTGTTCAATGCCGCTTTTCAAAATGCATCACAAATCTTAGACTCTGATTATTAACACTATGGCTTCAAAATGGCCAACAGTATAGGCTTAATTTTTAAAATACAAAATTCTTTTTGGGATGACAATTTTGTCTTATATTTTGTTCACTTATTCCAGTATATGCTTATGAACTCAGAATTGACATGCAGCTTGAAAACTGTATCCTTTTTGTGCAAATACTCTTAAGGTATGAATCCAACTCTACTTGTACTGGTCCATTGATAGCCATCTTAACTGGGTTTTTGTTATTGGAAAAATGATTGTAGTTTCTTCAATTATATAAGTATCCCAGGTAGTAGTAGCTAAAATGGCTGCTATATCTGTTGTTTTTAACAGATAGAAAGTAGAGATTTATTGAAGTCAATTTAGAGAATTATTAATTTTGCAAGTTACTGCAGTGTCTCTGTGAAAGCATGAGGAGCAGAGAAGAAACTGAATGCTGTCCAGTTAGTGAATCTATTCTGAAATTCACACTCCATTGCATTAACTTTACATGATAGATAGCTTTCAAGATTATAATCAAATTAATAGTATCAATGATTCACATGTGCAAATGTAGCATTAGCTCTAAAACAATGTCTGCTATCATTATGCAATTTAGGTATGTTTATCATGGGACATAAGAAGATTAGGCAGAAGAAAATATAGTAGTCTTTATCCTGGAATAGGATTCACATTGCAATCTGTAGCCATAAGCATTTCTTTCTTAGTAAAAAAGCTATATGCCCAGCAAATATTAACAAGAAGACTAAGTTTCTCCCATGTATTAGCTTTTAAAATAAGTGAAACAGATGAAAATATTAATATCTAAACTATATATATCTGTTTGTTTTTTTGTTTACTTCATAAGAAGCAGGAGGCATATTAGACCCATCATGGGTATGATGATAAACTACATCCAAAAGCAAGGCCTTTGATTGGAAGGTTTTGAGGAGCATGGACCCCCTCTTAATTTCTGGTGTTCTTAGGTCTACCTTGATCTGTGGTGGTAGCACCCATTAGGTTCCCTGCTATGGGCAAATACATAAAACCCAAACTGGGGTCAAAACACTATAAAAGTGTAAAAATAGGTTTTAATACCAGAAATACATTTTTATAAAAAATTATTACCAGCAATGAATTTTTGAAGAAAAAATGATTATCAGCAATACATTTTTGGAAAAGAAATATTAACAGCAATAAAAATCTTGTTGGCATTAAATAACCCATTGAGGTAGATATGCTGTAAAACAAACAAAGAGCATATTAGACTAACCCAAACATTTCAGCAGGGCATAACAAGGAAAACAACTTTTTAGCCTAATAAATTTTTAGTGCATAATCTGTCATGATCAACAGTTTGTACAAGGCCAGTATACTCGAACCTTCGGTTGCAATGACTTGTGACTTTGTTCTAGTACACATACTGATGGATGTTCTCTCTACGCAATTTCACTGAAGACATGGGTCAACCACTTGCAGTGTTTTCAGTCATTTTCCAAAGATGCTACATGCTGGAATTACCTCCCTAGAGTGAATTTCATAAAGAAATTACCCTCCTTATAAACCAGCCATAATAAAATTGACATCGAGATAATCAGAAAGTGAATGTTCTTGACAACAGGCCCATTCTTTTTTTACAGACATCTGAATGCCATATCTAAACGTATTGGCACAACATGAGGTGGCTGAAGTTTGGATTTATTCCTCTCTTAGTGTATTTGCCATCCACATTTAGGGAGCTCAGTCTTCCCTGCTGCTTAACTCATAGATGGAGAAGAGATAGATCCATAACTTTCTTATTATGTTTTGTGCAAAACTGACTACAGCCAACTTGATCAGAATTTGAACTTGGCTCACAGATTTCTTATTCTTAGTCATTAGTCATTACGTAATAGCTGCATCTCTTGCAAGGAAACTTAGGTCACTGTCATGTCAGAATTTTTCTTCTCCATCTTACACATTTACAAATCTACCATTCATCCATGTATTGAATACAGCTGCCATATCTGGTCTGGTACTCCTGCTATTCATCTCAAGGTTTTTGACAAAATCTAAAGCTCTGTAATGTAATCAATCCTGACTTGACATCTCAACCGGTCACTTTCTCACTGACATAATGTGGTTTCTTTCTATCCTTTCTACAAATATTTTCATGGCAAATCCTCTGATGTGCTTTTTTCTATGGTACCCTGACTACATGAATTTAAGCATGGTACTAGATTGGCACCTTGGTCTGACCCATTTACAGAGCTCCCTTCTATTTACTTGCTTCCCTGATAATTACAATCTTCAAAAATTTAAATGCAACATCACACATCATCTTCTATCTTCTTGAATCCCATTCATCTTTTGTCCTTTCTTCAATCCTCTCTGTACTCAGTCTTTTCTCTCATGTTCACTCCTTGTAACACCTCCACACACACTGCATACTAGTGATATCCCTACCTTGCTTGGGGTGAAATGATTTTAATTTTTTTTTTTTTTTTTTAATTACACTACCAGTTATAGGTAGTGTAATTTTTTAATACAGCTGTTGAAACTACCAATTTCTTAAAATATAATGTTGTAGAAAAAAAAAACCCTGTAAACTTATTGTATCAATAAACGCTTGCAATAGGTTTCTTCTGTCTCTTGTCCACAACACTTGTAGCCAATTCACAATTCAAATGAGAGTCAGTCGTAACAGTCCAACAGGCAACATAGTAATGACAAAATGGGATCAGAAATCCAACCTTCCCTTTTCACCAGCAGAAATGCACATTTGTCCACCAAACTCAGAAAAGTCGTCTTCCAGTAAGCAAAAAACAACAGCTTTTATTCACCGAGTGATTTTTCTGATTAGCCATGCCATTCAGGGGAGGAAAGAACATTGGCATAGCTTCTGATTGCTAACTACTTTGTCTTTAATCATTCTTTGGCAGATCGCACACAAAACACAAACTCTTTTTCAAGGTAGGTGATACTCTCTTTCATTAAACATAATAGATGAGGTTTGAATATATTGTACTTTATCTTAGAAAACATGTTTTGAATATTTACGTTTAAAATTTCCACTTAAGATATAAAGAAAAATATATGAATACTTTATTTTTCTTTGTTTTTTTTTTATCCTCCAAAACCATGTTAATAGCTGATCAATTTAATTTTCTCAGATGGGAGGATGAGATCATAAAGGGGCACTTGTCTCACTAGATCAATTACAACTGAATAATGGGTTCACTTCTCACTAAGTCCTCTTTACTTTCAGCCTTGTGCCACATCTAAGCTATGCTTAGTAAGTCTCGATAAAGGAGGATTGATATTAGATAACAACTGAGTACAGTTTTCTTTGTTTATAACAAATTAAGTATTTCAGCAAAGGATAGTGCGGAATGAGAAATTTACTCAAATATTTGCTCTTCTTTTCCCCCTATGTCAACTGAAATAATAAGTTAGTCTTATCAGTCATTTTAAGTGAAATCTGTATTCACTGAATGAATGGATAAAGGTTGACCCTAGTTGAGATCATTCAGTCAACGCAAATTCCATGATCCTTAACCCAGCTGTATAGTATTTTAGATTCAGAGTTTCCATTCTCCTACACAGGCTGTCAACCAAAACTACAAATCTCAGACTGCCTTACTATTTTAAGCATTTCACCCCAAGCAAAGTGGGAGTTCCACTAGCACGCAAGAAGTTACAAAGGGTAGAGAACAAGAGTAAAGAGGGGTGTTTGGGGAGAGAATAAAGAGAAGGATGGGTAACAAGATCAAGGTATCAGAAGATGTCAGTTGACATTACACTTGAATATTTGAAGATTATAGTTATCAGGTAAGCAAGTAAGAGGAAGACAATTCCAGAGGGGAAGTGCAAGAGAAGAAGCTGTTTGAGTAGAAGAGATGGTTACATTTAACTGTTTGACCAGTGAAAGGATGGGACTGAGATGCCAACCTCGTAGCTCACTTAAATTCATGCAGTCTAGGAACCAGCGAAAGCAAATCATGAGAACAGTTGCTTGCTGTGAAAATACTTATAAAAGAGACAGAGGGAAGCCACAGCACATCTGTGAGAAAGCGACTGTAGACTAGATGCCAGATCAGGACCTATCACATTGCATATCTGTCTCTGGATTTTGTCGAGGACCTCCAGACCATATATGACACCAATATTCCATGCAAGGATGGATGGTTGATTTATAGATTCATAGCATATCAACACTTTACAGGTTATTTAAATCCAGAAAATATTATTAGTTTCTAAGAATTTTCTGCAATAGTAATGATTTACTGATACATTTTTTACTAACTAATCTATAGCTGGGGGAGAAAATAGGTGGATTCATACATTTACCAATGGTATTTGCCTGTAAGGGAATATAATGAACCCAAATGGAATTGGAGGTTGGCTCTGATTAACAATTGTGAACCATTATGCATTACATCACCCACACATCCAAGCTTATAGTACATGATATTCTTAAGTGGTCACCCATTTAAGTACTGACCAGGCTTGATGTTGCTTAACTTCGGTTACGGGAACTGGTGTTTCAATATGATATGTGTTACACCGGCCTCTAACACAAGGGAATTACACCAGTTCTCACTATATATAGTGCCAGTAATACCTACCCGGTGTGTAAGCTGCGACAGTACTACAACTGCCTAGCTGAGTAGTACCCGTTTCCTACCTTTGTATCTGTGATGTTAAATACACTTGTTCCTTGAACCAACCTCGACTTGATTTTCTTATTTTTACTATTGTGCCACGACACAACAATATGGACACATGCCTTGAATTCAGAGTTGTCCTTCTTCTATACTGGTTACCATGTTTGGCTATAGGACCCAGTCTGTCCTGTGATTTACCAATAGCTGGGGAGAGAACAGATGTGTTCATATCTTTCCAAAGGGTATTTGCACATAAGTAAATGTAATAAACTTGACTGGAATTCAAACTCTGCTTCTCAGATTCCTCAATCTGAGCTGTTCTCCATTATTCAACCATGCCTCCTATTGGATTATTGTGCTGTTCTTTTACCTGACTAAAATTACCTTTGTCAGTATTGACATGAGCAGTGGATTCATGTTTTAAGAAAATGAAGAAAAAATAATTTCAGTTTTGGTACTGATCCACAGTCAATCAGATTTTTGGGGGTCGATGCTTGATTTATCTGAAACCAGTCAATATCCTCAGACTCCACCGATGAAAAACAAATTTCTGAAAATCCTAGTTGAAATTGCATGCTCAGCTTCCCTCCAATTTCAACACAGAAACTTTTATTTCCTCCACCCTAAATTTTAATCAACTTGACTGAAATGCTATGATAGAGAGAAATACATCAAAATCTGTCTGGTTGCTGATTTTCACTCGGAAGATGACAACGCCAATCGTACAAGAAGGAAAGATATCAATCAATCAAAGATGATGGAAAGTCAAAATCTGTTGAGATTGCTTGAGTAGTGCTATTTGAATCTGGCATTGCACAGTGGCACACTATGTGCCAACTAATGACATTCAGGAGTTCATTTTTGGATACAGATTGTTGCAACTCAGAGAATTCAAACAAGAAAAATATGTTTTGATTTACTTTATGAATAAAGCTGGAAGTGAAAGGATTTATCAAATAGAGGCAAAGTATTAGGTTGGTGCAAAAATAATGACGTAATAATGTCATTTTTTGACGTTAAAAAATGTCAAAAAACGACATTATTACATCATTATTTTTGCACCAACCTAATATATTTATTTGTAACTTCGTATAAACAATATAAAACACAGTCAGTTATCTAATATATATATATATATATATATATATATATATATATATATATAGTGAAGATTGAAATCAACACTCAAAGGTGACAGGTTTTTTCATGCCAGATGCAGTCATAGGCCACATGTATATACGGGTCTGTGGTTCATTGTGGGTAGTCCGTTCTGATGGTTGTTTTGGTGGGAGTGATTTGTTTATTTATTTATTTGGGTTAATTTATTTTACTTGTTTTTTTTTATTTTTATTTTATTTATTCACTATTGTAAAATAACCATCAGAACAGACAACCCACAATGCACCACTAAACCATATATATAGTTAAGAAACGAAACCAACACGTGGTCTGACGATCACAGCCTTTCACCTCTGAGTGTTGACTACAATGTTTACTTCCATATTTACATATGCTCTGTCTCTGATATTGAGCACTTTATCCCATAAATATAGCACACCTTAAAACTATATTTCTTCATATATATATATATATATATAAGGTTGGTGCAAAAGTAATTTCGTTTTCTAACATATGTTACTATGTGAGAAAACGAAATTATTTTTGCACCAACCTAATATATATATATATATATATATATATATATATAACATGACAGAAGGCTATCTCTTTATTGGGTAATTCAAGCTTTGATGTCCTTTTATTTAGTATTAATTCAGATTATTTCATCTTGTTCAGATGCTCAGTAAGTCAATATTTTTAACACTTTCACTGCTGCATTGTTGCCTGGCTATGCTGGCCTTATTTAGGGAAAAATTTGAAATTGTAATTGACTGGAAACAAATGACTATAAAGACATTGATTTTTCTGCACAGTAACATTTTGATTTTAGTTTGTTAATCTGTGGTACAGATGAAGTGAAATGATATCCGCAACACAGTACTAAAAAAGTATATCACAGAACATTGTATTGTATTCCTACGCTGGTTTGGAATTACTACTAACGGCTAATGAGTTTTAATAAATAAGCAGTAGAAACAAAGATTTCATATATATATATATATATATATATATATATAAATGGATTAAGGCAGGTTCCATTAAATAATTTAGATATGTTGGGTCTACTTATTCTTAATAGGATCCTTTTATATTCGTGGATAAGCTTTTTGTGCGGTTGTTAAATGATGAGAGGAAAACACTGTGTTGGCTCATATTGTATTTATTCTAAGTACTTTCAACATAGCATAATGTCATCATCAAGGTAGTCCAAATAATGTACATAATACCTCATCTCAGAAATATAGGCAAATATTAATACCATTACCAAAGGCCTGATTCATCTTTCTCCTCTCACCATTGCTCAGTTGGGAAGACCTTCGAACAAACAGCATTTAGAGGTGGTTGCATGCTCCTCAAAATCTCCTGATCAGAGGCCTTGCTGCCAGATGTAGTTTATTGTCATACCCAGGACAACCTTATCAAACCAATAAATAATAATACATACATTCTATTAAACATATTTACACTTTGGTATTACTTTGAATGTGTTATTTTTCTTTTTTTTTCTTTTTTTTTTTTCTTGTAGGGTTGTTTTTCATTATTTTTTATCTACCTTTTTTTACTGATTTTTGGATCCATGTTGATAATGGAAATAAATAAAAACAGAATTTATGGGCATTGAAAAATAATTTAATGAATTGAGAAATCTCAACCATATTTTTGTGCAGGTCAATGGGGATGAGTTCATAATTAATCGATATTTTTATTATTGAATTGTCAATACTTGGTCAATATAAAACAATCGGCAATTAAATTCTAACCAATCACAAACTTTCAAGAAGTGATTTATTTTTTTTTTTTTTTTTTTTTTTTTTTTATGAATTCTTTACAACCATAAGTCAATATGAAGATTGTAGATGTAAAAATAATTTTGAATTTGTTTACCTGATCAGCAAAAATAATATACTGACATGAGACAATAAGAAAATCTCAGTTTTTACATTCTTTACTATTATTAGGTTGGTGCAAAAATAATGTCGTTTTCTCACATAAAGTTAAACGTCAAAAAACGACATTATTTTTGCACCAACCTAATACATCAAAAATGTTTATTTACTTTTTGTGTAAGTTAGTTGCTTGCTTGCTATTGTTTAGTGGCATAGCAACTTCTATGAGTTCTTTAATGCTAAAATCCGAGTTTGCAATTTTTTTTCTATCTTATTTTTCTTGAGATAATAATGGTTTAGTGATAAAAGTCTTACTAATTAACCTATAGCTGGGGTGAGAAGAGCTGGATCATATCTTTCCCAATGGTATTTGTATGTAAGTGAATATAACAAACCCAGCTGGAATTGGAACTCTGCTTTCTGGCAAAAGCCATTATCCATTACACCACCCACACTATAGATTTGAGATGGCTATATATCAAAAGCACCAATATTCAGAGAAATTAAAACAATTACTTTGTTACTTATTTTAGTGCATTATTTTACTTATAATTATTTCCATATGTCGCAAACAATAGCAAGAGCATTATTTAAACAAATTAGCCGTAAATCAACTGTGCTCTTTCCTAGCCATCTGTCACTTATATTATTCTCAACTAAGATTGTTATTGTGGTTAATTGAAATAAGTCCTGCCTAATTTGTTGTGTATATTAAACCTCATTATTTAGAACCATATATTTCATCTACCAAATATAGATTGTAAGCAACTAGGACGTTTTAAGGAAAATGGAAACAAACCAGACACTTTTACTTAGAATCAGAATGAAACAGATTTTAAAATGGGAGCAATAGTCAAAAGACAAACATTGCTAAGAAATACAAAGGAAGCAATTTGTGGAGAACCATGATTGCAAACATAGTGTTATGGGACCTTACCCATAATAACATAATGAACTATTCCATACGTAATAAATACTGTGCCTCAAGAGGAAGCAGAGAGTTCAGTCTGAAGTCTGGAGTGAAGTCCGTCAGGAGTCTGTCAGTCAGAGCGAGCGAGTCAGTCAGTCGAGTCAAAGGTAATCCGAAACAGTCGCATTCAGACAATTACTAATAAACCTGATTGTTCGAACTAACACTTCTACTTCTCTGTATATATTCCTGTTTGTAATATATCTGTGTTATTCCATACCTGTGTACGAGTTCTTTATTGGTTCTACCTTGGACTATCACCGTGGTACAAGGAACCGGACCATAACACATACAAAGGCACGTAGAAAGTAACTTAAAGTTACATAATGAATTAGCTTTCAGGTTTCAATCTTTTTTCTTTTTTTTATATACAGTAAGGTTCACCCTGTACAAGGTCCGGGAGCCACTCGAGGTAGAGGCTTGTTAAGAGGTAATTTGTGCAGATAGTAGGGGAAGATAATGGTTAACTCTAGACTTGAATAGACCAAGACTGTAGTGATTAGGAAAACATTCTGTTGGGAGTCGTTAAGTGATATATAAATGATAAGTTTTCTGATAGATGTATGCTTGTCATTAGTTCTAATTTTATATTCTTACACTAATAAGTGTGCAACTGAGATGTTAAAGAGAAAGGATTTCTCATAGATATTTGGTCAGATCCATTGTTTTAGCATTGCCATAAATTATCTTCTGTTCTTTAAATGTCATCCCTCCAAATTTTCTTTAAATTATTTGATGTTTTTTTATTAAATTCAAGTAGTTATCATGTAAATATTTATTAAAATTTGTCTAGTCTGACACAAAGCAATCATAATAAAGAACTAGAAGATCACATGCCAGCAATGTATTATAAGAATGGCTGTCTACTGATCACTCAAGAATAAACACATATTTAATAAACATAGCTTTATCTAACACATGACTATATTAAAATCACAGTCACATAAGCCTCACTTGTTAACTCTTGCCTTACAACAGGTAATTTTACTATATTTATATATTTGGCACATGTCAGGACTAAGGGTCTTCTGGATATGTTCTCTAAATAAATATATTAAATGTTCTCCCCCAAAAGAATCAAACAATCCTTGCAAGAATTTAAGGTGTAATGACACAAAGAATTATATGAAAGTATTTTTGTCATTAATTCAGTCCTAGTTATGATGACAAACAACATTCAGCAGTAAGGCCTCTGACTGGAGGTTTTGAGGAGTGTAGAACCACCACTTAATTGCTATTGTTCACAGGTTCACCCTGACTTGGAGTGGTAGTACCTGTTAAGGTACCAAGTATGGGCAAATAGTTAACCTTCAAACAAAAACAAAACACTATGAAAGTATAAAAATACATTCTTATAGTAAAAATACCAACAATATATTTTATATAAAAAAAATTAACAATGACATTTTATAGGAAAATGAACAACAATACCTATTTTTAGCAGAAAGACCAATAGGACATTTTATCTGTAGTTGAACATACAATTGCAATCAATATATTTACATTTCGGCATTAAATACCTCATAGAGGCTTATGTGCCACTAAACAAAACCAACATGGAAAAACTCTTTCATGACATTAATCCATATAATATCCTATAATTACTTAAACTGTATTGCAAAATATAACTTCAATGAAATTAGAGCTTAAATCACAGATATCACTGCCTCTATTAATTATGCCCACACAAACATGTATAGGAAAAAAGGCTGAGTATCATCTACCATGTATTCAGTTGTGAAAGCCAAATAACATATATCATGTTTTTATTACTTCATAAATCACAAGAAAATTAAATTTCTGCATTAAATTACCCATAAAGGTGTTGATATGCCATTAATCAAATCAATCATTTGGCATTAATCTGGTAAATCTCAGACTGATAAATGACACTTGTGAAAACTGTGTTCAAATTTAATTAAAGGAAAGCATTAAGCTATAAATATATATATATATATATATATATATATATATATATATATATATATATATATGATAAATGAGAATGTCAGTGTGTCACACTTTTTCAATTTATTCCAAGAGGCTGTAGACCAGCATATCATATACCATTTTAGAATCAGATTGACTCCATGAGAAAATCAGAAACATTTGGGGCCGGGTCCAGACATACAATCCTGAAATTTTGTGTTCTCAAGTTTTCATTACTGCAATTATATTTGGCAATATATTTTACTTGATTTTTTTTTTTTTTTTGCAGCAACCTTTTTTTGTATAATAACAGTCTTTATAACTTGGAAATAAATTCAGGAATATTTGAAATTAATTGTGAAATCCAGCATAAGTCACTCATGAAATAAAAATAATTGTTTCTATAGAAAGTAAGCACCTACGTACATCAAACTAAGTTGCAGCAGCAAAATTATTGTTGAGCAATAAAATTAAATATTAATGCAATAATTTAATGCAGTAATCAGTTTTGAGTTATTCTATAGTTTATTATTACCTATCAAATCTAATCTTCCCTACCTATTGTGATGAAGGCCCAATCAAGAGACCTCCACAGGAACTAGCTTAAATACCATCTGATAAGGCAGCTTTTAATATATATATATATATATAATAACTTTAATTTTAAGGTATGGTGTATTTATTGGATAAAAGGGCTCAATATCAAGGATCATGCTTGAACACAATCTTCAGGCGTGTGTCTTTGCAAAATATATATATATATATATATATATATATATATATATATATATATATGCAGACACACACACAGGAATACTGTTGTCATCAGCTCAACCATCATTCAAGATGAAATTCCAGAATAAACTTTCATGTTTAACATTTTGGAAACTGTCAGGCCGAGAACTTTTCAGCAACATTCATACTTTGATTGTATGACAACTCAAGGAAGAAGACATTCTTTTTTTTTTTTTTTTTTTTATTAGAATAGAATATTTCTTTTTTAATAAAAGGGGAAACTGAAAATGTATGATTACTGCTGATGATCTTTGGATTCATAAGCATCATTGTTAATCTTGAAAATGTTTATTATTATCATCATTGTTTATAAAAGTTTGTCAGAAGTTGCAAAGTTGCAGCTCTACCTGCTGTGAAGGAACAGGTGATGAAAAATATTTACAAAAAAAAGATCAGTGACTGAAAATTTTTCACAGAGAAACAAGTTATTTTTGATTAAGATTTAAATTTGTTATAAAAATCTATAAATAGACTCTAGTGCTGATCTTGGAGCATTATATTAACCCTGATATTTGTCTTGTTTTCATCTTCCAACTGAATTTTATGTTGAAGATTACAGAACAGATTTAGTGCTTCTTTAACACACTGCATAACCAGCTATATATACATATAGGTAATAGTAAGAAGAGCTATTTCCTTGTAAGGAAATATTTGACGTTTATTAACAAAGCCAGTGCTACTTTGGTTTGAAACTTATCAAATCTTTCTCTTCATACAGTTTTTCAGGAAAATAAGTTTCTGAAGTCCTGTGATATTGCTCTTGTCAATCTTGATGGCAGCTTCCTTACTCATCTTTTGCTTGAAGGAGTTTTAAATGTCAACATCTTGATTAAGTCATTATTTTTTTTCTTTAAGTTAAATGTGCTACCAATTTTATTTATTGCTGCTGTTGAAAATTTCTCCCATGATATGATTTCTGTTATTTTTTATTTCTGTTCTTTCTTTGTTTTGAAGGATGGTAATCACTGAGACCTGCTGGTTTCAATCACTCACATCTAATCAAATGCACCATGAAATCATCTGATGCTGGACACTGATTTGTCTTATTTTCCATTTGAAAAGTTTTTAAGTTTAGATTTTTTTTAGTCATTATTGACAGGTTAGGTGGCTTACTAGATCTTTTCGTACATGTATATATATGAGTTAAAAAAGATGATTAGTTTTAGTAAGTTCAGTCCTCGCTGGTTCACCACCTTTGTGGTTTTGTGTAATATGTATTTCAGTGGTGAATTATTTATTCATATTTGGTTGAACAAAAAAATATGGTTTTTAAGAAATTTAATTTTCCTTTAGTTTAATTTTCCTGCTTTCTGGCTGTGTTTAAACATAAACTGTCCAGTGTTTTCTCATTTTTCCACATCAGTAGGGACTGATATCTGATTTTTTTTTTTTTTTTTTTTTTTAGCATCAGGTTTTCATGTGCAATTATATTTATCATTATTAAAATGTACTTATCTTTTAAATGTAGCATTAATTCCATATACACTTTAATGCAAATTATCAAAAACTACCTTTATGGCATATAAACATCACAAGACTCAAAAAAAATTTATTCACCCACATCCCTGTTAATGAAATTATAGCATTATAATTAAAAATATCTGCAAATATCTGTCATTTCCATCTCCAAAAATAAAACCAATAACTTTCAAAAAGATGATCTGCAACACACAATTTCCATTTTAAAACCTCTTAGGAATGTTTATATAACATGATTGTATCACCATAGCTTAAACTATTGTGCCAATATTATCAGAATTCTGTAAGTCAGTATTAGAAAATAAAGTAACAGCACCATATACTAACAATTTACACCTGCTTTGAAATTTCTAGGGCATATAATGAGGAAAGAGAGCTTGGAAAATTGGATTCTCACAGGACAGATTGAAGGCAAGAGGGACAGAGGTAAATAATGCATGCATGAGATTGATTAAATAGATGGCAAAACAAGGCATAGGAGAGACAACAAAACAATGATATTTTCAAGAGCTACAAAGGAAAGGAAATTGTGAAGAGCCATGATTTCCAGCATCCTGAAGAAACACTGCACAGAAAAATGACATGATGATGTTGTTGCTATATTAATATTAATAACAAGATCCTTCTCTTAGAAGCAATAATTGGTTTGAAATATCCTTTTAACTCTTGGCATATTTTGGTATAATTTTAACTTGGAAGATTACAGTTAATCGTCATTAACCAAATTCCTTTTGAGTTTCAAATAGGATGGGAATTATTTTTCTTTAGAAATATCTACCCAGGATATCTTTATTTCAATCACCATTTTTATCAAGCATACAGGAAAATTTTGTCCACTTTTTTAATTTGGCTGTAATCATTCTAGGAAAAAGGGCATCATTACTGAAAATTATTAAAAAAAAAATTATATAAAAAAAAAATATGAAGAAAATTCCAGTCACTCCTTTCATACCATGCACCCCATCTATTTGAAACTCAAGTATACTTTTTTCTTTTAAAGTTGCTCCTTTGAGAGGTGAAACTCAAAAATTATATGTAGCTTTCATTTCATGTTCTTTGGCATGAGTGAAACATGCAGGTAGTTAATTACCACAGAGTTTGCTTCCTCCAGAAACCTATCAAAGAATTCTGGAATTGGCAAACCTACGAACATCAAGAAAATCATGTTGAGATGAAATCTTTGAAAAACTGTTGTAGGGAGGAATGCGACATGTATCAATCTTTATAATCAGTTCTTGATGAAAAGCAAGTAACTTCTGTTTCAGATGCTGTTAAATAAAGTAATATGGTAGATAATAGAATCCTTAAGGATATACTAAAAGGATAGAGATAGCTATTAGATTAAGATAAGTATCAGATTAGGGATAATGACTTATCATGAAGCAAAAATGTCTTGGCAATGTGACTGAGACAACGATCCCCTTCGAGCTATTAACATTGATTCAAACCAATTTTCTCTTCATTTTTCTCTTCTTTTTTTTTTTTTTTTTTTTTTTTTTTTTTAAATGAAAAAAAAAATCACATTTTGGAATCAATTTATTAATTACTGCAAGATTAATTTTGCAAAACTTTACTTTTACTTGTAATTTTTTTAGATTTTTTTAGTGCTAGAATGTTCTTAGCACTAGTTCCTTTACAAGATATAATAAAACATGAGGAAGCATGGTAGAGTCATGGATAGCAGCTCGAATTGAGGTATTGGAGAGCCGAGTTTGAATTCCAATTGAATCCATTACATTCACCTACATGCTAACACCCTTGGGAAAGGTATGAATCTTCCTCTTCTTCCCCCAGCAGGACAGACTGGGTTCAATAGCCTTGGATAGCAACTGCTCTACTCCAGAAAGAAATGGCAACCTACTGCGAGAAAAAATCTGCCTCATTGGTTATGTATCGAAAGATACATGATCACCTAAGCATGTATAATGTATGGCACATAACTGACTGATGAATCCTCTTCCCCACTCCCACAACTATGGGTAAATAGCAGGGCAGACCAGGTTCTATAGCCTTGGATGGCAACTAGCCTATGGCAGAAAGAAATGGCAACCTACTCCAGGAAAAAAATCTGCCTTGTGAATCATGTATCGAAAGATACATGATCGCCTAAGCGTATATCACGCATGGCACATAACTGACTGAAACTTATGTTTTAGAATCCACTCTTTGCCAGTTCGACACATTTGAGACTTACTATAGCCACTTCATTGGCATTAAATATTTTTCTTCAATTTTTTGACTTTTCATGTTATGCTGTGTATATTTCTATTGTATTCCTACACTCGTCACCCACTCCGAACAAAAAGTTCTATTTCTTACATGTTTTGAACTTAAAATATATTATGCATTTTATCTTACAAGTGACCTGCCCCTGTCAGATAAAATGATGTTGGCCTTTTAAATCCTTGAAGATTATTACATCAGTGTACACATGTTCCCAAGCTTATAATTGAAATTCTGACTGAACTTTTTTATTTGTATGGCTTGGTTTAAATAAATTTGAATTTATTTTTTATTTTTAGTCATTTCAGTCTCAGCTAAAGTCACTAAGATGCAAGGGGTTACTGAGAGTAAAAGAAACTGAGAAAATGTTACCGAGGACAAAGTACAATAAAAGAATCAATTCAATAAAGCAAAAGATTATGATTGTCACTGAATTTAAATTTTTCCAGATTGTAGTTGACAGGAAAGCTAGAAGTTGGAAGAGAGTTCCACAGGTGAGAAGTGTAAGAGATGAAACTATGCTTGCTCTTCTGATCCTACCAAGGATTGAATTCACCATCATTAGATAACAAATTTCTGAAGATATTAGGCTCCCACTCCTCAGTTTAATGGATGTGTTCTAAACAATGGCAGTAGCTTGTCTTCCTTCCTGCCAAGGTGGATTTAACATTTACATATTATTTAAGTTTATTAAGGGGTCTACAGGGAATTTTTGCCTAGGCATATGGGCTCCAAAAAACCCACATTTAACCAGCTTTGTGCCACATCCTGCTCCGCGGGGGCTTGGGTAAATACTGAATTTTTCTGTTGTTTGGTGAAGTGCTGCCACTCAGTTTATTCATCAAGATCCTGTTTTATTAAAACCTATTAGCATAGAACTTGTAGTTACATCTAAATTTTCAACAGTAAAATGATGAGATTTATCTGCCAATCTAGTACTGCACCTAAATTTGTGAAGTCAAAGTACCAAACAGGTAAAGTCGTCGGAACAATTGCCATTAAACTATTTATAGAAAAGGCATGGGGAAGCTGACTGAAGCTGAGATGCCCGGCAGCAGTTGTTTAATCTTTAAGATTTACTCTAAATTATAAAATAAAGAAAATAAATATCAGATGACTTTTTCACTTTTGAAGTAGGGGAAATAATAATGTTATTAATTAGGATCCATTTCTGCTTAAAAATATGTTTGCAATCTTGACAAGGCATTATATATAGCAGGTATGAATGTGAACAGTTATTAGGCTTAGCAGAATTTTTAACCCTTAGACAAAGAGGTTTTCATTTATTATAGGCTTTGTGTGTGTGTGTGAGAGTAAGAAAGCAATTTCAAGACTGAACACTATTTAAACTTCATGGCTGACATAAGGAATAACTACTGTTTAAATCTCTAGCACTAGGACAAATCAGGAAGTATGTTAAACTGACCAATTGTACATGATTTAGTTTGGAAAATAACTGATATCTTCATGTTGACAAAATTAAATTCAACTATTCCACCATTTTTATTTTTTCTGTACATATGCTACATTATTGTATATACATATATTAACTCATGTAAATATGTGCACATATATTTTTCAGTTTACTTAACATGGTTTTGTTCAGCATAAGGTCAAATGTAAACATATAGAGGCAGGAAGACTGTGCTGCACCAACCTTCCAAATGAGAAAGGCTAGCCTGACTTGATAATCACCAGTCAGAACCTTGTCTTTTAGTAGGAATTAGCACATTAATGCCCACCATTAAAATCTTGTATTAATTCTAAAACTTAAAATAAAAATCTGGTATTAAAAATTTCAAAGAGCTATTAATGATAAGCTTCTAAGAAAACCCCAAACTTATGGTATTATAGCTTTCTAAAAAAATATCTGGTATTTTCTTTTTGTTAAAGAATTTGGTATTATAGGTTTCTTTAAATCTCATATTAATTAAACGTTTCTTTTTTTTAAAGGATATAGTATTTTAGGTCTCTTAAAAATATCTTATATTTGAAGTTGTGGTGAGTATGAAAAAATCTCCCTTTACCCACTCCCTTTAAATTCAGGTGAGTTGAGAAAAAGACTTTGTGAGCTCATGTTAAATTTTCTTTAGACCAATGAAAACATTTTCACAGGAATTAGTTGTTGAGCCTAGAAAGGAAAGAAAATAGCAAGCTTAAGCAAATTCCTTTTTTATATAAAGGTAAAAATTAAATCAACAAGGGAAGAGTGTCTGAAGTCATGTAAAAAGTTTCATTTCAAGTGTCCAGCATTCAGATTTTTGCCAGTGTCAGATTACTTGCCAATAATATTATCAGCCTAAACCAACCACTCCGTACTTCAAAGGACTTTATTTCAACAATCCAAGAAAGTTATGTATTTCAAATTATCTGTTCTACTTTTGAATGGATGCAAACCATATATTCCTTCTCTTACTTTTGTTTTAAAATTTTTTAACATTTTGTGTCAGATCATTTAATCTGTTTTATGAACATTTCTTCTTCATGATGATTCATTAAAACTATGGACTTTCAAAATTTGATTTATTTTCCTGAGATGATCTACTGACACAAATTTAAGTGCATAAGTTAGTAAATAATACCTTCATTTGTTTTGTTAAAATTATCCATCATTAATCTTCTTGAAGATTGTAAATCAATTATTCATTTTAATTCCAAAGTCCAACACCCCTATGAATTTACTTTAAAAGGAAACTGGTATGAATTATAGGATTCTCAAAAGAATGTGGCATGAATTATAGGATTCTCAAGAGAATCTGGTATGAATTATAGGATTCTTTAAAAAGGAATCTGGTAGTTATTATACCTTTCTAGCTAAAACTTGGAATTATAGTTTTCTATCTATAATCCATTAATAGCCATCATCATATTTTTGAGATGATTAGCTTCAATGGTTTAAATGAAGAACATAGTTGCCAATGACCAATATACAATATATATCTTGCCAACCAGGCAGATTTTGTTTTCATTTCCTTTTGCATTTTTCTGTAGTTCATAATTGTTTTACCCATTCTAAAAAAAATTACTTTGCACTTATTTCAGCTTCTTTAAAATGACTGTGATTGAAATTTCCTGTCAATTTTCGTCTTTTAATGATGAAAGTCCGATATCAGCAAAAGAATGAAAGATGTGTATAAGCAAATGTGAGAAAATAAAGCTTTTCCATTGCAAGTTAACGTTAGATGTCAGTTCAGTTTTATGAATGACACTGGAACAGGAAATAAAATTATTTTATGGAAATTACCTTCCCTTAAGTTTTGAAGCTTCTATCTTGTATCAATTTTAAAAGGCTGTCATGTGAAAATCTCTTGCTTCATAATCACTTTATTGGTAGCAGTGAGTCAGCTGCAGGTTTGCCAGCATTTTAGAAACTGTTTTCTTGGTTCGCTTCTTATTTTTACTTCCTTTTCCTTTTGAATAAAATTTTTCATAAAAATGCAAATGCTTTGAATGAAAAATATCAAAAGGGTTACTGAAAATGTTTCTATCAAACCTACTTCGCAAAATGAATCCGAATGAGCAAGCCTTAGATTGTATTTTAGATGGGTTAGCTGAGAACTTTTCAGTGCGCACCCTCTTAAGTAAAGTGGCTTGAAATTATTACTATATACTCAAATGTTAATTTACACATTGAAATCTTTTGAATGATATTCCAGATTCTATAGTGAGCGATCATGGTTAAATGTAAAATAAATGCCAGAACTGCCTAACAAACGGAAGTTTGCAATAAGCAGTTAACAAGGAAAAGAAAAGAAAAAGGCAATATAATATAAAGCAAACAGTATATGTAGGACAAATTAACAGTAATAAGGCAAAGCAACAGTAACATGGCAAGAAGTTCACAAACTATGAATTGGGGTTGACACACAAGAGCAATTTCAGATAAACGAACATGTTATTCTGACTTAATGACAAGACAGACTGGGACTAGACTATTTTATTGACTAGAAATAAATCCCAACATGGATTTGTGCTATTGTGCTTATAAACTGGGGAGGGGAAAGCGTTTTGAAGTCATTCTCAGTTGAGATTGGAACCAACACAAATTTTGCTTGAACAATTCAACTCTCTTTGCTTTGGACTTGATATTGTAAATATATTATTCAGTTGATCCATTTTTTTTAACTCTCATCATATAGACAATCTGTAGGAAAAGAGGCAAAACCTTATTTCTTGAGGTGTGGGGAAAAATGACAACAGAAAATAAAAGGGGACAAATAGAACCAAACCAATCCATTTCAGTGACCATATATACACAGATGCAGCTACACCATTCTCATATACCCAGGTAGTGTCAAACTATACATAGGAGAAATTACTCAACACCTCATTTGCTCAGCAAAGAACGCAATGAAGTGGTGTCTCCTGTCAATTATCTGAACCTCACCCCAGATATGATGTTTGTCTGTTCTATGTCATATTCTGTCATAATATAGATAATCCTGACACTCCGCATCTTATCTTTTTTTTAATTTTTGCTCCATTATAACCCGTCTTTGTCTTTGTTCTGCCATTCTTTCACTCAAGTAGGTTACTTGTTGTTTTCTCTGATTATCTTGTTCTCTTTTGTATGTGTTTAATTCTTCTAGTTGTCTTTCCTAGAAATGCTAGCTGTCTTTCCTAGAAATGCCAGCTGTCACTTCCTGACTATTATTAACAGTTTCTTTGCAGTTCCTATTCTGCTTAAACATTCATCACATTACATCGGTTAAGATTTATTTGACTGACATACAAGGCTTTTATTTAAGAATGCATTTTATTGAAATTGTTGGCCTTTTTTAAATTTTACTTTCATTTCTTTCAGAAGTTTTTCATTCTGGAGAAAAATAAATCTGGCCACCAATGTCTAATTATGTCAATTGGATGTGGACCCTGATTTGAGCTTTTTACACAAATATAGTTTTTTAAGTGTTTCTTAATTTTGTGCCACTGTTATAAAAGAAAACATTTTTTTTAAATTTCATATTTAAAATAAATATTGAAATATTAAATATTGATTTTATTACAATTAGATTAATTGTATATAAAAAAAAAATTATTCTCTTATTGCATTTACTGTTATTTATATCGAATTTGCTTATCTTTTAGCAACTGTATTTGTATAAATTGACAGAAAATTTAGGTACATGTTTAACATTAATTTCATACCTTAAATATGATACAAGTAGTCGAAAAATGGGGCTCAATTTCAGGGTCCAATTCAGCATTATAATCACATTATAAACAGAACACCTACTTTAGAACTAATATTGTAACAGAATTTTTTTCAATAATTAAAGTTTCAAGAAGGAATGAATGTCATATTCAAACTTTCAAAACAAATTACATAAGAAAAATGTATTTTCATACAGCATGATGTTATTTTAGTTAACCAAAACTTAACCAATTTTTCTCAGCTTCATTTTGGCAAGAGCTATCTTCCATTCCTCAAACATGACTTTAAAGTTTTTGATAGTTTCAGTCATAGATGATTTTTTTATTTGCTTATTATACTAATACTGTCTTGTCAAATCTTTCTTTCCCTTTTCTTTTCTTCTTTTTTCCCAAAAGAAAGTTTTTAACTTTGCTTGATAAGGACTGAGAAATGGATTGTTATAAATATGAATTACTTAAAAAGTTTCAATATTCAAAAAATATTGTTGTGTTAATGAAACTTTTCAAAGTAGATATATTTGCAATAAACAAGCTCTTAAAATATGTTCTGACTGATTTCTTTCTGTTGATGCTACACATATGTCTATAAAGTTTTGTTCGTATACAAGAGGCTGAGTTTTATTGATATCAAACAAATTATGCTGAAATAATGTTGACTAAAATATTGTATTACTAGAGAAAATGGAAACAAAAAATACATTTATATGTAACATCAGGAAGTGATGGAATTTCTATGGCACATAATGAGGAAAGAGGATTTATAAAATTTGACACTAATAGGACATACTGAAGGCTAAAGGCACAGATGGGAAACAGTGTGTAACTGACCAAACAAGCTTGTGTAATAACAAAATAACAAAATCTACTAAAGCACTACAAAGTACAGGACATTGTGGAGAGCTATGATCATCTGTAAAGGGATATTTTCAAAGAAAAGATTGTAATAAATTTGCTTAAATTTAGGCTTTACTTGGATGATGCACTTGTTGCAAAATATTTGATCACAAATGCACTGAAGGGAACATGAAAAAGGTATTTATTTTAATGGTGGTCTCATTAAGATGCAAGGTCTATGTACAATTTTTTCTGCTAATATCTTTGTTGAGTAAATATTAATCATATTTTGTGAATTATTGAACGTAAACTTTTGCTAAAATGCTTTTAAAAAAAAGATTTATGGCTGGAAAGTTATTGTGGCTGTCACAAAACAGCCTGATTCTGCCTTGTGATTTATAACCATTGATTTTTTATTTTTTCATTTGGTTTAACAAAGAGAGGAAGTTAGTGGTACAAAGGGAGGTAATTAAGATTATCTGATTTTTATTTCATAAATGACTGCATAAAAAAATAAGAAAATTCCATAGCAATCTATTAATGTTTTTTTATGTACATTCATATATACAGTGATAGATACATATATAGGTATGTATTTGTAGGTCCTTGTTATAAAAGCTCTTAAAACATTTTTGAAGCATTTCACCTGTACATTTACATATATATTGCTTATAAAAAAATCTATTGGCTTTTCATGATTGTTCTGAGAATCAATACTTGTACACTTTCAAGGAAACCTACATCTCTTTACATGCTAAGATAAATACACACATACATAAGGGGTGCGATGGATAAATTGTCGTTCAAATTATACAAACTGAAAATAACACTGACAACTCATTTTAACATATATATTAACAAAATTACACAAAAATGTTTTGAAATACTAAAGAGTAAATTTATTATTAAAGTTGCCTCCAGATGACATTGGAATCTCCTACAACTCTTTTCAATGGTCTCCTTGTTTAAGTTGGTGAATGCTGCTATAATCCTTGCCTTCAGTGCCTCTTTGCTATTATAAGGAGTTTTGTTGGCCTCTTGCTCTACTGTGCCCCATACATAATAATTAAGGGATTGCAGTCTGGGGAGTTAGGTGGACAGATGTGAAGGGTGATGTGATCCTAGAAGTAGTCTGACAGCCATGACTAGGTTCTCCTGCTTGTGTGCTTTAGAAGTTTTTACCACTGTCATGTCTATCCTTAAATGCCTCAGCCGTGAGTAAGTCCCAAAGTTCAAGTATGGTTGTGATTAGTTGATCCTCCTGAAGTATTTTGATAATAGTGTCACAGTTTCAGTTTTTTTAATAAGATGTTTGTATTTACACTATATATGACAGCTGGGTCCCAGGTTAAGCAGTTCTATTTAATGTTTGGTCAGTGTGTGGTTAGAAGTATTAATGAAGTTATCAGTTTTGTTAGGGAGAGTGATATATCCGTTGTATAGTTTGTTCAGTTTTTTTTATTTTTAGTCAGTGTTGAGTTTCTAATGTATTTGTGATTTTTTTTTTTTTTTTTTTTTTATAATTTTGATTTTGTATGTGATACATCTCAAAAGTTGTCACAAAACAATTACAAATTAATACGTAATCACCTTTGACATTATAGTCGAAAAAGCAAACAAATCCAACATCTTCGTTGTCTTAACCAAACCCGACTGCAACAAAAAAACTTGAGCAAATACTCAATGACAACACAAAATTAAAAAAATCAACAAAATTTCATCAACAAACTAATCACTGCTGACAATACTGAAGAGGAGAGTTTAAAACTTCCAAGAATCATCGGCAATTATAGGCCTGGCTACATATATGGCACTTCAACATAACTATCCTGTCCACCCCATTATATCACAAATTCCCACTCCTGTATATCAATTAACAAAAACCATCAATCAACTTATCACACCATATCTCCCTAGAAAATACAGCATAAATTCAACTCTTGAGGCAATCCAAATTCTAAAAAATAAAAAACCTAACAATGAAACCATAGCCTCACTAGAAGTTGAAAACCTATTTACATATGTCCCTTTTTTTGAAACTATTGAGATCATTATAAATAATATATACCATAATCCATTATCCCACTTAAAATTAGGCTTAAGATATTATGAAAACTATTGCTAACTTGCAATACTGAAGTCCCATTCTGTGATATAACATCTATATATATATATATATATATATATATATATATATATATATATATATACAACATGATGGTATCTCCATGGGTTCAGCTTTTGGTCCAACCTTTAGCAACTTGTATATGTCCTATCTTGAAAACAACATTTTAAAAAAATTTAAAAACCCACCAGCTACCTTAGATAAGTATACGATATCCTTTTATTAATCAAAAATAAGGAAGAAATATGTAAACTCCAAAAAACAGTTCCAAGACAACTCCATCCTTAAGTTATACATGAACTTAATACTTGTAACAAAATTCCCTTCTTCAGTATACTAATTAACACCAATAATAAAAAGTTCACCATCTCCCTATATAAAAAACTAACAGCATAAATTCCTGTACTCTTAACTATAAAAGTCAATGTCCAAATTACTATAAAATAGCTATTATAAAAAACCTAATAAACCATGAAAAAATGATTCATTCACAAAACAGATCTTCTACAGCGAATTTAAAAATATAAAACAAACACTCATCAATAATAACTTCCCCAACTACATTGTTGACGAGCAAATAAGATGCTCCATCAGAGGCCTCTATACAAGACATATAGAACATAATACACCTCCAACCAACCCCAAGCATATCAACCTTTTATATCACAACCAGACGCATGCTAATTATAAACAAGACAAAAATATCTTTAAAAAATTAATAAAAACTAATACATCCACCACATACTACACTAAATCCACTATATCTAATAAAATCATTCGTAATGACTCTTCCTCAGCCACTTGCATGTTGCAGAAAACCAACATTGTTTATAAATTTAAATGTTCTCTAGGAGATAGCATCTCCAATGATAAAAATAATATCTGTTGGACACATGACAAGAATGCTTTCACATAGGCTAAGTCTTCACCTGAATAACCCATCCAATATTTCTAAACACTTACAACATAACTGTCCACACTCATAATTCAGAAAAGTCCTTTTCCAAAACACATCCATGATTTTCCTTGAAAAGAATAAACACAGACTAAAAATTCTTGAAGCTACTTATATAAAAATAGTTGAAACCAAATCTCAATAAAATTAATTAGGAATACTCCACAAACATTTTAAAATGTGTACAGCAGATAGTCTTTAAATGTTGGCACTTGTCATTAATCGTTTTTCCTTTATCTAGCAACTACTCGAGTCCGGAATTTTTCCACAGCATACCTAGTTACCTCCCCAAGCCATGACACTGTGTTCTTGATTCTACATATAAAAATGGTAATTTTCGGATGACCACCACAATTTTTGTCCTTCACAAACCTGAACACTAAATATGAGCCAACACAGTGTTTTCCTCTTGTCGTTTAATAACCACAAATATGAAAGGATCCTATTGAGAACAAGTAGCTAGAACATGTCTAAATTATTTAACAAAACCTGTCTTAATGAAAATATGCTGCCAAAATGCAAACTCACACATAATATATATATATATATATATATATATATATATAATCAAAAATTATAGCATAAATATGCTATAAAGTCACTACAAAAATTGCCATTTTGTTTCAATATTTCTGGTATCTTATCAAGTTATGGTGTTTTGATAAGATACCAGAAGTGGTGAAACAAAATGGCTATTTTTGTAGTGATTTTAAAACATATTTATGTTATAATTTTCAAATAAATAATTATATTTGCTCTACTCTGTATTAAGCACTCTTTTAAGAATAGCATTTTTTGGTTATTGGAATTTATTCTGCATACACCAATCCTATACTTATATAATAATGGGTGTAACAGCAAAATTGTCCAATTGTTAGATTAAGGTTTGAACTGTTGTATCTTAGACATTATTAAAGATATCTTACTGGATTTCTCCAAGGTTTTGTAACACTACTGGACTCTACTTTAAGCCATAAGAATGTATAATTTGTCTTTAAGCCTGACAGAAGAATCATAATGAAATTGATCTTAAGCGAAAATGACATGTTCATCATTAATTAATCATAGCTAATGATCAAAAGCTCATGAAAAATTGAAATAAAGTTTAAATATATTATTCCAAAATCATTTTCCAATTTATTGAAGATGATTTTCATCCTCTCTAATCTTCTAATTTTCTGTCCTGAAGTAACAAGATGCCTCACAGGTTTCACATACAATTTCATATTCAAGCTTTTTTTCACTGCTCTTTGGACTGTCATAGTTTAACCTCCTTCTCTCATGTACCAAATGCCTTATGAATTGAGTTGAATCTTTTCTAATTGATCTCTTTAGCTCTAAATGATAATCCCTCTTCCTGTTGTGACCTCCTCATCCATGTTTCCTCTCTACTGTCACCTCTTTTTTTAAACTTATTCACCATTCTCTTGATCATTCTTGAATGTACTTTGAATATGGAAGCCAGAGTAGGAATGTTGGCCTGAATGATCTTTTTCCTCTTGCCATTACTCATTTGGGAAGACAGTGGGGTGACACACAATGATTTTAATCTGTTCTCTTTTTACCTGAATAACTCAAAGGGTTTATCAGTGATTCTCACAATAAATGGTTTCAAGATGGCTAAACATCTTTTCTAAAAACCTGGAAAAAAGAAACTCAATTAATGTTTTTTTATACCAAACATTTTGTAGTATGGAAGATTATGCTGTTACACGATTTGGACAATTTTGCTGTTACACATGATGTATGTATGTACGTTTGTTTGTACGTGTATGTATGTATACTTTTTTCAGATAGTAAATCTCACCTGAAATTCAGGAAACACTCAAGGTAGTGGGCTATAGTCAAAGTGTTAATGTTGAATGAAATGTGTGATATGAATGGAAGTTTGTCAGAAATTCAAATTATGATGAAGAAAGATGTTAGTTAACCTTTGATTTGAAGAGGTCATGCTTGAAGTGTTCAGGGAAGTCTGTTGCACAAAGTGGCAGTTTTGGTTAAAAAACTGTCTTCTTACATTTGGAACATGGAAGGAATGATGGCGATTCACTGCCATGGGAAGTGGCAGTACATGTCCAAAATTTAAAGATCTAAACTAGTGAACCTAGAAAGTAGAGTTCATCTAAACTTTTGCCCTGGAAATTCCAATAGAGTAGTGACAGGGTTGCAATGTTGTCAGTAGGAAAAGTGGGTTACAGAAGAGAGAATAAGTCATCATCCACAGAACTACACAAACAATTTTGATCACTATAAAGGTTGGAGACTGAGGAAGGCACAGCACCAGATTGGTATGGCTCCAAGGCTCCATTTTTACTCTAATCTTAATCTTGTAAAGATAAAGGATGGCAAAAGGTAGCAGATTCTTCCCGGAACAATAGGTGAGCTGACCATTTTTTCAACATCTTTGGTAATATATTGAATATGAAAATTCCACTTGAGGTCTTGAGTGAATTTGTGCTCTAATAGATGTATAAAGCATGGTGCCTCTTTGAGAGGAGAACCATTTATCATGACTGGCAAAAAGGCAGGATCTTATCCCTGATGATGAAATGATACTAGTTTAGTTTTGAGATATTGAAAGTTATAAACCAGTTATTTCCCCACCACTGGACTGTCAGGATAAAGACTATAGTAGAGAACAGCTTCAAGGTCATGTGTTATATATTTATTTATTTTTTTTAATAATGTTCAGTCTTTACAAGGCAAAAGAGCCACTTGAGATAGAAGATGTTGCAGGTAGCATATTGGTTCAAAACAGATACTGAATGATTGGTGACAACCACAAACAAAAAAAAGACCTTAGTAAAAAAAACAAAACAAGTATATTGCCAAGTATATTTTTGTTAAAAAGATAATATATTGACAAAAATAAGATAAGGATGCAATCGGCAAAAAATATCTCCTATCTTCATGTAGAGGGTGAGAAGAGCATTGTCCTGAGGAGGATAGTGTTGTCCATAAAAAGGACAGTTTTTTGTCGTTGTAGAGTGTTGTCCATAAAAAGGAGTTTTTTGTCGTTGTAGAGTGTTGTCCATAAAAAGGACAGTTTTGTAGTTGTTGAGAATTATTGTCCTGAAAAGGACTGTTTATCACATATCATTGGTGCTGGTGAGGATGGCTGGCTGGCTAGAGCTGTGGAGGTCTGCTGGAGATGGCTGACGGGAACAGCATCCAATGATGATGGCTAAATGGAACTGCTACTGCACTTTGATCCTATTGCTTTTTTGAGCTTTGCTGACTTTTTATAAGCATAGAAATTAAATTTTTTTATAGTCAGTTTTGTGTGTGTATATATATATATATATATATATATATATATATATATATGCGTATGTATAATATGAGTAATGGTGTGGAAAATGAATTATAACAGAAAACATAATTGTTTTGTTGATATACAGTGGGAGGAAATAAATATTCGTACACCATAAAATCTTTTAATTAACATAATTATAACTTATGAAAAAACTTAAAATCTATCCAATATTTCCACACTATTGCATAATGCTGGTAAGATGTAGAAAAAAACATTTAGAAACTTTTGTTATAAATTAAATTATATCTTATTAAATTTCAAGGCAAAAAAGTATTTGTATAAAATGTCTTTAATGTTAAAAGGTTTAAGTTATTATTTACACAATTCTTTGTAAGATTTTTTTAGATTCTCCCAATTATATTATTACCAGAACAATCTAGAACATGCTGCAATTCATTTCTTATGAGAGGTTATCTCTGCAAACAAATCATACACAATAATTATCATCATTGGGAAAGGTAAGGAACTATAAAATTTGCAAAAAGAATTGATCATCAAACATTGGAAGGAAGCTATAGGAAAATAGTACATATCCTGAATATATCATTATTACTATTAGTTCCGTTATTGCTAAGGTGAAAACTGTTGAGAACAAATAGATTTTTCCCAGATCAATGAGAAGAATTCAGCATGAAATTCAAGAAAATTCAATGACTACTCAGAGAAATACCAATAAGCAATGAACTTCATAGAAGTCAACTAAGATTGTGTTCTCCAAGAAAAACTCCAGCACTATTGAAGAAACAAAGGGATGCCCAGTTAAAAATTGGTTTGTGAGGATAAGAATAAACCCGAATCATTTTGAGAAAGTGTTTTATAGAAAGATTAGATAAAAATTGAACTATTTGGGCATAATTCATGGACTCACATTTGGAGAAAAGATGGCACAACCTTTGCAATGAAGAACACAATCCCAACAGTGAAATTTAGTAGTAGCAGTATCATGGTTTGGGGATGATTCTAGGAATTTTTTTCTTGACAGTCTATCTTGCACATTTACAAATCTACCCATGCATTGAATACTGCCACCAGATCTGGTTTGGTACTCCTGCTATTCATGTCAGGGTTCTTGACAAATCCAAAGAAGGATCTGTAATATAATAAATCCTGACTTGGCATCACAATTTCATTTACTTCCTCACTGACATGGCTTGACTTTCCTCTGTCTTTTCTACAAATATTTTCATGGCACCTACTCTGATGAGGTTCCTCACAACTGGTGGCCCAACTACATGACTTAATCTTGCTACTAGATTGGCATCAAGGTCCCACCTATTTACTGCTGAAATAGCTAAGTGCAACTGTCACACTTCCTGCCTGTGGAACTCCTGACTACAACCTTCAAACAGTTAAATGAAACATCAGTTGCCATCTTCTATATTCTTGAATCCTGTTCATCTTTTGGTCTTTCCTCCTCAATCCTCCCTATATTCAGTCTTTTCTATCACTTTCACTTCCTGTAACCCCTTATAATCTAGTGGCCTCCCTGCCTTGTATGAGGTTGAATGATTAAAAACGTACAAAAATTTTAATATCTAGGAAGTGTTTTAACAGATCGACAGAAAATATGCTACTGAAAATGAAGGTGCATTGAAAGCTTCTTTACAAACGCTAAGCAAAGTATTTGGTTCTATATATATATATATATATATATCCAAACAATTGCAATTTCTAGGGCAAATAATGTGGAAAGAGGACTTGGAGAAATTGACACTCACAGGAGCTAATGGAGGCAAGTGGAACTGAAAAGAGCAGCAAATAACCTACCACATGAAATTGTGTAAAAGATTAATGACAATATATGGACTAGGAGGGATAGCAAAAAGTCAAACCTTACTATAAGCTACAAAGGATAGAAAGTTGTGAAGAGCCATGATTACTGAAGTTGTAAAGGGACATGGCACATGTAGGGAAATTTCTGTTTCTGAATTTCATATTTCATAACATATGAAAACACTCATGCAAGTAAAATGTCTAACTAACTCATGAGGAAATACACTAAAAAGTTATCAAACTTGTTAGGAAATTTATAAGTGATTAAATAAAAATGTGTGAGAATAGGGAAGTATGATGATTGCCCAGAATATAAAGTAAAAACTAAAACATAGTAACATATTTGAAATATGATTTATGATTCTCTCTCTCTCTCTCTCTCTCTATATATATATATATATATATATATATATATATATATATATATATATATATATATAATGGTGTATTTTTCTATTTTTATTATTTTTCAGTCACTTGTATTAGATTCTATAGTTTTAATGTGCGTTGCTTGAATGACCTATTAAAAAGAAAGGCACAATGAGTTAAAATCGATATGTTTTAAGAGAATTGCTTGTCCATTATCATTTTATTATTTAAAATGAAAAAGTGGTCATTCCTAAGAGGGTGGGAAAAGATACAACAATGAGGAACATCAAAGCAAATACCATTTATGGCTGGTTGTCATGCCTCATTGGGCCCTGTTTTCTACATCACTGGATACATTTTTGGAGATGAGGATTCTGTGCAAGCACTTTTGTGAGTGGTATGTGAAGTATTCAGTGGGTGACAACTTTGCCATTTTTTGAAATACACAATGTGCTGTTTTAATTAGTAATCCATGTAAAATTACCTTCTCGCATTTCTTTTCAATGCATTTTCTTCTTCTTTTTTTTTGATTTCATTGTCAAGATAGCTAATTCTGTTGTAAAAACCATTTTCATTTTTCACATGAAATTGTTGGCATTTAATCCTATTGCATTGATAAACAAAATTCTTCATTTTGGTTTGAATTTAGTAGTACCTCAGCATTAAGCTCTCCCCACCTTTATCCTCTATATATATCCAGTCAATTTCTTGTAGAGCTAAAATCTATACTCGCAAAAAGATATCTTGAGAATGTATACAGCATAATCAGTTATGACTTTTATCGATAAGAAATGATAGGAAGTTGTGAAGAGCAATGATCTCTCTCATTTTTAAGAAGAAAAATTTTAGCTTAAGAATATCTAAACTATTAACTCTGTGATATTCATTTCATATATATATATATATATATATATATATAAAGGTGAACATTGAAGTCAACACTCAAAGGTGACAAGCTGTTTCCTGCAATTGTCAGGCCAATCATCATATATATAGTGTACTCTCCGATCGTATTCGACATATGAGGGTCAAGCAACTCACTTCCTAGGAACCAACAGCCAGACACCAGCACATATGATTTGATTATAGTACTGAAGACTTTGTGCAGAAACAACTGCACTTTTGGAAGGGCTGAGTACAGAAACCTGGTGCACTATGTGCCACGAGGTCCCCAAACGAAACTCTGCAGGTTTTGATTTCAGTGTTGTCCTTCTCCTAGAACAGTTGCAGTCCAAGGCTATAGAAGCCAGTCTGTCCTGCTATTTTACTCATAACTGGAGGGAGACAAGGAGGAATAATACTTTTCTCAAGGGTATTAGCATGTTAGGGAATGTAATGGATTTGACTAGAATTCAAACTCTGCTCTCCAATTCCTCAATCCGAGCTGCTATCCAATACTCAACCGTGCTTCCTGCTATATATATATATATATATAGTAAGTACACCTTAAGACATGTTAAAATCTAGTAATGCATCTGTACATGAATTTTATAAGCAATTTAGTATTTTGATCAGTACTTGGGTTACTTAATGTTTGTGCAAGATTGTTGGTTAATTTTTTGATGTGTTGATCTAATAAGTAGAGAAAAGATGGTGTAATGTAACTTAACTAGAATTGGTAGAATTCTTGAATAGTCTAAAATTGCCTGAACCTTTTTATTTGAGTTGCCCAAGCCACACCGACATCAGAAGTTAAGTTACTAAAGATTTAGTCGAATTTGAGTTCAGTTGATTCTAAGCACAAATTCATATCTATCTAACATATATATATATATATATATATATATGAAGAAATCTAGTCATAAGACGTGCTATATTTATGGGATAAAGTGCTCAATATCAGAGATAGAGCGTATGTAAATATAATTATTATCTATCTATTATTTTGCTTAGTTCGACCCCAAATCAACCCCAAAATCAAATAAATAGCTTTAAGTTCTCAAACCAAAACAAAATTATTAAATAAGCGATATAAACAAATTTTTACTACATTAATAAAAACACCGATTAAAAAATAAATAAATATATAAGATAAGAAATACAAAAAAAAATAAAAGACAAGCAAAATAATTTAACTCAAATAGATAAATAAACAAATAAATGACTTCCGGTAAAATAACTGCCAAAATAGACTTCCCACAATGCACCACTGACCCATATATATATATATATATATATATAAATAGCCGAGAAAAATAGCAGCACTCGTGGCCTGAGGATTGCTTATAGCATGAAACAGACTGTCCCTCTAAGTGTTGACTTCTATGTTCACTTTTATATATGTATATATAATTCATATCTATATTTTCTTTTCTTTGCCTACAACATAGCAATCAATTGGAAAGAAGATAATTGTTAATGTTCACACAGGGATGCAAATCAGAGTTCATAAAAACTATTCCGGATACTGAAAGAGGTCCAATGTAATTTTCTTATTTTCCCCCTTGATGTCTAAATCCTGGACACAAGGGTAAACCTTAATTAACTCATTAACATTCAGATAAATTACTGAAAATATATTTTTCATTAACATAAACACAAAAGACTTAATGCCAAAATTTGCTGAAACTTTAAGTATAAAAATGGCAAAGTTTTATGTTTGACTTATCAAATTCAAATATGAAATCATCACTACAAATACTGAGTAGTTAGCAAAAGCTTGTAGATTTTTCAGGGAATGATTTTAATTTATCATCATAAAATCTTTTGGTACATATATATAAGCATTATATACATTATGTACTTTAGAAACTCCTCCCCATTTTTTCAAAATTTATAAAATGTTAGATGACCAAAAGCAGTAGACTACTATTATATTATTATAGTAACAGATGAAACAAGTTAAAAAAATACATTAATAAAATAATTACAGAATTATCCATATCTTCTTGGCATAGTGTTACAGGAAAGAAAGAAACTTTATTGTTTGAAGTTGTTAAATATTCATACAAAATCCTTAGATTTTCTTAATTGATAAGGTACTTACATGAAGCAGTATTTTAGAGTATTTTGATTATAAAAAACATGTCTCTTTATGGGTCAAATTCCACCACCTGTAATACTAAGACAGGGTGGTCATCTCACGCATTCATTACCAATATGGAAAAGTATCTTACAGGTAATCATGTCATTCCCTTCTGGTGAATCTTGAACATAAAAACAATCCAAACCAAAGACAAGGTAAAATAATTGCTCATCAAAGACTATCTCTTGAAAACTGCATACATTATCTCTCTGGAATGAGGTTATGATAAGTGACAGTAAATTTTATATAAGTGTGAGAAGATCAATAGGCTGCTTAAGTATGGATTTCAACAGTGTGTTCTTTTCCTTTGTGTTGTAAAGGAACATGTTGGCAATTCTTCTGTGTATTTTTTGGAATCATTTAGATACACAAGTATTAATAATAGTCTTCTTGATGCACTTACTACAGCTGAAAAGTACTGAGCTGTCTGTATACTATGAAATGTTTTTTTCTCATTATTTTAGGAAGAGATAGCAATTTGCTCTTTTCCAAAACATTCCATACTTTAAGAAGATTGGGTTAACTAAACATCAATAATTCAAATGAAATAAATCATTCAAATAAAATTTGTAAGATAAATTTTTCTATAAGCAAAGAATATTGTGGTGTGGGTACACTACAATTTAAATCTGTGAGCAAAATTTTAATTTAGAAAAATGTTATGGCTCATCTGTCTTTTAATTTTTCTTTCTTTAGTTTAAAATCTATTTTCAACTCAGAATATGGTGAGAAAAATTTAATGGCAGGAGAAATATTTTTGACACCTGAAAAAAAAATATTCTAATGATTTTTTTTATTAAAACTATCACCTGTATAAAATGTAACTCTTACATATGATTGCTTTACAATTCATGAAAATTAAAAATATAAAATGGATCAAAAGTGACGTTATGATAAACATGTCTCCTGACATTCTGAATAGTTCAATTTTGACAAGCTCTATATAGGCGAAAATATTCATGAAATATTAGAAATTTTTCTCATTTTTCCAATGTATAAAAAAAGCATATAAATTGTTATTTTTTCCCTTTTATATTAAGAAATTTTTACTTAATCTGTTTAACTTATAAAATAATTTTATATATATATATATATATATATATATATTATTACCTTTTTGTCCCAGTTGTTTATTCTTCTACTAAATCATGAAGTATGTGATTATTATATATTCACAATTCTATTATACCAGTCATAAGTATTTGAATGATAACTGCCAGGGATCCCAGTATGATGATTTTCTAGTGTAAGTGTGGTATAAGGCTGTAAGTATGGAGTACCCATTGAGGATTGAACTTGCTATTCTGTCATAACTGTTCTAGCAAGACAAACTTGCTAACCATTACACCATTTTTAGGGGCCCCCAAGGGCATTTCGATATTAAGAAGTGTATTGGTTATGAACATAAGTGTCACATTTTCTTGTTCAGTGGAAGAAGTGAAAAAAGAGGAATAAAACTGCTGATTATTTATATGTTAATAACCCAACAACCAAGGATGTAAAGGAATGGATGTTAAAAGATATAACGAAGAGCACCAGAAATATTGAAAAAGCAGGAATAATCAAAACATTAAATTAGAAGTTAGAAAAGCATTTAAGATGGCAGAAAAAGATATATTTTACATAAGTACAGTTACCATCTGCTATTCTAATCAAAAGGCATATTGATCTCCTTTTTGCAACCATCTGAAGTCTTGGCATTGACAGTTAAAAAAGATTATTATTTCACTCATTCACTATTAAAAAAAAATTGAATAATTAATGGATGTCTGCAAATACCTTTACTGGTTTTAGTGCCATTTTTATTGAAATGTAACCATTTTGTCAAAAATTATATTGTATCTTGCCACCTTATGGGCAAAACCCTTTGATAAAGCAATGGAATGTTGGTGAGTTCAATTGAAGATGAAGGAAAGGGAAAGAAAACATTTCTGTTTTTTTTTCTACTACAATAACTTGTTTTGATAAACATGATTTTTTTAACCAAAGGCTGCTGAAGCTGGTTGAAATCTGAGTTTGTGTTGATTGCCAAAATCTTTCAGTTAAATTGAAGCTAACCTTTTGGCTATAAAAATCCCTGCAATATGACCATCAAGGGGAGTAGGAAATGTGTTGCCTTCTAAAAGCATCTGAAAACCTGAGTGTAAACTCAAAGAAGCAGCTGCAAAACTTACTCCTCAATGAAATTTTGACAACCAAATTGTCATTTTCATGACAGAATTAAGTCTTATTTTCACCCTGACGATTGTAACAAAATAGTAATTTCCATGACAGAAAACAAATACAGTTCTCAAAACAATGCTCTATATTGAAAGCACAAATGGATTCTGTCATAAACTTCAACAATTCCCATCAAATCTCAAGAACTATTAAGAGCATTCACATTTCATACCTTCAAGAGAAATAAACCTTTTTAACTGAGTTAAATCATAGATCTCTAAAACTCTTTTATTGTACCTTCTTCCTTGTAATTTTGCATGGTTTTGTATATACAGGCAGTTTTCTTGTGATATTTTATGTTAATTGATTGATTTTAATTGTAAAATATATAACGACCAGTGAGTGCTACTTTAGAAAAATAAGTTACTTGTCCAGAAATTAATTACCCCCTTTTTCACTTGCCCAAACAACCAAATTTGTGCATCTCTAATATTTTAGTAAACTTTTTTCAATAAAATTGTTTTGGTCTTGTATCTCACTGAATTTCTCTCATCATTCTTTTTTTTTTTTTTTACAGTGCACCTTGTTGTTGCTTGATAGCCATTTTCCCCAATCAGTTTTGACCAAATCCACAAAGAATAGTCATGTATAGTTTTTTTTACCTATTTTTCATAGTTTAATTTACAGTTCTAAATACCTGTATTATATCAAGTATAAAACAATCAGTTTCAAATAAGAAAAGGCCAAGGCATTTAAATCTATTGAGGTAAGGATTATTTTTAATTTGAGGAATCACTATGGGAAAGCATTTTTGTACTTTTTCTATCTGTTATACACTGAGGGGAAATATTTTTTATTAATGGATACAAGATATCTATAGTAACTAGAATGTGAATAGTCTAGCCTGATGGATTGAATAAAGGGTTCATTTTTAAATTTCATGTAGGAATAGACAACTGGAACAGCTTGGTGAGTACAATGGTAAAAATACTGTGGGTATAACAACCAAGAGAAAAATGTGGTTCTGAATAGCAAAGTGTATTATAATGATAAACCCTCATCACAAACTTTTGATAGAAATTGCCTCATTGTTCATTAAATTTAATTAAAAAAAAATAAGAAAACTTATTTGGTTTTCAAATTACTGATGATCCTATCTTAGAGAAGTTGTTTATATTTAAATGAAAAATATTTAAGAATAGTGAAGAATATTATTTTAGCATCAATTCTGTCAAGACATAATTCTCAAAGAGGTAAATCAAAATTTGAAACATGTTCTCATGTGATAAGAGAGGATTGTTATACATATATAAAAGTTGACTCTCTGGACAAATTTTACAGCATGTGCTTTAGAAAAAGCAAACATTCCCTGTTGAATGCTTAAATTAAATTCACAGTTTTCAAAAAGAGATTATTAGAAAAACATGCAAATGTTTTGCAAGCAGAATGCACTGGGACACAATGACGAGAAGATATGATATAGAATTGGCTTCAGTCATTACAAATTTGAAAATAAATGGGCATACAAATCTGGAATTTTAAAAATACTGTAGATATGATTTCTGTTTGCTGAATGTAGATTTACAAAAATCTACATGTATAATTCACCTAGTGAGAATCAAAGTCATATTATCAGCTCTCAGCTACTACTGCTATTCTTGATTCTTTAACACGTGAATTTTTTTAAAATTCTCCAAGTAACTTCTATCTTATGGATAGTTTTTTATGCACAATGTTTCATTAATGGTATAAACAATCATGGATCTCCATGACTTCCTGTCTTTATTTTCTCCCTTGACCATTTACTACTAATCTTTGTCATTGTTCTTTTATCCATTTACATAAACTTTTCAAATTTATCATTCACTGTTTCCTACTACTTCTCTTGCTTTCAATGTATCCTGTATGTGTTAAATTCTCCCAGCCCTCTTATGTGACTCACAAATTTCAGCTTTCTCTTTCTGATTGTAAATATCTATTTCTTTGTTGTTGCCATTTGTAATATTCTTTGCATCTGCTAGTAGAAATATATCCCTGTTGCTTTAGGTCACTTCATCTGTGAAAAGATTATCCAGCAGTCACCTTAATATAGGAGATTAGATAATACACAACAGATGAACATTCTTTACTTTGTTTGCAACAAATTTGTCCTGTTTTTTTAATACTTTGCCTAGTTTCTTGAAGACAGCATTCATCTATTCCATTGCACATGTTACTCATCATTTGTTTCTCCATTATATCGATAGTTAAACTTCTGTACTTGTTTCATTTTTGATGTTTCCAATATGTAGCTCATACCTTAGGCTGTTTCATTTGCTGATAGACTGGCATGGTGGCTTCTGGAAGTTAATAGTCCTTTCCTCTTATTTTCCTTTACTACTACCTTCTGGATAATCAAGCTGGGATCTGCAAGAACCAGCAGCCTTCTAATAGCAGCATGCAAACAACTGTACTGACATGCACATAACTATTATTTCCTTGTTTGTTGTACTGGTTTCTACAATATACCTGTTACTACTTATCCACCATGTTTTTCCATTCCACATTCCTATTACTACAGATTAGAACAGTTATCTTCTTTCATTTTTCAGTAAAAGTAGATGTGAAAGTTTTTTCTTCTTGAGTAATCACTAAATATATTAATTCCTATTTAAGATCAGCTGGAGTCAGTATTTCTTTAGAAATTACTTACTGAGTTAGATTTTATTAACAGAATATCAAATTTTAATCACTGATGCACATACAAAATTACATACTACAGTCTTTGTACAGATGACTGCTTTAAAATTGATTTCTAATTTTATTTAAAAATCCCAATAATTTTCAAATAACTAATTTTTAACACTGGTATTGTTTCAAATTAGTAGCTTGGTACAAAGAAATGCCATATGTTTAAAAGTATGGAAGTTTGTCGGAGATTATTTCATGACAATATTCGTTCCCATCATATATCTATTAGGGTTTTTGGAGTATGTTGGATTTGTGTAATGATAAAAATAAAACACACACAGTGTTGATAAATGCAAAACAAATCTTTATATAGCTTAATATAATAATACAGATGGATAAACTGGAAGTTGAAGTTTCAAGAGTTCAAGTGTACAATTCCTGGTGCATATGCAAGAGAGAGAGAGAGAGAGAGAGTGGAAGTGTGGAGTGAGTAGCCATGGTCAGATGCAAATAAATAACAGAACTGTCCAACAAACAGAATTAACAAAGTTTGTAATAAAAAGAAAAAGGAACAGAGAAAAAAAAATGAAATAATATCAAGCAAACAATACCTGCAATGCAAATTAACATTAAGAATGCAAAAAGTTCACAAACTTTGGACAAGTGAACATAGCATTCTGTCTTCTAGACAAGGCAATATCTGGACTGAGTCATGTCAAACCGCAAACCGGCCTATTTTATTGGCTAAGAGAAATAATCCCAACATGCATTTGTGTAATTCTGCCTATAAAAAGGGAGGGACAAGTGTTCTCTAGTCATTCCCATTATGAATTGAAATCAAAGTTTGGAAGAAATTAAATATATAAAATCAATGATGAAATAATTCATACAGCATCAATTTTGAATATTTTGATCCATTTCTCAGAATCTAATGCCTGTATGATGCCAGGGTTTTATGTTAATACACACAAAAAAGGAATATAAAACTCAATTTTCAGAACGAAAGGGTAAATACAATAAATTTGACAGGTGAATTATGCAAAATAGAAAAAAACAAAATTATTTGTACAGTAGAAAATTGAGTTTTAAATTGATTGATTCTTGTAGGTATAATTAACTTACATAATTATTTTATCGGTAAAGCCTTTTGAACTATTTATTCAGTAGAATATTTGATAATTCTAGCAAAGAACATTACATAGTGTGTAGTGACACCATTGTTATTCTTACATTAACAACATGGAGAAGAAATATTATCTTAGCATTGACATGAGACAAAGAATTATTAACTTCCATAAGTTGGGGAAATTGATACAGCACTATTTCAAATCAGTTAGCTGTCCCTAGATCTATGGTAAATTTCATTATAAAGAAGTTTAAGCAGTTTGGCATGACAGAGAATTTGAATGGGCATAGAAGAAAATCCAAATTGTCACAGAGAACTGCAAGAAAACTGTGTTGCGAGGTTAATATAAAAAGCCAAGAGTTTGCTTTGAAAGACAGCACCAAAAGTTTGGATATAATGGATATCAGTATAAGAACTCACAGAATACAAATTTGTTTAAATAGAAATGGGTTGTATGGAAACTGAACATGATAAATCACTCTTCAGAAACAATGTCACATTGTTGTTTGGTTTAATTTTGTCAAAACATTCTTGGAAAAAGAAAATTGCTTTTGGGAACAAGTACTATGGAATGATGAAACAAAAATTGAGCTTTTTGGAATAATGATGTACAGAAGATTTAGTGCATGATAGTTGAGGCTTTCCTTCCCCCAAAAAAACACTGACAACATTAAAATATGGAGGTGGCTCGATGATGTCATGGAGATGTTTTAGCTCAAGGGAAACTGGAGAATTAATTACAATAAGAGGAATACTGAAATATGCAGTCTATATCAAAATTCTGGATGAAAATCTACAACTTGATCCCAAATATGTTTAAATCCATGACCACGTGGCTTCAGAAAAAGGAGATTACAGTTCATAGCCTTCAATGAGTACTGACTTGAATCCTATTGAAAATCTATGGCAAAAATTGAATGTTCAAATAAATCATCAGTCCCCAAAAAACCTTCAGGAATTAGAATGTGTAACCATTGAAGAATTGAAGAAAATCCCAGAAAAGACTTGTTCGAATCTCATCAAAAACTTTAGAAAACAACTGCAGCAAGTTATAAAAATGAGAGGTCATGCTTGCTTTTGACTATTAATATCATGAAAATTGTTTAATTTTTTCTATTTTTCATACTGTATGAATAATTTTGTCATTTCCTATTTTGCATAATTTGCCTGTCAAATTTGTTGTAATTAAACTATTTTTCTGAAAATTGAGTTTCATATTTCTTTTTTGTGCTTATTAATATATAAAAAATCTGGTATCATACAAATATTATATTCTGAAAAATGGATAAAAATATTCAAAATAGATGAGTGTACAAATAATTTCATTGTTGACTGTATGTGTGTGCATGTATGTATGTATATATCCAAAGGTGTTAGCTGCCTGCTTAACAATATGAGTGAAGGTAAGTAAATATAGCAGTGGTGTGTTTAAAGGGTGGTGAAAGAAAGAATTTTTGTTTGTTAACGTAGCAGGACAGTGTAAATATCTCAGGTCACCAGCTGGTCATGCAAGTGTTATATTTCATCTCTCGTTATGTTATAGTGACTGTAATATCAGAGAATAGACAAAATTAATTAATTGATCCTGATTTAGGTTGATCTTCAATTTTGTTTTGTATGTATATATATATATATATATAGAGAGAGAGAGAGAGCTGTTTCAAAGGTGCCATTTTCCTTATGACTGGCTTGCAACATTATATCCTTGTGAAAGCTTTCTGACTTGTTGGTTGAAATATGGCTTTGTAGCCTGGCGATTCTGAAAATACATCTATTTTTAGAAATTGGGAAATCTTGGTCTCCTTGACATTATTTATTTATTTTTCTATCACAACAACTTTCTGCGTATGATGATAAACTACATCTGGCATTAAGTCCTCTGATCAGGAGGTTTTGAGGAGTGTGGAATCAGTTCTTAATTGCTGTTGTTCCCAGGGTCACCCTGACCCAGGGTGGTAGCAACTGTTAGGGTCCCAGCTATGGGCAAATAGTTAACACCCAAACTAGGATCAAAACATTATGAAATTATAAAATTAGATTTTTATAGTACAAATACCGGAAATAAATTTTTGGAAAAAATATTACCAGCAGTTTAAAAAAAAATGATTACCAGCAATATATTTAACTCTTTACAAAAATATGTCAATGAAACCTGAACTACAAACTGATTTATTACAATGAATATATATTCTATTCATATGAACCTATCCTAAAAATTTTGTCACCATTAAATTACCCATTGAGGTTGATAGGCTGTTAAACAAAATAAACCTTATCATCTATTACTACAGATATCTCTTTAACAGACAATAGTTGCTGTCAACTAACTAATGACACTGTTTAAAGTAGAAATCAATCAACTGAACACTTTCTCAAATTTACAGGCAGTTCTCATCACTACAATCTTACTTGTTATACAAATTTTCAACTGAAAATTTATAATGAAGATTTAACAGTTTTGACAATAAATTATTAATATGAAATTTTTATCTTCTATTACTTCTTTATGTACTATGTAGGTGATTATGGCTCTCCACAATTTCCTAACCTTTGTAGCTCTTAATAAATTTTATCTTTGTTTTATATCTTCTAAACCTTTTTTGGCCATCCATTTACTCAAGCTCACTAAGTATGCATTATTTTCCTCTGTCCTGCTTGCCTTCAATCAGTCCCATGAGTATCATATTTTCCAAACCCTCCTTCCTCATTACGTGCCCCAGAAATTTAAACTTTCTCATCCTGATGTTGTAGAGGACTGTGGTGATGTGAGTATTGTAGAAGTAGAAGAATACACTTGGGTGAGAAATTTCCTGCTAGCCGGTCCAACACATGAGAAAGTTGGACTTTAATTAAGTCCAAAGAAGGCAAAGAAAAAACAAACACAAAACCGATAAATATATGTATACAAATATGTGTATTAATGACAAGAAAGGTTACAAGTTACATGGACAGAGTGCGTGTGGTGAATATTATGTGTGTGTGTGTGTGTGCTGTGTTGTGGTGAATGTTTGTATGTATGTGTATTGTTCTTAGCATGTTCCCAGAATTTGAGAAATGCTGTATCTGTGAGAGTTCACATCTGCGAGTTGGTATAAGGCCAAAGGCCTTAGGAAAAAGAGGAAGAGGCGAAGGGTCAGCGAGTATTTATAGCCAGGGGAGAGAGAGACCCCTGGTGGAAGGGTTAAGGAGCTAAGGAGGAGCTAACTCTGACAATGTTAAGTATAAGTTTCCTTTTCATTTCTATTTTCTATAAAATATTGTCGTTGCTCACATATTTGGTCTATAATATCCTCAGTATCCTTCTGTAGAACCACATTTCTGTTATTTCATCTTTGAGCTTTCACTGCCATATAGAAGTACTGATATCATGTAAAATTTCAGTACTCTTTATTTTGTATCTAAAGAAATTCTTCATTTTGTATTCACAATTATGATTGAGAAAATCTGTTGTATTGTATTTGGATTTGAGATGCAATCCATGCAAAAATTTTTTTTGATAACTTTTTTAGAAGTTTCAACATATGAAACTGGTCAAAGATTATAAACTTCATGGAAATATTTAAAAAGATAAATATTTCTCTGCATTTCTTACTTACCTAATTATTTACTATATTTTCTTCTATGTGCCTTCAGGACATTGATATTCATTGCTCTCCACAATTTCCTATCCTTTGTAGCTATCAATAAATTTTCTTCTTTTTCTTATCTCTCCTAAACCTTGTTCTGCCATCAATTTACACAAGCTCTCTTGGTACATTATGCATCATCTACTTCTTTCTCTCTTACTTTCAGTGTGTTCTGGATCAAATTTTTCAAGCCCTCTTTTCTCATTATGAGCCCTCAAAATTTCAACTATCTCTTTCTGATGTGAAGTATAAGTGTCCTTTTTGTTTGCATTGTCACTCTTTGATAATCTCAGTTGTTGCCTAAACAACAGCTAAGCTCTTCATTCTGTTATGATACAATAGCTACTGAATTTCACCAAAAATTATTCGTTTCTGTAATTACGTGAATTCATCATAAATTTTTCATTTTTAATTCTAAAACAAAAAGTTTTTATGTAAAGGAAGTTTTTCAAAATCTTTCGTATTTAATGGAAACATGAAATTTTTCCAGATGTAATTAAATGTGGATTATTTTAAGATATTTAATGAGCAGCACAGAAAATTACTGTTTTCAGTTTTTCTTTCCTCGGTATTCAAACTAAATCTGAATTTGGCCTGCTTCAATTATTTGGATAATATTGTCGAATTCAACAGAGCCTACTTATTTTATTTACTCATTGTTAAAAAATAATTTTAAAAAACCTGAAATGGATATATATTTTGTATAATTTACTTATTTTGTTTTGAAAGTGTATGTCAGCATTTTATGCCAGATGAGGAAGTGTTATTTTTTATTTTTGCAGTGAATCAAATTCTGATCAAAAAGTTTTAAAGTTAGAAAATCTAATTCTAATAACGAAACCAATTTAAACAAATTAAAAGAATGAGATTGGATGTTTTGCAGTATTTTATTTTTCTTGTGAAAATATCAATTGAATAAGAGACAATTACATGCTGACAACAGTGAAATATGTTCCAAACTTATTTCTACCATGTGGAAAAATCGATATAAAATCACTAACACTAAATCAAAACAAAGATAATTTAAGAGATGTATTTGATAGATGATTTTTGTTTATTTGATTTCAGTAATATTTTTTTATAAATGTATTCCCTGTTATTTTAAAGTTAATAGCTTTCTATGCCCATTTATGTTGACAAGTTGTTGGTTTTATGTCAGGTTTTTGAAAAGATAGTTGAGGTATATTTAACTGCAGACTTCACTGAATTCCATGTGTATTATCTTAAAATGGCTGATATCTTTAAATGCATCCAAATCTAAACTTGTAACATTTCGACACCACAGAGCAGACCCCAAAACTGTACTAATCCTAAAGAGTAGTCAGCCTCATAAAGGATCCTTGCCTTTAAAGCCTATGAGGTCTAAACTTCACTCCCCAACCTCAATAGGAATGTTTGTATTCATGTCACTGCAAAAGATGCTATAAAAATGGTCATTCCATTGCATTGCTCCAAAAATACCTAACTCATGCTGCTATGCTCTATTACTACAAGAGCCAGATCAAAAAAGAATGGAGTATTGCTATCCAATCCTCACTGTCCATCTTCAAGAGTTCAAAAGCGCTTACACATGTGGGTGATGAATTATTCTCAGTTCTGCAATCCTTATCCCATGGGCAAAAACATCACCAGCCTTTTGCTGTTACTATAATAAATGTTGGATGAGTTACATTCCTTAGTGCCACCAGCTTGAACCTTCAAAAATAGGACCTGTCATACTGTATTCATAGTGGCAATCCATCTCCATGTTCCTTTGGTAAAAAGCAAATTCTACTCAGACAGATTTTTCCCAAAACTCTTACTTTTTAGAACACTCTCTCAAGAGAATGCTTCCCTCACAACAACAACAATCATGGTTTCTTTAAACGAATACCTATTCTGCTCATAATACCTTTTTTACTTCCCTCTTTCATTCCCTTACAATTTAACTCAGTAACCAATAACCTTAAGTGGCCCATGGGTCTTGTACATTAGAAAACTATCAGTAAAAAGGAAAATACCACATATTTTTATATGATATCTTTTTATGTGCCATGTTCTTTGAGACTGGTGAAAGTTATACCCATATTCCAGAGAAAGAGCGATAATACTGTTATTTATGGAGTGCAGGAAAGAGAGTCCTGAGCAAACATTGTTCCAGTTTCCATGTTAGCTGAAAACATATTTTTATATGTGCCATCTTTTATCTTTTTATGTGTCATATCCTTTCAGGACATAGGCAATCATGGCTCTCCACCTCCCTCTATTCATTGCAGCTCTAAATGAGTTCCTTTCCTCTACTACGTCCCCCAAGACCACATTTTGTCATCCACCTGCTCAAGCTTGCCAAGTATGTCATGCACTGCTTTCCCTTGTCTCCCTTTCCTTCTGTCTGACCTGTAAGTATCAGATTCTTCAGGCCCTCCTTCCTCATTATGTGTCCCAGAAACTTCATCTGCCTTTTTCTGATATTATGTGTAAGCTTTCTCCTTGTTTGTAACCTCTCTACAACTTCATCATTGCCCACAGGCTCAGTCCATGATGTCCTTATCATCCTTCTGTAGAACCACATCTCCTTCGCTTCAAGTCTCTTCTTCTTCATTGAGAAAATCCTCCACTATTTGCTGTTGTAAAGAAGAACAGATATCACATAACAGCTCAGTATTCTTTTCTTTGTTAACAAAAAAATCCTGCTGTCTTGCAAGACTCTGCTCATCTTTTGGAATGTGTCCTTGGCCATCCTAATACATCTATGGATCTCAGTGTTGCACTTACCATCCTCTTTCAAGACGCTTCCCAGAAATTTAAACTTCTGCATCTGCATGATCATTGAAAGAATAACATTTAAACCTATCTGAAAGCTAATGTGCTATAGAGAAACATTATTCTATAGAAAATTGTTCTTCAAACATAACACTACAGAATTGCTGACTTTTATCATTGCTCAAATCTATATTTATATTAAGATAATTAAATGATACATTTTTGCTAATACTTTAAGATTTGATAAAGATGAATTTGTTATAAGTTTTTGGTGTGTGCTGTGTAACAGATAGTTGATCAGTTAGTTTTGATATCCAAAGTGTTTATGGAAATTTAAATCAATGAAAAAGAATGCCCCCTTCACCACAGAATAAAATTTAACTTTATAATTTCTTGGTAATTGAACTTTAACTAAAATACTTAAAGAAATCTTTCCCTTTTATTTTCAAAATGATTGCTTTTGTTTCTAACTTCATGAAATGAAAACCAAACTAATATTTTTAAAATTTTTGACATGAAAGAGATAAAAACAACCAGAAAAATTTTGAAAATCTTGATGTGGTGGAGACATACGTCGCCGATGCAAGAGAAGGCGAATTGTCTGTACATGTGCTTGTAGACATCATAGACCTGTGAGGTGAACTTTGACAAATCAATATTGAAGTGACACAGAGCATGTGTTATCAGTGAGAATGCGGCTAATACAAGCAAGAGATCTTGGTTTCTTGTCTGAGACCAAAGAAGGATAAAAACAGCTGAATTTTTGTTTTAGGGCAGTTTTGTTTTTTGAGAGTGGTGAAGGTTATACCCATGTTCCAGAGAAAGAGCAATAATAATGTTGGTTACAGTATGCAAGAAAAAGAGTCCTAAACGAAGCGTTGTCCGGTTTCCACGTTAGCTGTCAGCAGGAACAAATTCAAGTGGAAATTTATTTTTTCTACCACCCAATTTTCATTTAAATTTCACACTGGACAAAATTCATGTGAATACATGACTCCATGTTTACATTGACTTGTTTGTTTATTTTATGACAAATCATCTCATTATGGGTCATTTAATGCTGGAATTTAATTTTCTTGGGAATTTCGAAATAATAAAAATGATATATGTTAGTCTCCTTTCAAAATTGAATCCATGGTACTCATCTTTTGTGCATAGACATGTTTGTGTGGACATAATTACTAGAGGTATGGGATTTCATGTAGTTTTGTTAAACTATCAGTAAAAAAGAAAATACCATATATTTTTATATTATATCTTTTTATGTGCCATGTCCTTTCAAGACGTAGGCAATCATGTCTCTCCACCTCCCTCTATCCCTTGCAGCTCTAAATGAGTTCCTTCCCTCTGCTACCTCCCCCAAGACCCCGTTCTGTCATCCACCTGCTCAAGCTTGTCAAGTATGTCACGCGCTGCTTCTCCTGTTGTCTCCCTATCTGTCTGACCTGTAAGTATCAGATTCTCCAGGCCCTCCTTCCTCATTATGTGTCCCAGAAACTTCAACCTTCTCCTTGCTTGTAACCTCTCTAAGACCTCATCGTTGCTCACATGCTCAGTCAATAATGTCCTTATCATCCTTCTGTAGAACTATATCTCCATCACCTCAAGTCACTTCTTCATCTTTGAGGAAATCATCCAACATTTGCTGTCGCAAAGAACAGATGTCACATATCAGCTCAGTATTGTTTGAAATACTATTTGATTTAAGAAATTTTAGGATATAAACTTCTGTGGACAAGATTTTGAGCATGCTGGCTTTGTTTCAACTGTTAATCCCACTAGATTAGTTGCTCTTAAACACAAATTCTAAGTAAGGCTCACTCAGTATATTTGCAATTTAAGTTGTAGATTACTTCCATGGTTGTTGATGAAACCTGAGCAATTACTGGTAGTAGGATTAGTTAACAAGCCTAACAGATGTTTGTACTCTAAAATGAGAAGTAAGCTATTACTTACTTCTATGAAATGGATACTGTTTGCTATTAAGAGGATTAATTACAAATATAGATGAAGAAAGCAAAATAAAATGGCAAGCCTAAAGAAATGATGTAATAAAAACCTTTAAATATGTAATGTGAACTGATGGGGCTACTAATTTTGAACACTTGAAGAAGGTGCATAATAAATAGGTAACATATTTGAATGTGTTTGCATCGTATGGAATTAATGATTTGGCTTGGAATATTTTATGAAATAATATGCTGTCTCAGGACAGACATTTCTTCTACTGTCTTCATTATCATTTATGAGCTGCCTTGACTCATTATGCTACCAGAGTAAGAAGACTCATGAAAAATTTATTTGAATTTAACATCTCAGCTACTCTGAAATGGTAATGCTACCATGAAATGTGAAAGGTGCTAGAAAACATACAAGAATTTTGATTTAAGATGCAAAACTTGAGTAAGAGTTGAAGCTATAAAATGTGCTATCAGATTTTATTATGCAAACCAATGTTTTCACAATGAAATTAGTTCTTGTCGAGAAATTCTTAAGTCTGAAAACCTCTTCATGTGTTGACATGACTTACCACAAATGGAAAATTTCAGAAAGCACTAGAAAGTTTCCTAGGTGATGTGCAGCTGTTCTAAGTGGCCTCATCTACCCTGGGTGGGGGTTCTCCAGCCCAGCTACATAGCCTACATTGGTGCCAGTTTTGTTAGCAATTGTCACAGCAACACATTCATTTGTGGATTACTTACTAGGTGTTTTTTGCTCAGTAAAGATATTATTCAAAATGTCAAAAAGTCCTGTATTTATATATTTTTTATCATTAGTGATCATTTTTTTGTACACATACAGAAAGTGCAAAACATTATTTTCATGTGAAATCTTAATTTCACCACTTAAGAATCTGTGTGAGTATCACACGAATAGCATCATTACTTCTATCTCTATGGACTGAAGATTTATTATTTTTTTTTATATAAAACTACTTTCAAGGGTATATGTTGTTCATATAAAACTATATTCAAGACAGATATGAAATGTAAAAGGATATCATGTTTATTCTTGGGTTCCATTCCCAAGCTGTCCTATTTTATAGATGTTATATACAAATTAAATAACCGGTGTTCCGAAAAATCTAAAAACTGAAGCACTACCCTTTCCAAGAATTTTGGATAAATGATTTTCAAACTGTATATTCAGTAAGTCAGTAAAATTCTCAGAATATATTTGCATGAGAAATACTATTAGGAATATCTTGATGAAACTTAGGTTGCTTGCTATACATCTTCAAAACTCTGTGAAATGTCAGTCAGTAATTTTTGTTATAAACTAATTAGTACTTGGTGCTACTAAATATTAATGTATTAACTTGTTTTGTAATGTATTTTTATTTTAATGTGTTATGAATGTCATTTAGCTTAGTCTGTACTGCAGAGTAACTTAGCAAAACCAAAATAGTGGTGCCAATGAGAAAAGACTGTCTTTATAGACATTTATTTTGAGTAAATGGCAATTTACCTATTTTTTCAAAAATGGGCCAGCACAGTCAGACAACAATGAAGTACTAATACAGCAATGAAAGTGTCCAAAAATATTGATAATAAATTGTTTGTACAATGTTAGGATGCAAACAAAATACAATATAAATCTTTTATTTATAAATTAATCCAAAAGAATGAGTCATGGTTTGGTTGTTTGATTTTGTTTAGCAGGCATATCAACCACTATGGGTTATTTAATGCCGAGATCTCCATATTTTGAATCCAACTTTATGGCTTCAACGACAGATAAAATGTACCGTTAGTCATTTTAAATTAAAGTATAAATAAGTATTCCTTGTAATTTTACTATAAATAGGTATTCCTGATAATTTTACTATAAATTGGCATTTTTCATAATTTTTTCTATGAATAGATATTCTTGTTAATTTTTACTATAAATAGGCATTCTTGATAATTTTACTATAGGTTTTCTTAGTAATTTTTACTAAAATAGGTATTCTTGATAATTTTTAATATAAAATTATATTGCTGGTATTTTTACTATAAAAATATATTTTTATACTATCATAGGGTTTTGTTTTTGTTTGGGGGTTTACTATTTATCCATAGTTGAGACCCTAACAGATGCTACCACCCCTTGTCAAAGTGGATCTGAGAACAGCAATTAATAAGTGATTCCACATTCTTCAAAACGCCTAATCAGTTCACACACACACACACAAATGTTAATGTTTTTGACTCTTGTAAATCTTTATTAACTTATTTACTTCTTTATATATATATATATATATATATATATATATATATATATATATATATATATCGGTCTTATATATATATATATATCTTTTGTTGGACTCGACTTGAGTCTGCCATATTCTGGTAGTGGACTTTATAATATTCAAACAGGAGTTACAGACATGTTCCTCATTTAACAACATGTAAACCCATGGTCCACTACATAGGTATATGAAATATTCACAAAATATAGAGTAAATATATAAAGAAGAAAAACATTTCTTATATTTTACTGTTACTGGTTTCATGTAAACTCATAGAGCTGCTCAATGTTACAATAACACAATGACTAGGCAGAGAAAGAGGCAATTAGGCACTCATTCAAAAACTGTAATACAACATTCCTTGGAAGAGTAAGTCACACTTCTTTGCTTATTCCTCATCTCGTAGAAAAAGGATACAGGTGTGTCTGAAAATTTTGACTTTAAAATCATTCACTTCATACTTTAATTTAGTCAAATAATATATAATAAATGTTATCAATCACTTTGTTGTCTTTTTATTCCTCAAGTTTCATTAATTGGCATATTAAATCTACATATTTATCACCACACACACACACACACACACATATATATTGCTTAATGTATATTTGGGCAGCAACCTTTCAAACATTTTTCATTAAATATGGCTGGCAAAGATTTAATTCATTTTTAAAGTTTTTCCAGCATCCTTACATTTTTTCTGTTTTGTAGTATTATGGGAATACAGAAATTGTCGATAATTTTTAAGTTCCCAAATGCTTTTGGCCAACTCTAAAGCCATTTTCGAGGATGCTTTGTCTCTGGTGCTGTTATTTTTACCTCATGCTTTGACTGTTATGGTTTAAGTTATTTTGTGTTTTGAATATGAGCGTTCATTCCAAGCCTTCAGGTGTTGCATGCAGCTGCAATTCGCATGAGCATCTTTCTATTTTTAAAAAGCATTTAACACTCCATTTCCACCATTAAATAATGTAAAGTTAATAGTAGGAAAGAAATGTTTGATATAAAGGGCCTTTCTAACAGCAAAATGTTTCTGATAATGTGATTTATAAAGAATTCTAGCGTTTTTGACCAGAATTTTTATTAAGGGTTCTTGTAAATTATGGATTGACAGATGTATATAGACATAGATGATGAAAAACTGGGTTGCATAATAAAATTTAATAGTACCAAATAAATTATTCTAATTATCTCTAAAGTTTAATATATACCAATATTTTTGGTGCCCACCACAGCACAGTTGGTAACATATTATTTGCTCATGTCGGATTCTAATGACTTCCCAACTGTTGTAGGCTATATTTTAATATTTAAATCCTTCATTTCAGTGAGATTTTTTTTCTATGCAGAAAGGATGAAAGATAAAACTAGTTTGGTGTTACAATGAGCATCCACTCCTATAAAACATTGATTCAAATCATTATGAAAAATCCTTTGTCAGGCAGGATCCACCTTGTTTTGTGCAAGATTAATTCCAATCCTGCCTCAAAAAAATAGACAGGTATTTAATGTATGTATGCTGAAAAAAAGACAGTTCACACACAAATTTTCAAATTTAAATCCGGAATATTTGTTTGTGTTAGAATTTATTTAGAGCTCTTGATTATGGGGGGAAAAAAAACACAAAATTTGTATAGCATATTATTGGTATCTTTTAGTTTCTAGTTAATGCTCTTAGACTTAGAAAGAGTTGAAACGTCAGGGACACAATGAAGGAAAGAAGATTTGGAATACTTGAAACTTTCAGGACATGTTGAAGACAAAAAAAAGACTTTGAATTACCTACCTAATGAACTTAAGTAAATGGCTGACAGAAAAGGGAGGGAGAGTGATAGTAAAAATATAAACATTGCAATGAGCTACAAAGGATAGGAAGTTGTGGAGAGTAATGGTTGCACTAACTGAAGAGAGATAGCACATAGAAGAATTCCTTATAAATAGCTTTTGATATAAGGATGTTTATCACTGATACAAGAATAAGGGAAGAATATTTGCAAATCAAATTGTTTCTTAACTTTTTGAACCCTGACCACTGCTTTACTGGTGATAAAGAAATATGACATAATACCCAGCCACCGGTTGAACAGAGGTAGAGAAAAAAAATGGCATAAAGCCCAGCCACCGGTTGAACAGAGGTAGAGAAAAAAAAATGGCACAAAGCCCAGCCACCGGTTGAACAGAGGTAGAGAAAAAAAAAATGGCACAAAGCCCAGCCACCGGTTGAACAGAGGTAGAGAAAAAAAAATGGCACAGAGCCCAGCCACCGGTTGAACAGAGGTAGAGAAAAAAAAAATGGCACAAAGCCCAGCCACCGGTTGAACAGAGGTAGAGAAAAAAAAAATGGCACAAAGCCCAGCCACCGGTTGAACAGAGGTAGAGAAAAAAAAAATGGCACAAAGCCCAGCCACCGGTTGAACAGAGGTAGAGAAAAAAAAATGGCACAAAGCCCAGCCACCGGTTGAACAGAGGTAGAGAAAAAAAAATGGCACAAAGCCCAGCCACCGGTTGAACAGAGGTAGAGAAAAAAAAATGGCACAAAGCCCAGCCACCGGTTGAACAGTGGATAAACACTTGTAACTATTTTCATATCTACCATGAAACATTACATACCAATTATTTACATATTTTGAGTCAGAAGCTCAGACAGGTTAAAATTGATCAGGAATGCAGGGCTCAAAGCGTTAAATTTCAAAGACAAAATCTTACATCAGATGCTGTACACAGCAAATTCTGAACAAAACATATGGACACTATTATGTTTTCTAAACTGACACGAAGATTGCTCAATCTGAAGAAACCACTGCAAGTGAAAAAGATTGTCTAACTTGTCTCCCCAGATTTGAAAACCTTTAAATTTCAGTATTCTTTCACCATGTCTTCAGTAAAATCCAATCACACAAGTTGCTAAATATCGATTTAAAGGGATTCACACAATTGCCTTATGACCCATTTGAAATGATTTTCAATTTGCTCATTTTACTTCCAGCGCCTTATGTGCAAACTTATTCTCAATCCTTGCAATTCCTTAACCAGCCTACAGCAGAGGAAATCTTCAATGATTGAAGCTAATGTCAGCTGATGTGCCCGTAAAACAAAATGAAACCAGAACAGTAATGATCTTTTAGGATTCCTTCTGGTTATGAAAAGCTTATTGGAGAGACATGTGGAAGTAGAGTGGGATAATAAAGTCCACTTTCCAAATACAATAGGATTGGCTTCTGGAACTTGTCAATCAGGAAACTGACTGGAAGAGGATAACACATCAAACCTTCCCAGTGTTCTCAAATGATCCTGTACTGGAAAAGCTAAGAATTTTCATCATCAGAAGAGTGCAAGAAAAATTATCTCAGATTCTTAGTGATAATCAGTTCTTAGATAGTTATTTTATTTTATTTTTTATCTGGGAAGTGTTTTAACAGAGGACAGAAAGTGCAACACTGAAATCCAAAAAGCTATTTATTATGTAATATTATATACTATTAGGTTGCATTTTTTAAAAATACCAATTCAGAATGTGTGCAATCACGGCTCTCCATAGCGTCCTATATTATTTATAAACAGTCATAAATAGGTCGTGGAGTATTTTTCTTGTTGCCTTCTCCATGTTTTAGAAATCATCATAGTCCTTCTATTGGATTGGAAACAATTCAAGGCAAGAGATCCCAGTCTTCTATTTAAGTCAATAAAAACAAGAGCAGTTCATACAAATAACATTACGTCCTGGGTATGACGGTAAACTACATCCGCGTCCTGGGTATGACGGTAAACTACATCCGCGTCCTGGGTATGACGGTAAACTACATCCGCGTCCTGGGTATGGTGATAAACTGCATCCAACAACAAGGTCTCAGATAATGGTTTCAGAAAAATTATGTTGCCAGCTCTAAGTTTTTGAAACAATAATGTTGCCAGCTATACGTTTTTTATTCTATACAAAATAGGCATTTAAAATTCATATAAACTGGATTTGGCATTAAATAACCCACAGTGGTTGATATGCCATAAAACCCAAACAAAACAAACAAATAACATTAGCCTACGGTGTGAATCCAAAAGACTGAGTTAAAATTTGAACTTGCTTTGCGAATTTCATTGTCTGTATTAGTAACTGTTACACTACCCATAAATGTTCCTCATTGTATTAGAAAAGAAATACCTGTGAATATTTATAGATGAAATGATATCATGTTCATTTGATTTTACCTTTGCTTCCCTAATTTGTCACAAAATAATTGACTGTCAATGTTTAGAATATTTAAAAAATACCATTTTGAATGACTGAGAATTTTTTGATATGTTTCTTGATTAACCATAGTATAGCTAAGGTAGCTAGCTAGATAATCCCTGTTTCAGATGCATGCTCAGGCACAGTTGTCATCTTTAACACCTGCAGAACCAAGCTGTGGTTTATACTGCAACTATGCTGAGCAGACTTTAGCTACATTTTCAGAGAAAGGGCATAAATATATGATAATTAGGTTGAACAAAGTTAATATGCTCAAACCTGATGAGTCATAACTTTGTGCTAGTACTCACAAAGAGTTACAAAATGTAATAAGCAGTTGTTGCAAGGTCAGAGCTTATATGATGTAGTGTAGAACAGATCCAAGTTCCAAAACCTTTTTCTGAGTCATTCTTGTTGTATGTGGCATTGTTACAGAAGCATATTTTCCCTATTAATACTCGGCACTTTTCAATCAATTTTTTATGGACATATAAATTTGCATTTACTGTCATTATATTTTAAGAACTCTAAATGAATAATATCCCAATGATCTGTTTCATAGAATCAGTTGTGAAAATTTACCCTTGTCAATGCACTGCTTTTTACATTACACATTGTTGTGTTGTGGGTAGTATATTGGCCTGGAAACAGATATTGAATGACAGAAAACAACAAACAAAATGAAGAAATCAATAAAAAAAAAACAAAAAAAAAAACAAGTTTATTTTTCTTAAAGAAAATATATGAATAAAAAATATCTTTGCATGCTCATGTAGAGGGTGAGAAGAGTGATGTCATGAGATGGACAATTTTGTAGTCACTAGTCAATAGTTATGACATATCGTTGCTGGTGATGGCTGGAGCCATGGTCGATGGCAAGTTGGAGATGATGATGCTTGAGCTGTGGTTGAACTGACAGCTGCTTGAACAGATACTGCACCTTGATCTTAGTCACCTGGGCTGCAGAATGTGGTCATTTACCCTGTCTCCTCACTGAGTTATGATGTGACACAAGGTCATATTTAATGTGGGGAACCTGAGCATGTACACTTGGGCCAAGAACAAAAAATTGCCAGCCCCTGCAACTGTTGGTTGTGCTGGTATTGGTATGACAACCAATCCACACCTCTCTTGTGGAATGGTTGGATGCAGCCTTGGACAGATATTTACTGGGACTGGGCGCCTCGCAGTTTTTATTTTCCCCAGCTGCATCTCTGTCTGCAGACAGAGCCGCAAAAGAGTTGCACTCTGTCCAAGACAGAGATACAACTGACAGATGATAATCATTCCCCAGCATGGGCTGCAGAATGTGTGCGTGTGTTTTTTTTTGTTGCTTTAAGGCCTTTTTATATCCTGAATCAGTCTTAGAATGACACAGGTTAAGGTTTTTTCTTTTGCTTGTTTTAAAAAATATGAGCATGCTGACAGGATATGACAGTTGTATGTAACCAGTAGTGGCATCCTACCAGTTTGCACAAACCAATTCTTAAAATCATAAAAGCTTAGCGAACTGTTGGATTATCCTAAAATAATCTTGTATATTAATAACTAATATATAATAACCAAAAATATAATTAATACCATTGCTGTAAGTTCTGCAGTGGCTGAATGAGGGTTTTCTTTGAACATAATTTATTCTGACAAAAGAAATCATCTTGAAGTTAAAAAAAAAATGTGGCAAATCTTCTAGACCTAAATTTGATAGGTCTTCCATTGGATCTTAGGAACTGCAGCAATTCAGTTCAAATGTGGCTAAGTAACGATAACACAGCTGATGGCACTAGAAACAGAAAACATATTTCTGGACAGAATTTCAATCTGGAAATATCTTAATTTAATAGAAAACATTTATTATTTATTATCAAAATGGTTCAATTATTTTTATACTATAAAATGATTTGTTTCCATTCTCAGATTGAAAAGAAAAGAAACAGAATAAGTTCATAATGATTACCTGTTTTTATAGAACCGGTTTCTGGAAATTGGGATTGCTGTTATTGGATATAACCCAATTTTCATCACCTTCTACAATATACTTAATGAACAGTTAAGAAGATGCATTCATCGTTACAGTTGGTTTACAAAACAGAAATTACATAGGAGTTAATCTAATATTTAGCTATATGTAAAATGAGTTGTTCAATGAATCCAGAGGATTGCTATGCATAACTTAATTATTGGTTTTCAGTAGCCAAACCCCTTTTCAGTATCACCTTCTGAAACATTTGCAAATGTAGTAATGATATCAAGCAGAAAATATCTGACATCTTAAAGGCTCAATGAAGCCATACTTAAATTTAAATTCAAAAAATATGTTACAGCAGACAGCTTGAAAGGAGAAAGAAACCAACTGTCTTCTGTAGGTTATGGTCCGGTTCAAATAAATAAAATTAAAAGCTGCATATATATTTGACATGTGTGAATTTCTTTATTATTTCCTCATTCGCTCTTTGTAAAGCAATGTATAAAATAAATATGGAATTTTTCATACATTACTGTGAGGCTTGTTACAAGGAATTGATGCAATCAGGATATTCACCACCATTTTTCTGAATTACTGTTTTGGTAGAAATTACCTGGGAAATTTATACCTGAAGAAGAATAGATTGGCTAAAATGTTTTAGCAACAAAAAAGTTAAGTTATCTGAATTTCATCTTGAATGATAATGGTAATATAAATCATTTTCTTGACTCTTTGTAAAGTTTTACTTGAAAAAGAGGGGAGATACTAAAATAATGTCTTATGGGAGCAGCTGAAGTTGACTCGAACAGATCTCTTTTTACATCTGAACTGTTCATTTTTTTAAACTTTTGCAAAAATGTTCAATAAGAAACACTAGTAACAAAAACCTCAAATATTCTCATTTGCATTTATATAGAGTCAGTATTAGTGTAAATTGAAAAATCTCCATTTAATAAAAAAATATCTTGGGTTTAAAACCTTCAAAATGTTTTTCATTCAATAAAGTAATTTACTGTCTTGTTTCCCATTAATGATAAACTCTTGCCTTAATAATGTTTTGAAGGTTTTATTTTATAAATCATTTGAAAAAGGAATGAGGTGAAATTTAAAACTATTGTTTCCTTCTAACATTATAAAAGACATGTCTGTCAAATAGTTATTTGAAAATGTTTTGGGAGAGATGTTATCATTTGCGTGATGAATGGAATGATTTTTTTGTGAGGTTACTTAAATCTCAGTAATTATGTAGCTTTTCTTGCATTTGTGAACTTGAAGAATGACTGAGAAGGAAACATGAAAATCTAATATTGATCAAAACAAACTGGTTACTGATGGTGACTTTTGGGTTTGTATAACATTTACTCTTAAATGGCTTCAGATCCATCTTCAAACTGTTCCACATTTTTGTACTTGAAACACTTGCAATCTGTCAAGGCTATTATTGACTTGTTCAATCAATATTACACTCAGATGATCAAATATTCTTAATCAGACATCTGAATTCAAAATGAAAGTATTAATAATTGACATCCTATTTAAGATATATAAATATGAACAAATGCAAGATAGATGTTTCAAAAATTTGTTCAAAAAGCATGGTTTAGCATTGTTTTCCCCTTGGGTTTTTTGTCTTTCTGAAAATGATAATTCAAACCCAGATTTAATGGAATTGGAATGAGTGGTGATGGTACATATGTGCAATCCATCATAAATATTCTGAATGTAGAATTAATATTCACTTCAAATACATCAGTGTATGGCTTGCTTATGACAAATTTAGAATAGAAAATAAGGAAATCTGACACAGGATAGGTTGTGCGAGAGGTAACTTTTTCTAACACTCAAAGATGCCACAAGAATATTAACCTGAGAACATGAGGCATGTTTTTAAATAGTCATGCCATGCATAATATCAAACACATTCAGATATGTCTAAACTATCATCTATATACAAACATATTCTTGGATCACTGGTTACAAATGGCTTCAAGCAAATGAATCAGATCTTGAAGACTGGTGCTACAGAATTACAAAGAGGTTGACTAAATAACAAAAGAAACGTCTGGAAGTAACAACAATATTACAAAAAATGCCTAGGAAATATAGTTAGTATTGGAAAATAACACCATAATCAAAATACTGACTTTCCACACTATCTTAAACAAGAGGGGAGCAAGGAACTCTTATCAGATTGATAACAGATGAGAAGTTCATTTTCTTGAAAAAATGAAGAGAATGATTTTATAAATTTCAACTGACAGTAGTGCTAACTATTCGGTCAATGAATGCTGAATGTTTCTTGTATGGAAACAGTTTTTTTATGATTACCAAATCAACATCTTTAACATTTTCTGTGCTTCCATATGATGAAATTGCAGAGATGTGTGAAAAAGATTCTAAGCCAATTGCAGACCTGAATATCAATAATTTTAAGTTAAAACCACTTTTAGATTTTTTTTCAGTATATTCTTTTGATGAATATCTTGTTTCTGTAAAAAAAAGGCATCTGGAAAAATATAAGTGATGTATTTATCATCCATTTATATTCAAACGAGGATTTTTGGATGCTAATCAAAGCTATTGATAATGAATAGAAGCCATTCTTCTCTGTTCCATAATTTCATAATATTGGTAAGATAATTGAATTAATAGAAGCAGCAAAATTTTTCCAGTTTATCTAAAATGCAATATAAATGATGCTCATAATTTTGTTATTTAACAACGAGAGAACAATAGAGATTTACTGATTATCTACAGCTCAATTGATAATGAAAGTTGATGTTGAAAAGAGCATTTCTTTATATCTACAAGAAGACGTGAGACCATATTATTAAAAACATGAATAAAAATATTTATTGAAAGTTTAATTGGAAAAAGTATTAGATTTTTTTTCAGATTGTGTTACCCTGGAGTCATTGAAAGGAACTTAGTTCCAATATCAGATGCAATTTGTTTGATATGTGAGCTAATAGAAATGTTCTTTTGAAGTAAGTGTTGAGGAGTGAGCGACCATAGTCAAATATAAACAAATGGGAGAATTGTCCAACAAACAGAATTGGCAAAATTTTCAGTAAAAAGAAAAGAACAGGATGTAAGTAATATCAAGCCAGTAAACAATATATGTAAGGCAAAGTAACAGAAAGAAGGCAAAAATTTCATAAACTAAAAATTAGTGTTTTCACACAGTAGCAAATTCAGATATGTAAATGTAGCATTCTGACTTTAAGACTAGACAGACCAGGACTGAGTCAGATGAAATCAAGAACTTTTATTTGAAGTAGTATACAATACCAACATATTGATTATGTCATCTTTCTCTATTTGAGTTAAATCGTTGCTACTGCTGAAAGTTCTCAAGTGATGGGGTTTCTGTTATTTGGTATAGTTCTTTGTAATTCTACAGCACCAGACTACAAGGTCCAAAGATGGCCGGTGATCATTAAGACCTACAGAAAAAATTTGATCTGATGATGCTATTTAAGAACAGGACTCAAATCTTTCTGTTAATGTTTTCATTTTGTAGCAACTTGTTGTATTGGGCAAAACTACCTTGAACACATTTTATGCTATGTCCAATACAAAATTTGTTATAACTGATCCATACATTGAAGCATTTAGTCTTTATTTATTCCACATACTTTTGTTCTAATTCCAGATTGTAGTTTCTGTTTTGGAAAGATTCAGCTTTAGTCCTATTTCTTGGAACACTTGGTACAGAATGTTGCCTTTTTGTTCAAGATCATTATCTCATCTATGAGTACCTATGTAATTTATATAGCCTCTACCTCCCAGGTGTATGATATGGAAGAAGTGATGGGAAATTAAGATGAGGAGGAAAGAGGAAAACTGAACCTTGACTTGAAGAGGTCAAGGCTGAAGTGATTAAGGAAGTACAAACATAGAAGTCTGTTCTGCAAAGTGGCAGTTGTTGGAAAAATCACAATGGAACTTTGTTGTTACATTTGGGACATTGAGGAAATGAGTTTGATTCAACTTTGAGGAAGTGGCATGGCATATCCTCACTGTGAAGGTTTGAAGTAGTGAAATGGAGGTAAAGCATATATATTGTGTCTACATAATCATTAAATGAAAAATAATGCCTATTTTTAGGAGAGTTATTTGTTGTTGCCTGGATTTTTATCTATAGCATATATTTTTCAAATGTATACTGTTGAATGGTTAAATGTTTAAACTTCACTTTTTGAACTTCTCTCATAAAATCATGATAATGTTTCATATTTTACTTGGTATAGCAGGGGGAAATCTTAATTCTGAATTGTTCATTGATGTATTTTAAATGTTTTTATAACAGAGAAAAATGTATTCTATCTCTTGTTTCCTTTAATTCCTCAGTTTCTGTGCCTTGCCTTCTGTCAAGTTGAAGTGTGTTTTCTGATGAAAATAAGAGGTGCTGATGAAAAGTTTTGAGAATTTAGGATTGCTTAATCTTGTTGGATTTTCCTAAATATCTCAAAATCACTTCACCAAGAAATAAACAAAGTCATTTTCAGTTTGGGAGGAGGTGATTTGTTTTCATACCAGATACTAGAATATCAAGTGTTTGCAGGAACCTGCACATCTATGAGGCTATGAAAGCTTCTTCAGTAGGACCCACATAGAAATAATACCATATAAGAGCTATTAATAAAGAAATAACAGCAAGGTTTCAATGGCAGCATTAAGGAAATAGAATTGGCAGCAAAGCCGGTCAAGCCTGACAGCAGCGGCAAACAGTCAATAAGAATAGAAGATTTAAGGCTTAAAGTTCTTGGTTGTACCTGGGGGCAAAAACCACATAGATTAAAATGTAGTTTTATGAATTTGGTGGCATAGTAATTTGGGGTTTAATCTCTGAGCCATGTCGTAGCACATGTAGACTCAGTGGAAGTAGGGTGAGTAATTACTAAGTAATACTAAAAAGACAAAAGCAGTTTACATACAGTTTAAATAAAGAGTTCAATTTGAAATTTGTTGATGGTTACTTAGACCAACAAACATCTGAAGAGAACAATGACTGAAACATTATTATAACAACAATTAATTGAAGTTTGAATTAAATTGAATGTGGAGAAAGTAAATAAAATTCATTTTCTATAAAGATGTTAGTTTTAAATTATTTTCACATTTCTCCTTGAACTTTTAGGTATCAACTTGAAATATTCTTGCTGCTTAAAATTATTCTGCAAATCTGTTGACATCACTGAGTTATAACTTCCACAGGTGAGAAATGCAAGGAAAGAAACAGCACAGAACTTAGTTACATCTATCAATTTCAACTTCAAAATGATGAGACCTTGCTGCCAAACTAGTACTGCACTTAAATTCATGAAGTCTAGGAACCATAGTGAAGAATTCATCAGCACAATTACCATAAAAGAATTGATAGAAAAGTCACAGGGAAGTTACATTATGGCAGTGGGAAAATGACTAAAGGTGAGATGCCAGGTCAGGACACATAACATTGCAGTCTCTTTTTTAAATTTTAATTCATAATCTTGATACCATAGAGAAAAGTTCATCAGATCAATTACGGCAAATTTATAGAAAAGGCACAGGCAATCTACATTATGCTGGTGGGGAAATTGACAGAAGTTGAAATGCTAGGTCAAGACCAATGATATTGCAGATTTTTCTTTACATTTTTATCAAGGGTCTCTATATATATATAGCAGAAAAAGCAGACTATATTCGGCAGCAATATTCGAAGCATGGATAAATGGTAAACTTATAAATATGGAAGACAGATTCAGGCGAGAAAAATTGCAGGATGCATTAAAATGAGTATGTAGTGAAATAATAAAAAAACTGTTTAAAAGTTCATTATTTACATTAATCGGACTATTGTCCTCACCTTTGTCGCCATATTTATTACAACGTTTCAGCCGTTGTATTCTCCGGCCTTCTTCATGTGGTTGGAATGTCGAACTGAACCCTTTATTTCTTCGCTCACTGGGGTAGACTGTTCTAGTTCCACGTGTCATGTTTAATGGATGTCAGTTATCTCATGTTCATTTCTCTCTGAAAGTTCTCCACTGCCTTAGCTGGGTATTGAACTCACAATCTTTGGGTCATGTCACTGGATCTAACTAACGCCTTTATCCACTGAAGAAGGCCAGAGCATACAATGGCCAAAGCGTTGTAATAAATATGGCGACAAAGATAAGGACAATAGTCTAAATAATGTACATAATATCTCATCTCAGAAATATAGACAGATACTGTTTAAAAGTTACATTCAATTCAATGAAAATGATTTTTAGTTGTTTTTATAAACAGGACCATAATTATTTTTGTTTTTTGCATTAGATTGTATTCATGTTTGTAAAATTGGAGGCATAATCTGAAAAGTAATATCTATTGTGGATTTGGCACTACTAACAATAGCTGCAGTTTATTAAACATTTTTAGGTAAATTTTGGGCATGTAATTTGTCATCTCTCCCGAGGGAAACTGATGTGACAAAATGCTCTATAAAAATATGGCCACATATAGACCCAAATGAACAAAGTGCCAGTTCAGCCCAAAAGATGTCAGGCTTATTTGTTCTTTGAGCTGAAAGTTGATTTCTTATGGAAAAGAAAAGAAAGACCTCTCAAGAAATATATTTATGGTTTTGGAAGTAAGAATAAGACCATAAAACAGGAGGAAATGGTAAACTGTTATTCGGGGATGATCAGGTTCCATCTAAAAGGATTCAGACAGGCCTGCTTGACTTGTTTTAGTGGATAATCTTGCATCAGACAATATCCATATGCTTTTATAACAAGAGAGTAAGTGGAGTGGAATTGTGTCTTCTATCTCAATTCTTACTCTCCAAAATACAGACTTCTGTGATCAACTTTTCTTTTATAAGATGCTCAGGTACAAATAATAGCTTTAGTATGTATTTAACTGGTTTAGAGCAATCTTATGTGTTTTTCGTTGTTTTGTTATGTGAAGAAGAGAAAAACTGTTTTTTTTTTTTTGGTCATGTGACGAAGATGAAGCCTAATTTTTCATGTGTAGAGGAGATAGACAATGTATTTATTTCATATGAAGAAGAGTGAATGCTTCTTTTTTTTTTTTTCATGTGAAGAAGAGTGAATGCTTCTTTTTTCCTGTGAATAGTTTTTATGTTTCTTTTATTCATCTATTCATTTTTCATGAGGAAAAAACAATTTTTATTTCTTGTGTGAAGAAGACAGAATTTTTTTTATGTAAAGACCGAATTTATCTTTTTTTTTCTGGTGAAGACAATGTATATTTTTTCATCTGAAGAAAACTGAATGTTTTGATTTTTTTTTTCATGTGAAGATGACCGTTTCTTTTTTTGATGTGAAAAAGACAATGTTTTTTGCATTTTTACATTTTGCTGCAGCCATTTTAGGCATAAAGTTCAAAATCTTTATATTCTAAAAATATTTAATAACATGAAGGAGTTGTTTTGTAAATGGTTTGCACATACTGTCACAGTTTTTGTCAGAGTTATTGAAATTAAATTCTGTTTGTCTTAAATTTATTGCATACTATGATCAGTTCTATTCCTAAAGCTAAAATCTGTCAGTTTTGTAAAAATTGTTACAAATCTCTTAAATTCTGCAGTAGGACACGGAAAAGGTGTCAAAAAATGATTTTTTTTATATTGAAAGCAAACATATAAATTTGAATTTTGAACAGCTTTCAACAATACATCAGTTATGTTCCCTAGGAGTGTAGATCTGAAAAAAACTTTTCTATTATTTCAAGTTATTAAAAATGTTAAATAATTACTAAAATAATAAAATAGTTGCATATACCAAGTTAAATATTATGATATAGAGCTAATTTATTTATTGTATTATATCTCTATCTTCAAGTCTGTTTGCTTAAAGTAAATGCAGTACTTGTCTGTTCTTCATGGGTTAGGAAGTTTAAGAGAATGCATTCAAAACACTTCTGGTAAACATGGAAGAAGGTTTGGCCTCCAAAATCTTAATAAAAATTTATTGGTGTTGTAAAAAATAAATATTTGGTTACATATGTTTAGTTTAATAATGTAATGTCATTTTTTTAGTAAAAAATGTGCTTTTTTCAATCCATTATACAACATTCTTCATATGAAATCTGCAAGAAATTTGTTTTTTTTTTAAAAAATAATGTGAATAATTCTGTAAGTAAAAATGTCTACTTTTAAAAAAAATGGTGAATGCATTACATGAATTCTTATTTAAGAAAGCTGTATAACATTAGTGATTCCATATTTAGATGTGGAGTCATGCACCTTCCTGCTGAAAAAAGAAATCTATACTATATTGATCTGTACACCTACCAAGTTAATATATACTGCTTCCTTAAATTTCCTCTATCTACAGTTAGGTTCCCTATTTATTATTAGGACCTTTAATCCCAGAGATGATAATTGGAATCTCTTTGATCAGACAATTTTTTTCTGCCACTGACTTTTTCTTTTCCTAAAGACTGATTTCCAGAGAACTACTGGTTTCTGTCCTGCCTGCAACAGAATTGGATACAGGGCTAGATTAAACAAGTACACAGTCAATAGCATGTTATGAAGAAGCTCTAAATTAAAAGAAATTTAAATCTAAGTCATAAATTATTTACTAGCATAGTGATAAAGCCTATAAAATAGGTCAATATTTAACTTCTATCAAAAAAATGAACAAATCCAGAAAGTTATTAGTCAAATGATTTTAATGAGATATTTAAATAGATGTAACCATCTTGATAAAATGCAACATAAAATGGTAAATAATTAAAAATTGAAACTCCCTCAACATATAAACATTATTAACTTTTAAGATCCTGATTTCACCAACTTGAGAATATTTAATGCAAGACCCTCAAAAATACAGGGTCAGTACCATTTGCCATTTATATTATTAGGTTAATCACTTGTGGGTGCTATAAACAGATATTGAATGATGGGCAATAACAACTAATAAAATTAAGACTTAAGTAAAAAAAATATATTGCCAAGTTTATTTTTGTTAAAGAAAACTACATAAACAAAAATAATGTTTCAGTGTGTTAGATGAAAGATAACTCTACAAACTCATGTAGAGGGTGAAAATAGCGTTGTCTTGAGAAGGACGCTTTTGGTAGTCACTGAAGAGCATATCATTGATTCAGGCAAGGATGGCTGGATCAGGGAGCCAGTTGGAGATGGATGGAGTGGCAGGAACTGGAGCAATGGCCAACTGGAGATGATAAAGATGCCTGTTTAGCTGGAACTGATGCCTGGGCCCATGAGCTGGCTGTCAGTTGTTGCTGGAACAGATACTATACTTTGATCCTAGTCATCTTGACCATGGAACTCTCGTTTTTTTGTTTGTTTGTTTGTTTTTTTTTAATTGTTTTGAGGACTCTTAATATCCTGAAAAAGCCTTTCTGGTTAAACTTTTCCTTCTGTTTGTTCTTAAAATGTGTGAGTACCGACAGGATACAACAAATCCATCACTGATTGGATGTTAAGAATGCAGTATTTTGCTGACCATTTTGAGGTAACAACTCTAGAAAAGAACTGATGGTGAATGTTTGTACTCAACTTATGTTTCAATGAATACATATTAGATTAATTGATCTAATGAGCTGAGCCAAAATTTCATTTTTGTTTGCTATCAGTTTCTAAAGAAAAGAATTCTCTTCTATTTGCTTCCAGACTGTACACTTGAAGATGGTTGGAGATCAGCTCAGTCAAAATTCTGCATTAAGAATTGAAGTAACACAATGGTAAGTAGTTCAATCAACACTTGTAATGATAATGAACCTTCTCAAAACAGTACTTCCGTTTTCAATTCCTCAATTTAGTTTATGAAACAAATGTTTTTAATGAAGTTGTTTTAAATTCAGGCTGGCAATGCCTTATTGTATGAAATGTGTTTACTTATATTAAGATTTATCCTCCAGATCTACAAATCAACAATTCGCCCTTGCATGGAGTATTGCTGCCATATATGGTCTGGAGCCCCTTCTATTTGCCTCGGGGTTCTTGATAGGCTCCAGAGGCAGATATGCAATATAATTGGCCCTGCTCTGGTATCTCGTCTACAGTCACAGTAGCCGTCTCTTCTACTCCAATAGCTTCATGTCTCGCTGTCTTGCTTTTGGAACTCCCTTCCCTATTCCAGTTTCCCTGAGAGCTATAAGCTCCAGCTATTCAAATGTAATGTCAATCGACATCTTCAGTTGCCTTGATCTATCCACTACCCTTCTCCTCATCCTTTCTTCTATCACTCCTATCTGATCTTGCTCCAAATTTTCTGTAACCCCTTGCATCCTAGTGGCTTCCCGTCTTGCTTGGGGTGAAAGGCTTAAAAAATAAAAAATAAAAAAATAATATCTCTATGATTTAGACTATTCTGAACATGAATTTAAGTTTCACTTCTATTTGAAGAAATTTTTTAAAATATTGATATACCTATGTAGTATATGATTCAGAACCATGAATACCAGAGGTCTGAATCAAATTTCATGTCAATCAGGATTCTTTGATCTAAGAGGAGTTGATCTGTGGTGACCCCAGTATTTACTGTATTCACCCTAAGAGATACCAAAGTAAGCTTTGTACTGTGTCACATCAGATGCCCTGGGGGCTGACCTAGAATGTGACCTCAAAGTCACCATATGCAGAACTGGGCCTTGAGGGATATTAGTGGGTGCAACAACATAAACAAAGAAGTGAACCCACCTGAATGTTGGTTATACACACAAGACAACTAAATAACAGAAAGTTATACTAACACACAATCTATAAGTGGAGTGGTAGAATTCTTCATACTTTCAAAAGATCAAATATTTAGAATAAGATCTGAGACCACATACCCTACAGACAGATAATGTTAAGTCAACAGTTCAAAATGAATAAAATATTATTTACATATGAAAGACGTAGTCTTGTATTTTTATCAGACATATTTCCTACATAGATATCTAACCTAATAATAAAAATAAATTATTTTATACAAAATATTTTTCAACATAATTTCTTTTCTCATCAATGCACTTCATACAGCATAAAATAAATGAAACATTATACAATAACAATTTAAATGAAAATTCATCTTATAACTACAAGATATCAGGCTACAAAAATATTCCCCATGCTTATACATACTACAGATGGCTTAGAATACAACAATTGCTTAACCTACCAAAAGTTAAGAACACCCTGAATTGGACTCCATAGCAGATGGATGCTTGTGGACTTGTATATGGATAACTAATATTTGCCTATAGGCTTGAATATGAAACTGACGAATGATTACCGACAGAATTGAGTATAAACCTGACAAGTGTTTGCCCATAGGAACAACATAAACCATACCAATTTATGCCCCAGAGGTTTGAGAATATACTCAATGAAGGCTTACTTTGTGGGTTTGAGCATAAAACTGAAAAAGGCTTATTCTATAGGCTTGATTATAATCCCTGTAAAAGTTTTGCCCTATAGTTTCAAGTACAGTCTCGATGAGTGCTTTCTCCACAGGCTCAAGTATATAACTGGCAAATCTACCTAGCCGAGCCAAAATTTATTTTCTGTTTGCCATTAATTTCAGGTGTGGATCGTCACTCTTTGCCTATAGGCTTGGATATAAACCCAATGAATGATAACCAACAAAATTGAGTTTAAGTCTGATAAATGTTTGCCAATAGGCTTCAAGCATAAAAACAATGAAGGTTTGCCTCAGAGAATTAACCATGGGCCTGATGAAGGCTTGCTTCATTGGCATGAGCATAAACCTGACAAAGGCTTTCTCAAGTATAAGCCTATTCAAGTATATACCCAATAAGTGTTTGCTTTATAGGATTAAGCATACACCTGACATATGCTTGATTTGTAGGCTTTAGCATATTAGCATAGACCTAATGAATGTTTGCTCATGGGTATGAGTATAATAAAAAGAACAGGTTTCAGTATTAAATAAACCTACACTGTTTTAAAACCCACCAACTTAATCACAGGCATATAAAAAACATGTTTGGTCATAATTAAGAAGTGTCTAAGTTTAATCATTAGCTTAAAACAAAAAGCATTAGTATTTATCCTTGCTTGTAGTATGCCAAACCTTAGAATTAAAGTGAAAAGAAAATCGCACCACAGAATCTTTTATACATTACTGAACATTGAATTGCTTATAATGCAGAAAATAGAAAATGGCTTTTACCTGACATGACCAATGTAATGTTGAAATGAGAGATGAGAAGTTGAAGACCTCAGAAGATGCTGTATAAAATATCAGAAAAATGAAAACAACAAGAGCAAGAGCAAAGGTGCAGCAATGAAATTGAGTGAGCATGAAAGATCTGACATTTTTATTTTTTTATATACAATTGCTTACATTTTTTTTTTTTTCTTCCCTGTTACTCATGTTTAAAGAAAGCAACACTTTCTTTTCCTTGAAGAATCAGCTAATAAAAAAAGACTGTCATGCTTCTGTGTTTATACTTCTTTTTTTTTTAATTCTTGAACCAACAAGATATTTATGGTGCTTTCATATCATGATTTATTTTGACTATTCTTCTATTATAGTATTTTATAATCAAGTGCAGTGGTATCATTATTTTCTTTACATTCTTTTTGAATAAAGAATATATGGATAAAGCCCCACAATTCTAAATTTGATAAGAGTCTATTGATGAGTTGAAAATAATGAAAATAGAGTAAAATATATTGTAAAGTAACTTATCACCTAAAGCCTTGTTGAAATATAAATCTCTAAGAATAAATATCTTATTTAACCCTTACATAGTAGGCATCCTTAACTGATGTTTCATTGGAGACCAGCAGATATTATCATTTTTTTTCCCTAGAATTCATAAGGTCATACCATGTCCTGGCATATTTTTCTGTAAATAGAAGTGGAAGAAAAAACAAAAGATAGTTCAGTCTGCATTCTACTTCTTGAAGATAAGATAAATAATGACAATGTGGTGCAAAGAATGTACAACTCTATTGTCTATAGAATGCTTCTAGGATTAACATACTGTTAAAAATATTAAATTATTAAATATTAAATTTATTAACCTAACATTTCCACTTTGTTTTTATGATCTAAAAGAATTATTTTTGTTTTCATAGATGTGCATAGCAATCGAGTAAAAATAAATATAAAAATACATTTTTTATTTAAAAAAAAATTTCCTGGTTTTTAAATGTGCAACTTTTCTTGACATTTAATGGTTAAGCTTGTATTGAGGAAAGGACTCATATTAATCATAGATTTCACATTCATGTACTCTTCTGAATTGTCAACCACTTACTTTGCTCATCAGGAAGTGTCTTTTATTTCATTCTTGATGAAACTATTCACATCAGAATAGATTCATTCAGAAGATTGACAAAGAAACACTATCCAATGATTTCTAAAACTGGCAATTTCAACATTAGTTGTTTCAAAGATTGAATTTGCTTAAAATTTATTCTGTGAATGTAATCTTTTTCTGTCAGAATTTCTGGAATGAGGCTGTAGAATTATTTAGCTTGTTTACAGATGTACTGATATCTCATCTTAGTTGTTTTTTCCATTATGCTCTCCAACCTTCTTCAGATGTCTGTCTATTTGAGTAAACTTCAAGGAATTTTGAACTGAATCCATTATTTAAACTACAGAATAAATTTTTCTTATTCTACTATCCATATCTGGGGATATATTGTCTTTTTTAGGTACTTTTGACAAATTACTTGAGAACAATCTACTGGTATAGTTTAATTTCAAAATTCACAGAAGATTACCTGGAAAATTCTGGGGCAACAATGGTCAAAATATTGTTAGAATTCTAAAAAGATGAAGACATAAGTCTGATGTTAAATAGTGTTTATTTTCACTTCATTAAATACTTCATTAAATTTGTCTTAAAGATTATAACTTCTAATTTTCTATTAAAATATATTCAGAAAATGTGACAAATTATTGGAAGAAAACAGGTCATATTTCTCAGAAATTAATAATGACTAGAATACATCTTTTTAAATAGTTGATATTTGTAAATCACTGGTGATTATTCTAGGATTCTCTCATAATCTTGGTAGTAATAATCCTTTTACTTACATAATAATAGATATTTTTTATGTCTGTTCAGGGTGCAAGGGATGATGACTCTCTACAACTCTGTGTCTTTTGTTAATATATGTAATATTTGACTACCTCTGTGTCTGTGTTCTGCTATCCATGTACTCAAACACTTTAAGTAGATTGTTCTGTGTGTGTTAAATTCTCTTAGCCCTCTTTTCTTATTATGCATCTCAGGAATCTCAACTGTCTCTCTTTGAGCATATAAGTTTTCTTTTAGTACCTATTTTACTTATAATCTCCTTGTTGTTTAAATATTCATTCCATACTATTCTTAGAATCTTTCAGTAGAACCACATCTGTTGATTTAGGTCTCTTGCTCATCTGTAAAGAGATTATCCAGCATTCACTACTTTTTAGGAGATTAGGTATTATATAACAAGTTGATATTCTTTTGTTTCTAACATTTTTCTCTCTTAATATTGTGCTTAGTAAGGCCTCTTTCATTATTCCTATGCTAACTCTATATTACGTTTATCATTTCCTATTATTCCGCTACTCAGTTAAATCTTTGTACATGCTCAATTTTAACTTCTTTCTTACATAGTTCACATCTTACCATTCTTTTAAAAGTTTGTACTTGACTAACAAGTTATGGGCAAAGCTATTTTTTCATAGTCATATCAAGAGGTGATTTTTTTTAATGTAAACTGTTTTCTTAAATTCTTTAAATATTTAAGTAATTTGTCTAATTTTTGTATTTTTGTTGCTTTCTCTAACTTCCAAGGCAACTTTTTTTTTCAATGACAAATGAAAAATATAATGCTGTATCTACTCATGTATAATCCAACTTGTACTTTGACATCTGAATTTTTGGTATGAATTTTAACGTCTCCAGAAAAAGATTACCTCTGTATAGAGTAACAAAAAATGCATGATTTTTAACCTCTTCAAAAAAAAGTAACTGTATTGTGCAGTCCCTATTTTTGCATAAAAAAACTGACCATAGATCCTTCTATTCTACTCAGGTATATATGATAATGGAAATTCCTTAGGGATGAAATGTTATCACTGGAAAGCAGGTTTATGTAGAGGACAAAATGGAGACAAAGCCCAAATTCTCAAAGAGGGGATATTAATCTTATTTACTATTTTAATTTTACAGGACTTTCTTTTCCTTGCTGCAGCCTTGTCTTGTTTGATTGCAATCTAGTCTTCTGTTGACTGAGATTTCTTTTTGTGAGGCATACTGTTGCTGTATGAAATAGGCAACAAACTACAGTAAAACTCAAAATTTATTACTGCATTTAAGTATTACATTAATATTTGAGCTTACCTTTTAAATGTTCAGCAATAATTCTTCTGTCACCACTTAATTTAAAGACAATTTGATGTATGTAGGTCCTAACTTTCTGCATGAACAATTATTTTTATTTCATGGGTGATTTCGCTGGATTTTGCAATTAATTTCAATTAATCCGAAATTTATTTCCAAGTTATGAAAACTGTTATGATACAAAAAATTTTTTGCAAAACATCATATAAAAAATGTGTGAAAATAATTGCAGTCATGAAAACTTGGGGATCTAAAATTTCAGGACTGCAGCTCCAGATCTGGCTTGGATAGTTTATAATTTGCTCATGGAGTCAGCCTGATTCCAAAATGGTATATGTTGGGCTAAGGCCTCTAGGAGTAAAGTTGAAAAAGTGTGACACACTGACACACATTTATTTATATGGATATAATGAAGATAGCATTAAATGAGGTGTGGGCTTCTGTCATCAAAAGAAGAAGGAAAAAAATTACTCATAGATTTGTTTTAGATATTTGCATTTAATTCAGAAAAGATTGCAGTTTTTCCAAACTGGAGGGAAATATTTGAAATCAAAAGGGAGAAACAAATTTTTAAGAATTAACTCTTTAGTTTCATTAATTCAGAAGAACAACTAAAAGTCTTGCAACAAGCAAATAAAACACACACAAAAATTCTAAGTAATTATGAAAGTATATTTCAGAACAATTTCTTGGTTGCTATTGGCCAAAAAATGTTCATAAAAATAGCAAAAAATAATTGTTTTGCAGAGTAAATGTATTTTGTACTAAAAATTTTTAAAATATTTTTCTTTAAGAAATACTGTATTGAAATCCTTTTTTTTTTTGTCACACAGATTGAAGTTCATTGGTTTTCTTATAAGGAAATATTTGGTATTCATTGACTGAGCAGCCAATACTATGATTAATTGAAATTCATAAAATCTTTCAGGAAAATACGTTTATTAAGTTCAGCTGTTACTCTTTCAAATATTGTTAGGGGTTTTGTTCCTAATGTTTCCTTTGAAGTAGTATGAAACATCAACATCTTGATTATGTCATTGTTTTCTCTTTAAATTATATGTGATAGCCATTTTAGTTATTGCTGTTGTTGGAAGTGCTAAACTATTATGGTTTCTGTTACTTGGTACAGTTCTTCATTTGTGATTCTGTAGCAACAGACCACAAAATTTGAAGAAGGATGGTCTTCACCAAGATCCACAGGATTCACTTGCTCAAAACCATTTTAACTATTCATTTTAGAAAGCAGTTGTTTGTTAGTTTGGGTTTTATGACATATCAACCACTGTGGGTTATTTAATGCCAAATCCAGTTTATATGAATTTTAAATGCCTATTTTGTATGGAATAAAAAACGCATAGCTGGCAACATTATGGTTTCAAAAATGCATAGCTGGCAACATTATGGTTTCAAAAATGCATAGCTGGTAACATTATGGTTTCAAAAATGCATAGCTGGCAATATTATGGTTTCAAAAACACTTACCTGGCAACATTATGGTTTCAAAAACGCATAGCTGGCAACATTGTTTCAAAAACGGATAGCTGGCAACATTATTGTTTCAAAAACGTACAGCTGGAATAATTTTTTTTCCAAAAAACGTATAGCTGGCAACATTATGGTTTCAAAAACGTACAGCTGTCAATATTATTGTTTCAAAAACGCATAGCTGGCAACATTATTGTTTCAAAAACGTATAGCTGGCAACATTATTGTTTCAAAAACGTATAGCTGGCAACATTATTGTTTCAAAAACGTATAGCTGGCAACATTATTGTTTCAAAAACGTATTCCTGGCAACATTATTGTTTCAAAAACATATAGCTGGCATCATTATTTTTCCGAAAACATTATCTGAGGGCTTGCTGTTGGATGTAGTTTATCGCCATACCCAGGACGCGGATGTAGTTTATCGTCATACCCAGGACATGCAAAAACGTATAGCTGGCAACATTAAGGTTTCAAAAAAGTATAGCTGGCAACATTATTGTTTCAAAAAAAGCATAGCTGGCAACATCACTGTTTCAAAAAAAGTACAGCTGGCAACATCACTGTTTCAAAAACGTATAGCAGGCAACTCTATGGTTTCAAAAACGCACAGCTGGCAACATTATTGTTTCAAAAAAGTATAGCTGGCAACACTATTGTTTCAAAAACGTATAGCTGGCAACATTATTGTTTCAAAAACGTATAGCTGGCAGCATTATTGTTTCAAAAACGTATAGCTGGCAACATTATCTTTCCGAAAACATTATCTGAGGCCTTGCTGTTGGATGCAGTTTATCGCCGTACCCAGGATGCGGATGTAGTTTACCGTCATACCCAGGACATAGAAAGCAGTTGTATACAGCTGACAGATTAGATATTTCTGAATAAGTTTGATACCATGCATGACATACAGTTGAAATTCTCCTTCTGATGAGGCTATTTGAGAACATAAGAGTTTTCAGGTTAATCTTTTGCTGCAGTTGGCAGTGTTGGGCAAAACTACTGCACGGAGACCACAGTTGTTTTACCTTGTGTTGAGCTCATGGGAGTTTTGGCCCTCTTTAGAGGGTAGAACTCTTCTGTCCTTTTTTGTCTTTGCTTCCGTTTTTTGGAGGAATGGCCTCTTTACCTGCCTGACCACCAGGGTGTCCACACACGTGGAAACTGGTCTACATGTGCCTGGCCTAGCGAAAGAAAAAAGTAATTTCCATTCACTTATCTGCGGACAATCCAAGGCCATAAAGCTGGTATGTTATTTTTTCTCGTTCTGTAAACCTCCTCATTCCTTTGGGACAATATGGACAATCATTTGTTTTGGGACATATGTAAATCTTTTTAATATATATATACGTAGGTTGTTTGCCTTATTAAATGTTTTGTTTGTTACGTCCGTGTATTTCGTCTTTAGTGTTAGTGTATCAATGGCTACACTAATGCTAATATTAGTATCGGTGTGCTACTGGAAGGCTAAAACACGTTATTCTTCCTAACACAAAATAGTCTGTAAACTCTGTGTAGCAGATACCACCATACTAATACTACCATTGGTGCAGCCTATTTCCCCACCTTCAATGTTAAATTTGTTAAAACTAATTCATACAACAAAGTATTTAAAGTGTTTAGTATTTACAAATTCTACATCCTGATGTTATATGATGCTAATTGAAAATGTTTTTCTCAATGTATTATCAAAGTCATTAACTTTGGAGATCTGTGTTCTATATTTATATATGACTGAGGTTTTAATTATAGATGTACGCATAAAAAGAACAAATATATTTTATGCCTATTTTAATATGTATATATTTATTTAAATAGGCATATTTTTCTTCTTCACTATGTATACATACAGATACATACACAAATATGGGTGTCATATATAATGAACAAATTACCTGCTAGCAAATCCTGAAATTAATGTTGCACATCATCACAGGTTTACTTGCCGAAAGCTTAATTGGATGCCCAATATTTTGCCCTCTAGTAGTTAATTATACTCAATAATAATTTCTTATTGATAAATAGATAAGCCATGAAACAATATTAATTATTCTATTTTCCCTATCTCTTGAGTTAATCTAGATAATTGCTATTCATTCAAGTGTTGTTAGAGCTTACATTAACCTTTTCATTAGGTCACTATGAGTGTCTTCTATTTTCAGTCATAATGTTGGGTTGTCTTCCAAATTTAATAATGGAAAACACTTTCATTTTCTCAGAGATTATTACCAGAAACTTGTTTTTTTTTACTTAAATCAGTCAGCTTTTTTTTTCATTTTTTTTTTCCACTGTTTCAATACATCTTGTAACATTATTTTTACTGCTTCTTAGGCTTTTCTTTTGGTAAAGACAACTCTAAGTATTGAGTGATGCTTGAAAAGGGAATTTAACTCAGTCTCTACAAACACTGTGAAATACCGAAAGAAAAAATAAACAAAGGCTTCATGTTGCATATGCTAATACAAAAAAAATGTCTAGAAGAGCATGGAAATGCGACTGATGTATTCCAACCTATCTTGTGTGCCATCTAACCAGAATTTGAGAGAAGTTACAAATCCTACCAAATTTACTAAAGCAAGGCTGCAGAGTTGGCCTAAGACCTGCTAAGCTTATTTTCTAAGCAAGGGGTACTGCAAGTCTAATTTTTCTTTTCCCACTGAAATATGACCAGTGCAGAATAAATTATAAGATCTTTATAAATACTTAGCCCCTTGCACTGACTCCCAGACAGCTATAATTATCATTATTCATCCAATGAATTTTTCAGTATTTTTATTTAGAATTAGAGTATAATGGGGTTTATTAGTTGTTTTAGTTTATATATTTTTAGTAAGTTTTTCTAACATTTGTTTTGTTTTTTTAATTTTGTTTTTGTTAAGATGTTTTTAAAGATTCTTTTTGTTTTTTTCCTGTTTTTTTTTTTCACTTGTTTTGTTTGTAAAGGTGCAGTGGATTAATCATTTACAGCTGAAAAAATGAAATTGACAAATTGAGGTCAAATGTGACTAAGATCAAATACATTCTTTTCTTTCTCTTTATGTGCTGTGTTCTTTCAGGACATAGACGATCATGGCTCTTCACTTTTCCCTATCCCTTGTAGCTCTCAATAAGTTTCATCCCTCTGACACCTCTCCCAGACCATGTTCTGTCATCCGCCAGGTATGTTACGCATTGTTTTCCCTTGTCCCTCTTTCCCTCTATTCAATCCGTTATTCTCCAGGCCCTCCTTTCTCATTATGTGTCTCAGAAACTTCAGCTGCTTCTTCCTGATGTTAAGTATAAACCTCCTCCTTGTTTGCATCCTCTCCAGGACCTCATCATTGCTCCCATGCTCAGTCCATGATATCCTCAGCATCCTTCTGTAGGACCACAACTCTGTAGCCTTGAGACTCTTCACCTTTGAGGAGACTGCCCAACACTCGCTGCTGTAAAGGAGGACAGATTTCATGTAACAACTCAGTACTTTTTCCTTTGTTACCAAAGAAATCCTCCTGTCTTGCTATACTCTGCCTAGCTTTTGAAATGCCTCCTTGGCCATTCAAATATGTCTACGTATTTCAGCATCGCACTTAGTGTCCTCTGTCAAAATGCTTCCCAGATATTTAAACTTCTGCACCTGCTTGATCTTAGTGTCCCCGACCTGCAAATCACATTTCAGGCTCATCTATTTACTGATGACCATGCTTTCTGTCTTCTTGTAGTTTATTCTTAGTCCCTTCTTCTAGATCTCCTTCACTACCTTTTGTAGGAGTTTTTTTAAATTTAATTTCAGTGTCTGCTATCAGTAATGTGTCATCTGCGTATCTTATGTTGTTAAGATTGTGGCAGCCAATGATGAATCTCAGTAGGATTTCCAATTTTCTCAGAACTGCCTTGCTGTATAGGTTGAATAAATCCAGTGAGAAGATGCATCCTTGCCTTATGCCTCTTTCTATTTTTGTATATTTGCTGAACTCATTCACTATGAACATGCATGCTATTTGCTGCCAGTATAGGTTCTTGATTATTCTAATACCTTTACTGAATATATCAAGATTGCCGAGCAGTTCCAATAGATCTTTGTGGCGTACTTTGTCAAAGACCTTTGTATAGTCTATGAATCATAGATACACAACCTCACTTTGCCCAAATACCATAAACCCATTTCTCTTCACCTACTCAAGCATGGGTTAAATAAAAGGACACATCTGAACACTCTAGACTTGTTTGGCAATCAGTCTAAAAAGAGGACAACTTAAACTTCAAGACATTTTTCTCATTAGAATCCATCTTGCACATTTATAAATATACCACTTATCTGTGCATTGAATATTGCTGCAATATCTGTCTGGCACTTTGACTGTATTTCTCAAGATTCTTGACAAAATCCAAAGAAGGGTCTGTAATGTCATTGACTCTGACTTAGAATCCTGACATCAGTCACTTTCCTACCACTGTGACGTGACTTTCCTCTGCCTTTTCTATAAATATTTTGATGTCAGTTATTCTAATTCTCTTTGATAATTCAACCGCATGATACTACTGGATTGGAAAATAGGTAACAGTTACTGTTGAAATAGTTAGATATAACAATAAGTTCAATTCTATTAGTTTCTTTTATTGCACTTCTCACCTGTGGAACTCTCTTCTGTTTAATTTTTTTTCTTCCCTGCCAAAACATCTTTAAAACATTATACGCAAAATCAGTTGGTATTTTCTGTCTTCCTTAAGCCTGTTATTTTATTGTCCTTTCTCTTCATTAATGTCTTATTATATTCCAACTCCCAGTAATCTCTTGTGTCTTAGTAGCTTTATCACCTCTCTTGGGGTGAAATGATTAAAAAAGAATCCACTGAAAACTATATCACTATCTTTAACAAGATGAATCAGAGCAAAGTCAGCAGCAGGAGGATGAGGATGATGATTATTTTAACTTTGGTTTGGAGAATAGAAAATAAACTGTTTTGTATCTTAAGAAAATTATGAAAATTGTTAATATTTTTTTTTTCATTTTAGAAATAATCATTTTCTGAAATTTATGAGACAAAATTGAAAACTCTTATATCAAAGATGAATTTATTTTGCTATTTTTAACTGTGTAAAATGTCCCTTCAACAAATACCTTTACTGATTTCTGAGTTAATCCTAAAACTGATTCATGAATCAGAATCTATTTTTCTGTTTGGTCTCCATGTTCAAATGAGGGCACACAGCTTTTCTTGTCTTTTAAACATTATGAGAAATTCCAGCATTAAACTCAATATTAAATATATCTATTATTGTGTCAAGAAATTAAAAATTTACAATTCATAACAAAAATCAGTAAAGAATTCTTATTTCATTAGTGAATAGCAAAGCACCATGAACCTCTGAGTGGATATTGGATAAGTATAATGAACTTTCAATATTTTTGCTACAATGATTTTGGCATATATTAATTTTTCAATGTTCAGTTAGAACTGATTTAGTCTGTGAGATAAGAAAATTGAACATAGAATCATATATGCTAAAGGTAGCTTTGTCCAACATCAGAAATTGTTACAAAAATAAAATATTAACCTGAAAATCTGAGTCCAGTTCTTGAATAGCCTCTTTAGATTGAGACTTTCATATAGATCTTATGCAAGGCACTAAACCCATTCTGAAATCTCTAAACTGCCAGCTGTCAAATCAATGATTAAAAATGGCGTAAAGTGAATGAAGCCTGTAGGTGTCAGCAAAGACCATACTACTTGAAACCATTTGAACCAGCACTACAGAATCACAAAAACTGGTACCAAATGATAGAAACTACATTGCTTGATTTCCAACAGCATCTTCAATTGAAATAGATATCACATGTAACTCAAAGAGAAAATAATGACATAATCAAGTTGTTGACATTTCATAATATTTCAAAGGAGGTGTTAGGAATGAAACCCCTATCAAATGAAAGTTTAGGAAGCAAATCACCATCCACACTGGAAAGAGTGATAACAGCTACTGGACTTGAGAATCCTGTTTTCCTGAAAGATATTTTTCACAAAAAGATTTTATGACTTTCAACTGACATTAGTAATGGCTGCTAGATAAATGAATGCTGAATGTTTCCTCATTAGGAATCGGCTAATAGGACCATTACCATAAAGGAATTATTTTATTATATAAGCAGATGTATAATTCCTACTTGAAAGCCACCCTGTTAGCTAGGGCTTCAGAATACGCTGACTGTAACTCTGCAGAGGGCTAAGACCACCCCAATGAGGCATACTTGCGTATGATGATAAACTTCATCTGACAGAAAGGCCTCTGATCAAGAGGTTTTGAGGAGAGTGGAACCACATTGTAATGGCTGATGATTTCAGGTCCACCCTGACCTGGGGTGGTAGCACCTGTTAGGGTCCCTAACAATGGGCACATAGTTAACCCCCAAACTAGGGTCAAAACATTATGAAAGTGTAAAAATAGGTTTTAATATCAGCAATACAATTTTGGAAAGGATTATTACCGGCAGTACATTTTTAAAAGAAAAAAAAAAATATTACTAGCAATAAAAATCTTGTCAGCATTAAATAACCAATTGAGGTTGATATGCCATAAATCAAACCAAATCAAAACTACTTGAAAGGGAGGCATCTCAGAGAAATGGAAACCTTTTCAGTACCTGTTTTGTTGAGAACAGTATAATAAAAATCTAGGAATGATTAATGTCATTTGGAAACCTTTTCAAGTCAAGTGTGTTATTCACTCTTGTTGCTATCTATTTGCTGTTGTCACATCTGCTTGTGGGTCTCTACATTTTTTCAATTATATTTACTTTTATCTGCAAATGAATTATAAAATTAACTTAAACTCATTTCTATATACATATTATATACATACAACGATTCGCCCTTGCATGAAGTATTGCTGCCATATATAGTCTGGAGCCCCTTCTGTTTGCCTCGGGGTTCTTGATAAGCTCCAGAGGTGGATATGCAATATAACTGGCCCTGTTCTGGCATCTCATCTACAGTCGCTCTCACACGGACGTGCTGTCACCTCTCTCTGTCTTTTTTACAAATACTTTCATGGTAATTGCTCTGAGGAGCTGCATTTGCTGGTTCCCAGACTTCATGAATTCAAGCGCCCTACGAGGCTGGCATCCCGCTCTCACCCTTTCACTGTTGAAACTATTAAATGTAGCCATCTCTTCTACTCCAATAGCTTCATATCTCGCAACTCTCGCCTGTGGAACTCCCTTCCCTATTCCAGTTTCCCTGAGAGCGATAATATCCAACTATTCAAATGTAATGTCAATCGACATCTCCAGTTCCTTTGATCTATCCACTATCCTTTTCCTCATCTTTTCCTTTATCACTCCTATCTGACCTTGCTTCAAATATTCTGTAACCCCTTGCGTCCTAGTGGCTTCCCGCCTTGCTTTGGGTGAAACGCTTAAATATATATATATATATATATATATATATATAATTTTTATATAAAAATCATTGCAGATCTAAACAGTGAATTATTATATATTAACACTTTCACTACTGTATTCTCATAACATGTTTCCTGGCTGTGCAGGCACATTTTCAGCAAAACAGGAAATTTTTATTTCTTTTTCTATTTTTTTAATTGTTTAACCCTAAGTAAAGCAATAAAGCCAATTAGGCAGAAGGGTTTACTTAGTGTGAAAGAAAAAAAGCATTAGAACAAGAAAAGAACAGGGATGAAGATAAAAGATAACAAATGACATTGCATTTAAATTTTTGAAGTTCAAAATTGATTGGAAAGCAAGAAACCAGAAGAGAGTTCCACAAGTGAGAAGTGCCTGAAAAGAAACTGTTAGTATAGAATTTACGGTTACATCTAGCTTTTTCAACTGTAAAATGATGAGAACTTGCTGCCAAACTAGTACTGCACTTAAATTCATGAAGTCGAGGTATCATAGTGAAAAGTTCATTAGTACAATTACCATAAAAGAATTGATAGCAAAGTCACAATTTTGGCAATGGGAAAGTGTCTGAAGTTGGGATGCCAGCTCAGGACCAATAACATTGCAGCTTCTTCTTCTTTAAATTTTAATGAAAATAAATGACTATAAAGATGCTGATAGCAATTTGTTATTGATACTTCCATTTTGTTTTCATTGAAAATTCAGTAGTATAGGTAAAGTTAATCAACACTTCCAACACACAATATAATAAAAATACATAACAAAACAAGTCACAATTTACTGCACTATATACTTACACTGGGTTGGAATTAGCACAGAGTGCTAGTTAGTTTATAATACAAATGTGAGGGAGCAACATTTCATGGTATCTGTAATATACATATACATATACATATACATATATATATATATATATATATATATATATATATATATATATATCACTAGCAGGAAATGTATATAAGTATGTCCACAGCAGCAAAGTTTTTCTTTAACTTAAAAGTAACATACAAAAATGAACCTCTGGGAAGATTACAAGTGTGGGGAAAAGGAAATCAATATGCTTCTGAGAAAAATAAAGGGTTTTAGTCAAGTCTTTTTTGAACCAATAGAAATTGAGAAATGGAGATTGTTTTTATAAAGAGGTATTTTCTTTTTAAGTACAAAAGTTTGGTTAAATTTAGTAATGTCATATCAATTACAAAAGGTTCACTGGAAAGAAACATTATTTTTTTTTAAGTACTGTTCACGATATCTGTATTTATTATGTTTCTTACATATATTTATCCTTTTTATATAATCTTAATCATTTTTTTAATATCTTTTTTAATCTTTTTATCTTTATCATCATTATCTTAACTTTATTTTTTATCTAACATTTATTATTATTTTAAACTTTTTTTAATATAACTATCTTTTTTTAACTTTATTTTTTGTCATTATTTTAATTTTATACTTTTTATATAATCTTTTATCTTTATCTTTTTTATCTTTATTTTTTTATTTTTATCTTCATACTTTTTGACTTCATATTCTTTTAATTTATTTTAACTTTATCTTCTTTATATAATTTTATCTTTATCTTTTTAATATCTTTTTTTTAATTTTTTTTTTCTCATCTTTATCATATTTCCTAGCATTGCGAACACTCCTGCCTCATAAAAGCATCACAATTTTAACATGAAAGATTTTTGAAAAAAGCATAAAATTAACTACAAGAAAAAAGTAACTTTTGTTATTGAGTAGATAAGGTTAAATGTTTAATTTTTTTCAGGTTTTAAAAACATTAATAGATGTTAATCTATGTATTTGTCTAGGAAATATTTTTTTACACTTTATAATTTCAACTTTTATCCTGTATATAAAAAAGAGATTTAATATTTTCAATTAAATAAGTTTTTTCTGAAAAAAGTCCTTGGTATCTTGTCCATAAGCTCAAAAGCAATTTTGACCAAGGCAAAGAGAAAATGATTCTTCTATGGTATACTGGATGGTGTAATGTGCCTTAACATGAATTCAAGATTATATAATAGCATTTCAAGTTAATTTTTGTGATCAATCTATTGAGCTAAATACCAGTTTTAATAGGTTTTTTAAGCAAGTATGCTCATTACTGAGGCACAGTGAAGTAATGGTTAATAGCTCAGATTGAGGAATCAGAGAGCTGAGTTCAAATTCCAGTCAGATCCATTACATTCACTTTTGTGCTAATACCCTGGAGAAAGGTATGAATCCTCTTCTTCTCTCCCCAGCTATGGGTAAATAGTGGGACAGACTGGGTTCTATAGCCTTGGGTGGCAACCAGTCTAATAGAAAGTAAATCTGAATTACAAAATCAACCTGGAGAGGGTTAGGCTCTGTCAGGCTATCTTGCCCAAGAAACACCACTTCTGCAGCAGATGTATATGTGATGTCTCTATAATCCTGATGGGTCAAAGGATTTGCAACCACACCACTTATTACCGAGTTGTTACTATATTCTTGGAATGTTTTTCTTTCATAATCTGATATTGTTTTATTGCACCTATTTTAAATTCTTTTTCTAAATTTATTATAGCAAGATCTGTGGAAAATTCCCAAATGAATGTATGGTATATTGATTTGTTTCTGGAACTGACAGTGATCTTTGACATTCTTACTGTCACTTTTAAGAGTCCTTGCTTTATTCAAAAGTAGAATCGAGAGTGAATAAGTGGTTGAGTGAGTGATAACATTTCTTCTCCAATCAAACAAGGAAACCATTTCTTTTGACCAATTTTGACCTCATAGAAAGTGTTTTAAAACACCCTCCACTGGAGGTTTACTGAGCATTTAGCTGGTCACTTTTGAAACATTTTTACAGTCAAAACCCATGTTATCCCTGCATGTATATAACTTATATGACTAGATTATAGACAAGGTAGAAGAGGAAAATAAGAAAGTTTTATTAAATATAAGAAAACAGACTGCAAAAAAGAATAGCTAAACTTGTTTGATCTGCATTCAGGATATCAAAATCTAGCAGATACAGATTTGTTTTTTTTAAGCATTTCACCCCAAGGATGGTGGGAGTGCCACTAGTACACAAGGAGTTACAGACAGTGAAAGTAAGTGAAAAAACTCAGTATAGAGGAGATTGAGAAAAGGATAAAAGCAAGAACAGGGATCAAGGTATCAGAAGATGATGATTGATGTTACACTTAAATTTTTGAAGATTGTTTTACCAGGGAAACAAGAGGAAGGAAAGTTCAAGAGAAGAAGCTGTTAAAGAAGAAGAGGTGGTTACATTTAACTGTTTCAACCATAAAAGGGTGGGACCAAGATTCCAACCTGGTAGTACTCTTAAATTCATGTATTCAAAACACCAGGGAAAATAGCTCATCAGAGCCATTGCCATAAAAATATTTGTAGAAAAGACCGCATCACATATGTGGGAGTAGTTTAGTAACAGCCAGAGCTGGCGCAAGGATCTTGTGCCCCCCACCCCGAAATATGTTATATGCCCCCACCAACATCATCAAATATATTTTCATAAGTTAGTATTGATATAAAGTACAAATGTTATTGTAACTTAATTATGTACAATAATGGTTTATATTTCCTTATCTTTGTTTGATACACAAGTGTTTTGGCACAACAGCAAATAGAAGACAGGAATTGCCTAGCTTTTTATGAAGAATGTCAAGTGTTAGTATCTTGTTAATTTTTCAGGAATGTCATGTAAGTTGTACTGTGTCAATATGAAAACAACAAACGGAAATAACTGATCTGAATACATGGTGATTCTGAAAATATGTCAGAAAAGTTTTGATATACTGGATATTACAAAAGCAAACATCATAGACTATAGACACATGCAAATCTTGAAGCTACTATATTATGGTATCAACTGTCCATTTGTATGATATCTAATATTCATTTTCTACTATGTTATATTTAACAAATGTTGGAAGTATGAAATATGTTTGGGTTAGGGTTGAAAGCAGTGAACTGGTTATGTATTAAAAATAATTAACAGTTTTTATACAAAAAATCATCAGATAGTGATTTTAGTGTTCATAAACTGATGTGATGTCATTTTTAAAAAACAGTAAACAGGTCATTGTTTTCCTGAGCATCTTCCAGCAAATGCCTCAGTAGATATCACTCTACAGGAACACCCAAATTCCTCATGTTAAATGAACCAAATAAGAGGTAGTGCTTGATAATGAAATTCTGCTTAAGAACATTCAGCAATAAATGAGATCTTGGAAAAAATGACTAAAATTGCTTAGAAACTGCTTACAGGGACAACTGGTAATCACCAAGAAGGATGTCCCAGGAAAAGATTGATCTAGAACATCCGAGAGGCAGGAAAGGCTATGAGGGTCGACTGTGACAAAATCAAAGCTGTTTCAAGATGTAGGTGCTTCTGGGATGAAAAGTCACAAGACCTACCTGGAGTTAGGTGAGATCATGAGAGAGATAGTAAAACTCAAATTTAGATTTTGACTTTTAGCAATTAGCCGAAGTGAATGTGCCCATACAGCACATAATAGTATCTGGCCATTTGTACTTGAAGATACTGTCTACTAGGGTGGCTAGCCAATCCCTGTTGCAGACGCCCACTCAGGTACATTTGTGTTTGTTCAACACCCATAGAGCCCACCTGTGGTATATACTGCAACTACTCTGAGCAGATCTTAGTTACCGTTTCTGGGAGAAAGTGTGTTATCTAGCATGATCAACAGTCTGAACAAGGCCAACACACTCAAACCCTCAGTCCTGATGACTTGTGACTTTGTTCTAGCATAGTCATTGATGACTCCCAAGGGTTCCATCTACCCAGTTTCATTCACAAGTCTTGGGTCAACCCATGGTATGGTTTTTAAGCACTTTCCAAAGGTGCTACACGCTGGGATTGCCCCCTCCAGACTGATAATATCAGGAAGCCTCTTCCTGACAAATCAGCCATCGTGAGATTCGAAACCCACATCTCAAGGTCAGAATATGAACATTTTAACTACTCAGTCATACACACACACACACACACATATATATGAATATATGTATGTATCTATGTATGTGTGTGGTAAGGTAAAGAAGCAAAACACCCACAAAATAATAAAATTTTCAATATCCAATTGATATTCATGTGTTTCATGTTTAGTTGCTTATCTACAAGTGTAAATCAAAAAGTAAAGGCAATTTCCATATGATGGCATTATTTCCACTGACGAAGAACAAATGTATATGTCACTTTTTGATGCTTTCTTCCCACTTGCACACCTTTCATTGATTTATGGTGTGTGCACCATACTGTTCCAAAAATAAAGTTATGGATTTCCACATGTTTGAATCCTTGTCCACAAAATGTGCAATATGGTGCAGTGATGGCCCAGTTGCTGAGTGAAGTATGAGTATTTTTGAGCTCATTGCTCTGTTGTATATGATCTTATCAAATATTCACTAATGCCTTTGGAAAAGGCATCAATTCATTTTTTTACTCTCCAGTTATTGTTTAAGTAGCAGAATAGACTAGAATTTCTAATCTTAGAATGATAGTGTATAAGAGAAGGGCAACTTAATTCAAATCCATGGAGAAGATGTGAAACAACCATCTTTTAAAAAGTAGGTATCCCTTTATATCACAAGATAATAGTGGCAATCTGTTTGGTAAAAAATTCAATCATTTTGTGTTCTTACTGGGTAGAGAAACTGGGGTAACCTCTCCAGGGTGCAGAACAAGGCAATGATATAAGGAGGCTGTGCACTGCTCAGACAACATGACCCCACACTCAGCCATACTAACAAGATACAAAGGAATGCAGATCATTACATTTGGTCCAGAAATTATTTATGAGAAGTAAGGATAAAAACGAGTAAAGATTGTCATGGTCAAGTCATCCTTTATGCTGGAGTTGAGGTGACTAAATCTCTATTTCATTATTAGAGCTGCTGAAAACAAATCCAACAATGTCGTTGGTAAGTGAAAAAATGTTCAGGTGTCACCAGACTGGAGAAAACTAACATTCTCCAGTGTGAACACTATGACTGTGGGGGTTTAAATCTTGAAGCCAAGGGGAGAAAGAGAAAGTTTCTGTCTTTTGAAGAAGTGGGGTCATAAAATCATACATGTGACCAGAAACTCTTTCTGGTTTCTTTACAACTTGCATATGGGAAAATTTATTTTTTTGTTTTTTGTTATTATTTTATTTAATGGTTTATTTCATATTTTGACTGATTTAAACATTATTTAAATATATTAATTCTGGAGTAAAATTTTGTAAAATTGGACATTATTTTCTAGACAGCCTAATAAAAATTATGCAAAATCATATTAGTGGGGTACTCTATGAGGATGAAAATTTGAACTTTAATAATGCTCTAGTAAGATGAGTTTGTTAATCTTTACTTTAAGGCAGCTGCTCAAATGTGTTGACTATGAATTAGAAAAATAATAGTGACAATTTCTTTCAATGCATAAAAAATTGTCTTTTGTCTGGTATTGTACATGCTGAAGATTCATTGACTTGTGCAATGCTTATGACTCTGTCGTCATTTCATGGCAATAAAGAGATTAAACACTGCTGTAAACCACAGACTATCCCAAAAATATGTTATTTTTCCTATATTTTTATTTCTTCAAATTATTTTGCTTCTCTTTTGGAAGAAACGATATTTGTTTTAGTTTTTTTTTAACCTCACCTGATTGTCAGTCTCATGAAAATCTTTGCCTCGAGACAAGATCATGAAATATGAGCTAAAAAAGAAAATCAGAAATCAAGAAAGGATTATTTTTGTTCAGTTTTCAATGTCATCATTGTTTTTGCCTTTTATATAATTCAAACATTGAACAGAAAATCTTTTTATTGCATGCTGTGATGTATGTCTGCATGCATATGTATAAAGAGATTAGTAGATAAATCTATATATAAATTGTGTAAACAAAGTAAAAATTAACTCTACTTACTCTTTATTGGGTTCGCTGTATGAATGTGAACATGTCTTTTCTATATGTAGGCTTTTCATTTCTTATCTCAGTGTATGGAAAATATATATTTGAAAACATATGTACTTTCTTACATACACACACGCACACACATATAAATACACATTTTATTTAAACAAACTGCTACAATTTATATTTGAATTAACATTTCAAAATATTGTTGTTCCATAAGTTTCAGCTTTTTTCACATCATACTTTGGATTTTTTTACAGTATACACTTCTGACTACAGTTACTAATGCTTGACAAAAATGATGCTAATTTTCTGAAATTCAAGTCAAAGAGAAATTAGAAAATTAACAGGAACTGGACAATTCCATGACCTACTCATACATTGAACAAAAATTCATTATTTATTCAGTTATACATTTTGGTCACCATTCCCCTCCATCACATGCTTGTGGTCCATGGTGACATTCAAGGCAGAATTCTGTGATAGCTTACATCATCCTCTCTCTCTCAGAAGTTGAAGAGGCAGACCTACAAAGCAGCAGATGGTTTGAATTCAGAGTTTTCCTTCTAGAGTGATAGCCAGCCAAAGCTATATGGCATGGTCTGTCCTTCTATTTACTTACAGCTGGGGGGATGAGATGGATTTATACATTTCCAAAGGGTATTAGCACATAATGCAATGAACTCAATTGGAATTCAATTCTCCAATTCCTCAAACCAAGCCACTATCTATTACTCCACCTTGACCCAACAAAAATTATGATGGCAAAAACAAATTTATCATTAAATTTTCTCCCTTAAATATTACACTATATTTTGGCTATTATGGACTTATTTTTTAATTTTTTAACAATTTGATGTTTTATTCATGTACATTCTTACAATAATATGTTCAATTTACAATCATGTATGATAAAGAATAATTTATATTCAGCACATAGGTGAACCTGCCTTAATACAGATTCCTTTATTATTTCTAAATTGCCATAATATATTGGGAAAGATTGTTGAATTCTTTTCTGTTGCCTTTTATACGAATTTAAGTTCAGAGTTGTCTTTCATCTTGACTAGTTGTCACCCACTGCTAAAGAGATTTTGCCCTGCTATTTAACTGATAGTCAAACGGAGAAGAGATGTCTTTATATCATAAGCACCTTATGATTTAAAGACATCTCTTCTTCTAGTGTAAAACAAAGACAACAGACTAGGATAGAACTTGAACTTGATTCACTGATAATAATTCATGCTTCTTGCCTATACAAAAATGACACCTGTTTACCATTAGCATTATAATTCCTATCAAATCTGCTTGAATAATCTAACTCAGATGACTTTTTTCCCCTTCTTTTAGTGCATTTTAGTGCAACCTTAATTTGATATATTTTTGGTGGGTAACTTAATTTGATATGTTCCTTAATACAATACAATTTTGGGGGTATCGTAAATCAATACATTTTTTATTGATTTATTATTTGTCGCTTATGGACACTTTGCATATTATTTAAAGCCAGAAAATAGTTTTAGATTTTAAGAATTTTTTTGAAATAATAATGGTTTATTGATACAAGTTTTACTGATTAACATAACCTATAGCTGGGGGAAAATGGAGGATTTATACCATTTCAAAGGATATTTACATGTAAATGAATATAACAAACCCAACATCAATTGAAACTTTGCTCTCTGATTAACAATTCGGAGCCATAATCCATTACACCAGCTATACATCCAAGCTTACAACACTTGATATTCTCACATAGTCAACCATCTAGGTACTGACCAGGCTCATCATTGCTTAACTTCAGTGATTGTATGGGAACTGTTGTTTCAACATGATGGGGCTGTAAGCCTAATTCAATAATCCTAGTTACTTATATTGAAAATCAGACTGTTAGTATTATAAAGATAAAAATTATTTTTACTAATATCTATAATAGTAATCATGGGAAGATGTAATACTTGTAAAACTGACAAGAAACATAGGAAAAACAAAAATATCTTTGCAAATAACATTTGTCTTTGCGCAGACTTGTATGAATAAAAAAAAAAAGTTTATGTAAAAACGCATTTGTTCTCTTTTAAAGAAGTTTATATTCTTACCTGTTTTTTATTTAAATCATTTCATCCAAGGAAGACGATAATGCCACTAAGATTCAAAGAGTGTATTGAGAGTGAAAGAGAATGATGAAACATTAGTGAGGAGAAAGAACAATAAAAGATCAGGATACAGGAAGACAGAAGATGGCAATTGACATTACATTTAAATTATTGAAGAGTGGAGGTGGTGGGGAAGCAATAAATCAGAAAGAGTTGCAGAGGTGAGAAGTGCAAGAAAATAGGCTATTGGAATAGAACATTGTTGCATCTAGCTAGTTCAACAGTAAAACAATGGGACCTAACTGCCAATCTAGTTGTATGCTTAAATTCATGCAGTCAAGACACCAAGGAAGAAAGCTCATCAGAATATTTGCCATGAAAATAAAAGGACAGAATTAGAAGCACTAACCAATTATTTACCATGAATTTTTGTCATGTGACAAAAATAGCATTTTTTAAAATTTTGCTTCAGAGAATCTTTGTTTTTGGTAATGTTCATGATAGAATTTTGACAAATTTAAATTATTAAAATCAATTTTTCTTTTGAATTTGAGATTGAAATAAAGTTCGATAGATTGTCGTGAATGGGTGCTACAGGTTTGAAATGGCTGAGGTTGCAGTTGGTCACCAGTTTCTAGTGGCAGGAGATACAACTTGTTGCTGATTAAGATGAAGAAGAAGGAAAATACAGTGTGTATGCATATAGCTGGAAAATGGAGAAAAAAACATTTAGAGATTTTGTTGTTAGAAAATATGCTCTTTCTGTAATGCACCACATGGCTCCATTTGAAGTTTGGCAATCGGTTACCCAGGGATTTTTTCCTTGGAGGTGATGAGATATGATACACCTTGTACCTAATACATTATGTAGTGAAAAGAGAAAAAAGATTTGTCCTTCTTTATGTAGTCTTAGACAGTGCCACCTATTGGACATCTTAGCAGACAAGGTGAGAGTAATCCCCACAAGATAATTACATGATTAATTTCAGAATAGAACACAAGTTCTTTGTTATATATTGTCCAACATTCACTGTCATATGTGAGGACTGACATTACATCATAGTCAAGTGCTCTTTTCTTTGCTTTTAATAAATTTTTCCTCTTTCTTAATATTTAGTTCAGTAAAATATAATTCATCTTAAATATGTATATTATTATCTGTTAATAAATATTCTCTTTCTCTTTCCTTCTGACGTCTTCAAACATCCTGTGTAGCATAAAGCCAGAGTGTCATCATGTTAGGTGTTACTGTTGTTTCTGTAGTTAAGGTTTTTATGGGGTCGGTGGAAAGGGTGATCGGTCATAACCAACCAGTTTACAATTCAAGTTGGTTCTTCTCATAAACTGGTTGCCAATCAAATTTGTAACCCAAGTCTTCTCTGCTATTTAATCCATAGCTGGAGGGGGGAAGAGATGGATTTATGCCTTTTCCAAAGGTATTTGTGTGGAAATGAATGCATCAAACGAGCTGTAATTTTAAACTGATTACACTTTCTGCACTATGCCAAACACTTAACAGAAAACATATTAATCAACCTGATCCTTTAAAATACTTGATATGAACACTTGGAGTGTGATATACTTTTTATATACAATACAGTACCTTATCAGCATTTGATTTAACATTTGTTTCTTCACTGTATGATATAAGAAATATTTTTCAAATGATAAGCTTTGAGAACCATTGGGTTGATTGCTCAACTGGGGAATACCATTAACATAAATCTCTGTATGGAATACAGAGAAATGTAATGTTATTCCTGTTTGCTTTAATGAATTTATTTGTTCTATTACATCATGAATTTGAAATATTCATGTGTTGGAACTGCCTTCTCCTTGAGCATTTAATACATTAACAGGAAGCTGAAAGTAGAAGTAGCAAAACACTAAAATGATAAATAAATATTTTCAGTAATTCTCTGAGTTTAAATGTAATTGAAATCAAGTGTCAAAATTGAATTAAGGAATTTATTTTTCAGTTTTATTTATTTATTTTTTTTTTTTTTCTCAGATGGAAAATTTCCTCATTCTTTTCAAAATTTACCAATCCATCAAAATTCTTTTTTGACACTTGATTTTTCTTTCCTGGCAAAAATGCTTTCACTGCTTTTAATTTCCTGATTTTTCAAAGAGGGGTGGACCAGAGTTAAGAAACAATGTAAATCTTGTCTTGCTGCCATGATTTTTCTTGAACAAATACAAAAAGAATTTCATGGTGCATCAGAATAGAAAAGAGCAAAAACTGACAATGATTATTACCAGTTTTTTCTAAAACTGCTAAAGATGTAATTTATATCTGTAAAATATTATTGAAATATGTTATCACTCTGTTCCTCCATTAGTTATAAAGTTAACATGTGCATTACACCCTTGCCTATTATCTCAGATAAATAATAGACCATTCCATTCTTATCATGAGCAAAGACAGAAGGAAAATATATAACAGAAGCACTATTTGTTTTCAGTGAGGAAAAAGGAAGCATACAAAATAAGTAGAAAGAAATGGAAGATGGTGGACTGTCATGAATTTAACATCTGCTTCTGTGAAATGGAAAAAAAAATTCTATTTTTAATCTTTTCATTTGTTTTTTCTTACTTCTTTAATAATGACCTTTAGTCATGCGTTTCTTTTTATCATTTAATCCCAAGTAAAGCAGTAACACAATGAGTATGCAAGGGGCTACAGGGAGGGAAAGTGAAAGAGAAGACTGAGCATAGGGAGGATTGAGGAAAGGACCAAAGATGAATGTGGTTTAAGAAGACAGAAGATGGCGATTGACATTGCATTTAAATTTTTGAAGATTGTACTTATCAGGGAAACAAGGAAATGGAAGGGAGTTCTCCAGTGAGAAGGGTAAGAAAGGAAACTGCTGGAGTAGAACAGGCAGATGCATTTAGCTATTTCAACAGTAAAAGTGTGTGACCTAGATGCCAATTTAGTAGCACACTTAAATTAATGTATTCAGGACACTATTGAAAAAAGCACATGAGAGCAGTTGCCAAGAAAATATTTGTAGAAAAAAAAAAAACACAGGTAAGCCACATCATGTTGGTGAGAAAGTAATTGATTTTAAGATGTCTGGTCAGGATTGATTACATTACCAATTCTTCTTGAGGTTTTGTTAAGAATTACTAGACATATAGCAGGAGCACCAGACCAGATATGGCAACAGTTTTCAATGCCCAGCCAAATGGTAGATTTGTAAATGTGCAAGACAGATTCTATCAACAAAAAAAAAACAACTTTCTGGCACAACATTGTGACACAAGTTTCCTTGCAGTACAGATAGCTATTGAGTCAATATAGTTACTACACTTCAAGTCAGTGGAAAATGTGAGGCTAAGAAAGCATAGTGTGTTGCTCTCCTGGAGTCTAACATCAGCCATGCTGATATCAAGCAGAAAAGATTCCCTGTGGTGGTTAAATGAAAGTAGTTTTGTTTTTGAGGCATTAAAATTTACAAGCCATTTCTTGCCCCTGTTAATCACTGACTGGTGGTTATGCTTGTTATTGCAATAAGTTGTTAAGACAAATATTTAATGATGCAATAAGGAAATTTGGTGCTACTATAGTATGAGATTTACTGTTCATTTTCTACTGTGGTATGATATCTACCAATCAACTAAATGGGCTAGAATTGTTTTGTCTGATGTTAGCTTGTTTATTTTGTAACAGAATTACATAAATACCTTGTTTATTGTTATAACCTCGCAAAGGTTACCGAATAGAATAATCACGCGAATGTTGGTAATGAACAACAATACTTAGAACAAGAACAACACATATAAGATTTGCCAGTGGCATGTAGAAAAAGTAGTCAACTGCTAAAAATGAGTGAAGTGAATCCCACAAGGAATCTCTAACTGCAGACCAACATACAGTATTTAATACTGTATTTATGTGAATGGGGACATATCCATTATTTTCCGTATATATGCTACAACATTTATGAATATAAATTAGATAAATGCCCTGCTCTTTAGTTTAAAATAACACTGTATGTAGTTTGAGGAATTAATTGCTGTAGGCCATAAGTGGAGTGTTTGGTAGAGTGCGTCATCATTTACATAGGTTGCAAATGCCTCAGTAGATATCAAGCTATAGTAGCAATTGAAATTCCCATGTGTATTTTATCTTTCAAGGAGCTTATTCAGTCATTAAATTAATGAGAAAATTCATCTAAAGAAACTGTGCATTTTTGATGTGTACTGCCAGTTATAATAAACATAATTACATCAGCTCATTCATTTGGTAAAAAAATATTTTCTTGCTAAAATAACTTTATATTTAAATACACAAATTGATAAATAAAATATGAGTGTTAAAAGTGGGAGGTTATTTCCCCTTAGATATGCAGTCACACAATGCATCCTGCATAATGCAGTACTGAATTTAAAATATTCTCTCTTGCCACACAATATCACAAACCTGCACAACAGAATACCTGAAATGATTGTTAAAGTAGGACAATTTCAGCAACTTACTTTTTCCTAACTTCTGTTACATATTCACTGTACACATATCAACATACCAAGATGTCAGTAGCACTAAAATATGGTCTTCATAGTTACACTTCTTTTGTGTTTTCCTTCACATTTCCAGTTTCCGCCTTTGTATTTATCTCAATAAGTTTATAACATTTTAAGGCTATTTTTCAATACCCTATGAATACTTTTTTCATTTGCTTGTCATCTTTCACTAAGCAATCACAAAATCAATTTTGGAGCTGATCATGTGATATTCTCCTCCTTCTATTTGCCATATCCCTTAAGATGTAAATGATCATGGCTCTCTGCAACATTCTATTATGTGTAGCTCTAAGAAATATTTCTCCTTTTACTATCCTTCCCAGTTACTCTTCTGCTATACTTGTTAAGTTACAGTTTGCACTTTGCCCCTCTTGCTAAGTGCTAAATTCTCCAAGCCTTCTTTTCTCATCCAAAGAAAAAATCCGTTTTGTTTCCATTTTTCTTAAAACCTCCTCATTGCTCACATGTTTTGTGCATGGTATTCTTGGCTTCCTTTTGCAAAATCCCATCACTGCTGGTTGAAGTCACATCTTCATCTGTGAGGAAACTGCCAGTATTCACAGCCATATAAGAGTATTGACATATAGCAGTCTAGCAACCTTTTCTTTTTTACTAATTAAATTTTCCTTTTTCCTTAATACTTAGCTTTTGGATAACATCAACATGACTTTCAATTTCTGTGTCTCATTCTCTGTTGTCTGTTAAAACACTTCCTAGTTAAGTGAATTTCTGTATTTGCTTGATTTTGACATGTGTGATAGATGCAAGCTGGTCTCCAGAACAGGAAAAGCAAAAAAATAAGTAAAGAGAGTTACACATTCAAATGAACACACATGTGATGTCCTGTCAGAGTATTTAAAATATTTTTGCTACTTATGCTTTCCCTGTATATTTAAGATATTTAATTTGCTTATTGATAGATGTAGAAAATGGATTGGCTTCTTGTACTGTCAAATTTACCTGAATAGATAGAAGATAAGATATTTCTCTTTTCATCTTAAGAAAGAGAAGCCCACCAATATAGAGCAAGATTCTCTTGTCATCACTTTCATGGATAACAAGAGATATGTCATTATCATGAACTCTTAATTATCATAATCTTAATTAGCCAAAATGAAAAATGTATCAAAAGCAAATTAAAAAAAAAAAAAAAAAAGTGGAGATAAAGGAGATAAATTAATTGAATATAGTTGGAAAATTACCTTCTTTTTCTTTTCTTTTTCTATATGCTTTGTGCCTTTAGGATATTAGCAATTATGGCTCTGCACAATCTCTTGTCCTTTGTAGAGCTTATCAAATTTTACCTTTTTGTTCTTTCTCCTAATCCCTATTTGGTACATTTATACAAGCTCATTAGGTAGGTTATTTTCAAATCCCACTTTCCTCATGATGTACCTTAGGAATTTCAAGTACCTCTATCTGATACTAAGTATAAGTGTACTTTTTATTTTCATCTTCTGTAAAACTTCAATGTTGTTGATATGTACAGTCAATGATGTTTTTACTATCCTTCTGAAGAACCACATTTGTGCTACCTCTTCTTCATCTATCAAGAGATTGTCAAACATTCACTACCAAATGCATAAGAGTTCACAACTCTTTTTTTTTCTTTGTTTCTACTGCTATTTTCTTGTTTCTTATTGCTTTCCTTAACTTTTGATAGGCATCTTTCACACTCTCAATGTGTCTTCAGTTTTCAGTGTATGTAGCTTAAATAAGTCTGTATTGCTGCAACATCACTTGTACAAATCACAATATCGCTGGTTCAATTCAACCATCCTCGTTTTCTTCACATGTCACTACATATAGCCAACGTTTCTATCCCCTTTTTCACGACTCCAGCACTCTTTTATCAGGCCAACACCGCGGTTCCCCAGCCAATTAGTGTTCTTCACTGTTATTCTTGGTTACATAGGCAAATTGCCTCCTCCAGTTTGACCAATCAGCACATGACTTGCTATTGGTGGAAGCATTCCAAACTGTACAAAAAACCCTCATCTTTGCACATACTGCTAGAATGGCTGGATGAGAGAGTAATGCCATTTTCACAAAGCAAACTTGCTGATGTCATGTGCTGCACGTTAAGGTAAGACACTTATTTTTCTATACCACCAGATGCAAGCCGCTCTGGCTAGCTTGCTTCTACAGGGCTGTTCACCACAGTGTCAAATTTTTCATCCTCTGTTAACACAATTCCTAGAGATTTAAATTTTTATACTTGTTTGATCTTGGCATTTCTAATTCATAGTTTGTATCTACGGCTGTTTCTTTTGCTGACAGCCATACATTGTCTTTTTACAACTGATGTTTAGTGCTTTCTTCTTGCTTTTCTTTTCCAATTTCTGTAGGAGATTCTTTGATTTCCTTTTTGTGTGTGTTAAGATTATGGCTGTTAATAATTACACTTTAACTGCTTCATTGTTATAGCACTGTTTCCTGGCAATGCTGGCCCATTATCAAAAAAATAGTAAATTGCCATTTACTGGAAATAAATGACAATAAAGAAGCTGATGGTTATTTCAAGTGGATGCTACCATTTAGGCTCTGATGAGATATTCTGCATCACAGACAACACTCCCAACATGCAATCTATATATAAAATTCTGTGACTTCTGTAAGTTTGTCTGTCCATCACATCCTCTAAAATAGCTATACATTGACTGATCAAAACCAATTTTTTTTGTAGAAATTCAAAACGGGAAAGTAAGTACTAAGTACAGTTGGTTTTACTCAGGTGTGTTGCTTAATACAATAAATTTTCATTCATTTTTGGGGGGTGGGCGGAGGAAATTAAAGATTTATTATTAACATACAAAATACTCCCACTATTTTAAAAATAATTTAATGAATAAAATAAAAAAAACTTATTGATTAAAAATGCAATATTGCTTTTAGTGTATCTTTTCTATTGTAGAGGACCGTGGCTGTGATGTTTAGTATGTAAAACACACGTGGGTAGAATTTCCCTGCTAGCCAGTCCAACTACATGAGAAAGTTGGACTTTAATTAAGTCGAAAGAAGGCAAAGAAAAACAAACACAAGACCGATAAATATATGTAAACAAATATATGTATTAATAACAAGAAAGGTTACAAGTTACATAGACAGTTACATGGACAGAGTGTGTGTGGTGAATATTGTGTGTGTGTTGTGGTGAGTGTTCGTACATACGTGTATTGTTCTTAGCGTGTTCCCAGCATTTGGGAAATGCTGTATCTGTGAGCGTTCACATCTGCAAAGTGGTAAGGCTGAAAGCCTGAGGAAAAAGAGGAAGAGGTGAAGGGTCACCGAGTATTTATAGACAGGGAAGAGAGACCCCTGGTGAAAAGATTAAGGAACTAAAGGAGGAGCTAACTCCGACACTATTCAGCAAAATTGAACAATGGGTAGACTTTGTAAATCTTACCAAAAGTTTTAGTGATAACTTCAACAATACTAAATACTTTGAGGATTTCAACATGTATCAGTGTTTCAAAAAAATGTTAGTATTATAAAATATAGTTTTCCACTATGTGTGTACACTAAACAAGATTATGCCTAAGAACAACTTCAGTTGTAATACAAATGCTACGGACTGATAGTTCACACTTTCCTGAAAATACTTATGTATTTCAACAGTGGGGTAGTAGTCTATTATTGATGTCTAAATCCATCAACAGCTGCAAAAGTGTTCTTTTTCTATGTGCTGTATCTCTTCAGGACAATGATCATCATAGCAATCCACAATTTCCAATCTTTGTAACTCTTAATGGTTTTTTTGTTATTTCTCCTAAACCTTGTTCCACCATCCATTGCTCAAGATTACTGGGGAGGTTATACATTGTTTTCTTCTGTCCCTCTTAATTTCAATCTCTCCTGTGAGTATCAAATTTGCCAAGCCCTCTTACTTCATTATATGTCCTACAAATTTTAAGTATCTCTTCCTGATGTTAAGTATATGCGTGCTTACTGTTTCCATTTTCTCTAAAACTTTATTGTTGTTCATATGTTCAGTCCATGGTATTCTCAGCATCCTTCTGCAGAACTACATTTCTTTTGTTTCTTCTGAGGAGATTGGCCAGTATTCAATGTCGTATAAGAGGACTGATATTTCATAAGGGTTCAGTACTTTGTTTCTAATTAATTTTTTCTATTTATTATTACTTTGCTTAGTTTTTACAAGACATCTTTCACTATCCTAATTTGCATTCAGATTACAGTGTTGTGCTTTCCGACTTCTGTTCAAACACTTCCTAGATATTTAAATTGTTGTACTTGCTTGATTTTCATATCTCCAATTTGTAATTTCCATGGCAGGCTGTTCCTTTTGCTAACAAGCATGCATTCTGTCTTGTTGCAATTAATGTTTAGTCCTTTTGGCTTTCTTTCACTACCTTCTGTCGGAGTTCTTGTAGTTGTTTCCTTTCTGGATCTGCTATCAACACTGTGTCATCTGCATATCTTCTATTATTAAGACTGTGAGCCCCCAATAATGAATCCTCATAGAACGTCTAATTTTCTAAGAATTGCCTCATTTTATTTGTTCAATAAGCGTCTGGTGAGAAGTCACATCTTTGACACCTTTGTACTTTCGTTTATGTGTTTAATTGATTTTTCTGTCAGTATGCAGGTGGTTTGCTCTCGTTAAAGGTTCTGGATTATTCTAATATCCTTTCCAAATAGTTAAGGTTATCTAGAATTACTGAATAAAAAAGCTTGTAAAATATAGATTATACTGGAGTTACGAATTGCTTCATCAATAAAAACAACTGTCATCAGTAATCTATCTCTGATTTTCTTTTTAAATTTAATCTAAAAATTTAGACCTTTTTAAAATGGAATAAGGAAAAACTAATGTTAATATTAAAAATTATTTTGAAGGAAAAATTATAAATGGAATCTCATCGGAACAAACTGACTAGGCACACTGATTTTCCTTCATAAAATAACTGCTAATCACAAAGAATCAATTTTTTCACAAACTATGATGCATTTTAATAAAGAACATTGTCACAGATGAAGAAGAGACTTCAAGCAGCAGGAATATGGTTCTGCAGAAGGATTCTAAGAATACCATAGTCTGAACATGTGAGTAACAAAACATTTTATAGAAAATGGAAGCATAAAAGACAATTCTATTTAGAATCATAAAGAGGCACTTTAAATTTCTAGGGCACATGAGGAGGAAAGAAGGCTTAAAAAATCTGACACTCAGAGGGCATAATGAAGGCAACAGAGATAGAGAAAAGCAGCGCATAGCCAACTTAATGAGCTTGTGAATATATGGATGGCAGAACAAGATTTAGGAGTGATAACAAAAATGCAAAATATTTTAAGAGCTACAAAGGACAGGAAATTGTGAAGAGCCATGATCATATAAGCCCTGAATGGATAGAAGATGAGATACATGATTCATTTTGTATTTCCCTTCAAAAAATAAATGATAAGTTTGATCAGAATTGACACTGTTATTTTCGTCAAATTTTTAAAAAAATTATTAATACTTATAAAATACTTTTTATTTTGATATTAATGTAGGTTAAAATAAATATTATAAGAAATACTACAGTGATATTAATGTAAAGGTTTTATATATAATGAGGTGCTGAAAAGTTTCCTGCTTTAATAAGAAGTTCTTTCAAAGAAAATAACATATTTGGTCAGATGGCAATGTTTAATTAAACCTAGTATGTCTGAAACACTATAGACTTAATAGTTTCTAAGTGTATCATTCCTTTTTTATTAGTTAAAAACTCAGATTTGATTCTTAAAGAAACATGAGATATCCTGTAAATTATGTTCAAGCAGGAAACATTTACCATTATAGAAAATGGAATTGGCATTCACTTTCACACAAATGCATTTAGGGAGGACATGAATAATTCTCTCTGCCAATTATAGTCTTAATGCTTAGTTAGACCGGGTTCTTTATCCTTGGTTGGTAACTACTCAAGAAGAAAGACTACTCTGAATTAAATACAATGGAGAAGGTAACAGGAAACCACTACAGTCATCCCCAAGAATTGATCTTCATTCAGATAATAAAGAAAATGGAGGAATATTGCATCTGAAAAGTTATATCAGCATATTTATTCTGTATAGAGATTAGTTTTGATATTTGACTACAGGCACAAATAATATGTGAGGATTGAACCCTCCTACTCGGTAGAAATGGTTACCAAATTAGTTTGCATTCCAGATAACCGAAAAGATTATGTTTCACATAGATTTGTTTTTATATCCATTCTGTCAAAACATGATTGCTTCGAAAAAGCCCTAATATTTTAAAAATAAGAAGGGAGACTCAAAATTTGCATAAAATGTGTAGTTGCCAACCTATTAGAAATTCTTTAATATCACTGAGATTTGTATCATTTTGAAAGATCAATATTCTGATGTGAATCAAAGAGGTCAAAATATATTGGATCAGATAGCAACATAAATGTTAGTGATATTAATTACTAGTATTTTTAAAACACATAAAAATTTGGACTTAAAAGAAAAGAAGAAACATTGTCTTATACTTGTCTAAGACAACTTTGTCATTAAACATTTATACAATTCTGTTCGTAAAATTATCAAAGTTCAGAATTTGACATTTATTCTTTACATTATGCTTGAAGGCAATAATGGATACTCACACCATTTTGATATTAATAAAAATGTCATGTAATTTTGCTGATCTAACATAATTTGATGTATTGGGAAGCAGAACTGAATAAAAGTATAGAAAGAAGAATAAATTCAGAAGTTTTCAAAATAATAATTTGCAAATAATAATTTAATCAAGTTTTTTCATTTGTCTTTTTATATCCAGATTTTTTAAAGGCATGTGAAAGTTAAATCTGAAACTGTTTCAGGTTTGCAAATACATTGAACATTGTCGCCACATCTGGTTTGGTACTTCTGCTATATCTCTGCAGAGTCTTTGCAAAACCCAATATGACGAAACAACCAAGACAAGGATACCAATTTGAATAAATTAGTGTATAATAATTATGTATAAGATTGTTGTTAGATGAGCAAAGGGAAATATGAAATGCTTGAAGAAGCTACACATTTATTATGGAGAATATCTATTGATCATGTTTACTGTGTTATTTTGTAAATTCTGTTTATATACAAAGATATTTCCAAGTAAAATTTTTATCCATATTATTTTCTGTATTTTTTTGTATGCACTTGGAAGAATATTAATCATATTACTGACCCCTTCTTTTGAGATATATATATATATATATATATATATATATATATATATATATATATATAGAGAGAGAGAGAGAGAGAGAGCAACTAAGATCCTCTCAGCATAGATGCAGCATAAATCACAGATGGGCATATGGGTTTTGAACAAACACAAATGTGCCTGAACAGGCATCTGCCACAGGGATTGGCTAGCATCCCTAGCAGATGGGTTTGACTAGAAATGAGCAACTAGACGTGTATATATATATATATATATATATATATATATCTTGCAAGAATTCAACTACAAGATTTTGTCAATTCAAGCAACAAGATCTCCTTATTTAATTTTTTATTGCATTTTTCCAAAATTTACTTTCTATATATTAGTATCAAAATTGTGAATAAACTGAAGTTAATGTATTGTCCAAGTCCTTTCAACTTCATTATCAAGAATTGGGTGTTGTCAGTGTAACTCACCACTAGTCTCCATGAAAAAAGTTCATGCTTTATACAAATGTCATCTTTTTATTTAAGAAATGCACTGTGAAAATATCTCTCAAAAGGGGAAATGGATAAACAAAGTACATTTTAAATAAATACAGAAACAAGAAAAACACTTTGCAACCAGAAAAAATAACAATTTGGAAGCAACTCAAAGAAATGATAAAGGGAAACATGTTGTCTTGGAGGAGAATTTCAAAATTTTGCCTCATAGACCAGTAGCCTCTACAGAACATGTGGTAGTTTCCTTACCCTTAATGGGTCACATGGTATCAGATACTATAGTGGAAATGAAAAGCAGACAGAGCAGCCAACCACTACTGGTAATGGTACCTGATCCCCCCCCCACCCGTCGGTCAAACAGACGTCATTTAGTGTGCTGTCTCTGCAGAAAGAAAGCACACGGCTGCCCTGAAGAAGAGTGCTGGTGGAAACCATAGAATGTCTGGTTATGAAGAAAGAAAATCTCTAACAGCTTCACCATAAGATAGTTGGTGTGCTGAGCAGTGTTAGCTAGACAAATGATTCTATTGAAAGCCAGCTGCTAAAGTTTTAAGCTCCATAAAAGCAGATACATTTTCTTAAAAGGCAGTTTGCCATGTTGATTGTATAACAGGATCCCAGTGTGTTACCAAGGATTTCTATTCATGCTACCCAGCATGATATGAAATTGATTCATTCTTGCTTGTGTTTCCAGTGTGTCTTGGCTGCGTTCATTCCATACATGTGGTGTTCCCGTGTGATTGTATCCTGATCACCGTGATCCAGTGTGCAGCTCTTTTAATGTTTGATTCTGGTGCTACTGATTTTTCTGTCACTTTTCATTAGCAAATACCCAACCAATGAGAAGAAAATCTACACAGACTCATGGAAATTACAGCTAAACACATGTTTGCATAAAAGTATATTTCTATGGAACATTAAAAATTATCTTCATAATTTTAACACTATTACTGCAGCTACCATACTATTACTGCTACTACTACTAAGTGACAAGCTCTGTCAGCCTGCTAACACATATACCAGGCCCTTCAGCAACACTTACAGTCAGCATGGTCAACAAGATTTGTCGGCTACAATCTGGCATTTTTTTTAGAAAGCTTGAATTAAAATCAATCCAAAGTGATACCATGTGTAATGGTTAATTTGAACTAGTCTACATCAGAATAGCATTTATCAAATATTTACACATATTTATATATAAATAATATTTTTCTTATTTTTCATGCAGATTCTTCTTCTTTGTGCATTGACCCTTCAAGATGTGTGCAATCATAGCTCTCCACAATTTCCTATCCTTTGTAGCTCTTAGTAAATTGTCTTTTCACTATCTCTCCTAATCCTTGTTTTGCAAACCATTTCCACAGTCTTGTTATGTGGGTTATGAACTGATTTCATTTGTGCCTCTTACCTTCAAGATGTCCAGTTCATATCAAATTTCCCGAGCCCTTTTTCCTCATCATGTGGCCTAGAAATTTCAACCCTCTTCCTGATGTTAAGTATCCTTTTTGTTTCCATTTTCTTTAAAACTTTCTTGCTGCTCATTATGAAATGAACTCTTCCTTTGTACTTTTGTATGTAAATGTATTGTATGCAAAGGAACATACATTTTCTTTTATAAATTCTCCTGTATTTTAGGGAGGGGGATGATGTGGAGAGACATCAATAGTGTCGTTCGGCTCAGTTTCTTTTAATATCTGTCTGTATCACTGAGATGAGATATTATGATTACTTACAATATTTACATTATTCAAACTGTTATCTTCATCTTCATTGCCATATTCACAACGATTCCGATGCTGTATGCTCCTCCGGCCTTCTTCAGGTCATTGGAATTTTGAACCAAACCCTTTATTTCATCCACCAGGGTAGATTGTTCTAGTTGTTGACTAGACACAAGGAATTGTGAGTTAAATACCAGGCTACAGCAGTGGTGAACCAAAACTTTGAAATTTGAGTTAAAGGGAAATAACTAAGACATACGAAAGAGACATGGCACGTGGAACTAGAACAATCTGCCCCAGTGAACAAAATAAATGGTTTGGATCAAAATTCTAATCACCTGAAGAAGGCTGGAGTGTACAACAGGTGAGCTGTGAATATGCCATTGAAGATGAGGGTAACAGTCCAAATAATGTAAATAATGTAAGTAATCTTTTTTTCTTTTGTTTTTTGAATAAATTGTTATGAGTTTAAAAGCAATTCAAAAACAGCAGGAAGATGAGACGGCGATCGCCTTTCTTAATGTTATCGCTGTCTCATCTTCCTGCTGTTTTTGAATTGTTTTTAAATTCATAACAATGCATAATCTCAAATCCTGGGTCATAGGGGCATATACTGTGGCTGCAGTAGAAATGGTATTTCTTGGGCAAGATAGCCTGATAGAGCCCAACTCTCTTCAGGCCAGTTTGAATTCAGAGTTTTCCTTCTAGATCGGTTGCCCTGCTAAGCTATAGAACCCATTCTGTCCTATTTACCCATAGCTGGGGATAGAAGAATAGGATTCATACCTTTCCCATGGGTATTAGCATGAAAGTGAATGTAGTGGATCTGACAAGAATTCGGACTCTGCTCTGTAATTCCTCAATCCAAACCACTATCCATTACTACACTGTGCCTATCAGAGTGCACATAAGATGGGAATCAGCAAAGGCTAAAAATTTGGTCATGGCATTTTATCACTGTTGCTGAACTGACATCTCAACATGAAAAGACAAATGAGAATATTCATCTATAGCCATTAACAAATACTTATGCTTTTAAATGTATAACATTGCTCATATGTTCAGTCCACAGTATTCTCAACATTCTTCTACAGAACCAAATTTCTGTTCCTTCAAATCACTTCTTTATCTGCAAGGAGACTATCCACCATTCACTGCCATATAGGAGGATATTATATAAAAGTTCAGTACTCTTTCCTTGAGGAGGCATGGTGGAGTAATGGATAGCAGCTCAGATTGAGGAATTGGAAAGCTAAGTTTGAATTCCATTCAAATCCATTACATTCACTTACGTGCTAATACCCTTGGGAAAAGTATGAATCCTATTCTTTTCCCCCACCAGATACTGGCAAATAGCAGGACAGACCAGGTTCTGTAGCCTTTGATAGTAACTGGTTTACTGCAGAAAGAAATGGCAAACTACTGCAGGAAAAAATCTGCCTCGTCCATTATGTATCGAAAAATAGATGATCACCAAAGTGTGTATCATGCATGGCACATAACTGACTGACTCTTTCCTTTGTTCCTAACAAAATTTGCCTTGCTTTTGGAATGCTACTTTCACTATTCCAATCTGCCTTCAGATACATGCAGATCTAGTGGAGTGAATTGTGTCATGGTGCTCTTTTTCTCTCAGATGAAGCCCAACTGACCCTACTATACTGTGCAGATGACATAATCAAAACAATGTGTATGCACAAAATTAAAAATATATAATGGCTACAATTTACCCATCACACCCTGTAAATCAGGAAATGAACAGCTTAAATATTAATATTTTAGGCATACGTGAAACAATGTGTGCAAACGATAGAGATTTCGTCAGTGACAAATGCAGTGTCATATATGCAGGCAGAGAGAAAAATAAGCAGAGTGTAAGACTGATATTAGACCAAGATTTAAAGAAATGTGTTCTGGGATACTATCAACTATCTGAAAGAATTCTTGTAGTGAAGCTGAGAGGAAAGCCTTTCAATGTATCCATCATAGTTGTATATGTGCCAACAACACAAAGTAAAAAAAAGAAACTGAAAAATTTCACTGTACACTAGAAAGCACCAAGGCTCAATGCAAATTGCAACAAATTACAATCATCTTAGGAGATCTGTATACCAAAGTAAGCAGGGAGAGAAATGCTGAAGTTGGTGGCAAATTTGAACTAGGAACTTGTAATGAATACAAAGAAAATTGTGTCCAATTGTTCATGGTGAATGATCAGGTAGTAGTCATATGCAAAGGTCAGCTGCAGGAGTGATAGCTTTCCATTGATATGTAAACAAAGAGTGAAACTAGGGAAATTGAAGAGGGCCAAATTGCCAAAAAACTGACTCCTGAATGATCCAAATGGGAAGGAGAAATATTTGGACAGTGTTAAAAGCAGATACAATGAAAAGAATTGAAACTCAAGGTGAGACACCACAAGAGAAGCTTTAGTCTCATCAGAAATCGAGATCATCCCAAAGAAAAATAGAATAGACAACAGATTATATTCTCAACATGATGAAAAGGAATCAAAGAAACGCTAAGATACAGCACAGAAAACAGGACATTGCACAAAGAAATTTAGAACAAATCCAGGCAGGTTAAAGAAGAATGGTTTTATGAAAAGAGGAGGCAGAAATAGAAAGAATGGCTTTTGCAGATACGCATGAAAAATATGAGAACAGGACAAAAGACACTATTTACATTATTCAGACTACTGTCATCATCTTTGTCGCCATATTTATTACAACATTTCAGCCATTGTACGCTCCAGCCTTCTTCAGGTGATTGGAATGTCAAACTGAACACTTTATTTCGCTCACTGGGGTAGACTGTTTTAGTTCCACATGCTATGTTTAATGGATGTCAGTTATCAGTTATCTCCTGTTAATTCCCTTCTGAAAGTTCTTCACTGCCTTAACCAGGTATTGAACTCACATTCGGTTGTGGGTTCCGAGATGAATTCGCTCTCCAAGGAATGACAAACGCAATAATTAAATATAAGAAATAAAATGTATTTACACAATCATACAAAGAGTAATACTGTTAGTAAGTCCAGGAACGTGGTTAGTAGCAAATACAGATAGATATATACAGTCTCGAAGTAGGACTTCCTTAGAGTCTACGTGCTTGTAACTGACTTCTACAAGAAGTTACCTCACTCTATCCGACTGCCGACTGGCTACTACCGACTACCCTCACTGACTGTAACTCTGGGTATTTAACGGCAACAGTTCAGGTACACTTGATAGAATCCACTTATATGAAAAAGGGGTGGACCCCATAACACATTCTTTGGGTCCTGTCACTGGATTTAACTAACACCTTTATTCACTGTGCCATGTGTCCTTGTGAGGGTGTGAGTTCAATACCCAGTTAAGGCAGTGGAGTACTTGGGAATTAACAGGAGATAACTGAACACTGATATCCATTAAAACATGGCATGTGAAACTAGAACAGTCTCCTCCAGTGAACAAAATAAAGGGTTTAGTTTGACATTCCAACCACCTGAAGAAGGCCGGAGCGTACAATGGCCGAAATGTTGTAATAAATATGGCAACAAAGATGAGGACAATAGTCAGAAAAATATAGATAGTGTACATAATACCTCATCTCAGAAATACAGACAGATACTGAAGGACAAAAGACATGCTCATCAACAAAATGTAACAATGGGGCACTGATATTTGAGAAGGATAAAAACTTCAGAAATGGAATATGTACCTCAAAGAACTCTTCCATAATGAAAGAAGACAACTTAGAATATATAGGAACATCAATAGACGAGAAATATTAAAATCTAGATAATCTCCTTGAAGTAATAGAAATATGGTTCTACAGAAGGATGCTGAGAATAAAAGGGACTGAACATGGGAATAACGAGGAAGTTTTAGAGATAAATGGGAACAAGAAAGACACACATAGTTCAAATCAGAAAGAGAATTAAATTTTTAGGATACAAGAAAGAGGTCTTGGAAAGGTTGACATTCAAATTTGACACTGCAAACAGTGCATAATCTGCCAAACATGCCTATGTAAATGGATGGCAGAAGAGGGTTTAGGAGAGATGATAAAATGTTCAAAGAGCTTCAGAGGACAGGAAAATGTGGAAAGCCATTATCATCAATGTCTTGAAGGGACATGGCACATAGAACAAGAAAATTGGGAGAGAGAAGAAAAGACAGGTCAAATTCCATAAACATTTGAGTAAAATCTTGTATATCTGTTATAATTATTATAAAAAAAAAATACTTTTAAGTAAATGAAGAAAATAATTATTAGGTTTGCATTGATGATACATGGCTTTTAATGATTCCTTTAGACAATTCGCTATGATATTAAACTCATCTTGTTTGAATGAACCAGCCTTCAGTTAATGTTGATATAATTTTATATTTTTATTATCATCTTTTAAGCTTTGCTTCTGTGCCTTGAAAGAATAAGAATGTAATTCCTATCAATTTCTAACTACATCTCAAGATATCATTAATATTCAATAATTCTTTCAGATATTGTTTAAGATCCTGCTCTGAAATAACCATAGAATAATAAAAAACAGTAAAATGAGACATTTTAAAATACAGCCAGAAGCCAGAATGATCTTGCATAAAGAGAAATCAATGTCTGTTAAGAATTGTTTAATAAGATCAATAGGAAAAAAAATTCAAGAAAAATTAAACTTTTGATCATGGAACTCCAACATTTTTGAGAAACAGATATTAACAAATTTTAAATTTGATATAATTTCAGTTGAATCAAAAGGTGATAACAAAATAATAATAAAAAAAAAACTTAATTGCAATGCCATTTAGGGTTAAGGTTTGTGTCTGATAGTTTCTTTGTTTTTATTTGTTTTTGCATTAATGCTTTCTTAATGTAACACAGGAATGTCTGATATCTGCATCATGAATACAAATGTCATAAAACTGCCAACTGGACTTGGTTATTGACTTGTTCAATAAAAAATTTCATGTCTTATTTTTAATAATCATTTTTTCTTCTCATGATTTCTTAAAACACTTCTTGATACACACAGATCTCACCTTATACAAGATGTCATTTTCTTTTTTTGGTTATGTGGTGGTAATTTTTAATGTGAAGTCAATGTCTCATTTTACCACGAAAGTAAAGCCATCTCCATCTTTCTGCTTGTAAAATCCACTCAATATTATCAATTATGATGGGGAAACTCATTAAGACAATAGCTTAAAACAATTTACTTTGGTTTAATTTTCATTTTTATTTCATCCTGTGAAAGCTTACAGGTAAATAAAGCTAAAAGCACAAGCTCTCATTCAGACTTCAATATACAGTGTCACCTCAGGACATGAACAGTCATGACTCTCTACAATTTCCAGAAAATGGAGATGGATCAATTCTTTAGAAGTAGAATGGTATGTCCTTGCAGTAAAGGTTTGAACTGGTAGAACTAAAGGATCTGAACATTTTCTATGGAAATAGTAATAGGTTTGCAACATTGCATATTGAGTGAAGAGGCTGCAGAGTGAGACTAATCCTTCCTTCACAAGACTGCATAAGCAATTTTGAACTATATCAAAACTCAAAAATGAAACTGAGCAGCTCAAGTTAAAATGTAGCAGCAATACTCAATTTTTAGTCTAATCTGATGCTTGTAAAGATAAAGCAAATGTCAAGTAAGGTACTTCTTAGTGTGAGGTGACCTTTTTTCCAACATCTTTATCAAATACATCACACATACATTATACATATATAATCATTGGGTTGCAAGCAGTTTGTCTGTTTCTTCATGATTATTGTTAAACATTTCTTCAGAGTTTCAGTTCTACTTATATATTCTTCATTTATTATATTGCTCTGTTCATGAAAAATTTGCCAGACTTTTTTTCATTTATCATAGCCCTTTTTGCTTTATCTAGTATATAGAAAAATAGACATTATATATCATTCCATAAATCTTTTCTAATGTCAATCTTAGATTCCAATAAAGGTTGTGCTTCCTTTCCATGTAGATCAAGTTTCATTAAGTTTTCAATTTCTAAATGTCACATGTTATAAAATGCTCTTGTGTTATCTTGACTGACTTGTATATCTATTGAAGATAATTTGTTTTCCATTGATATAATTTACTATAGATGATCTATGAGTATTTATATGAAGGCCAGTTTATAAAGGTATCATTTGCATATCTATATCTCTGTGGAGGTTTTAGTGCAATCATTCACAAACTTAAGTCTTCCTTCTTGGTATCTGACATCATTGGTCAATCATTATCCATCCATCTTACCTTTATACTTTCCCTTCCTAACACCTGCTTTCACTGATAGCATACCCCAAACACCATAACTATTTTAAGAGTAACCTCTACATTGTCTTGTATTGTATGAACTTTACTATAAAAAGAAACTGATGAAAGTAGTGATCTCTTTATCAGATCTTATCCTTTTTCATGTGTGTGTCTTTGAAATTGTGTTGTTTATATACAAACTGTTATCCTTTACAGAATGTTGTTCAATGAGATGTTGGTACATTTCCTTTGTTTGATCTGCTTCCGATAATCAGCAGGGTCTTTTTTATTGGAAATATTTATTGAATAGGTTCACAACATTCATGCTTGCTATTTATGCAATCAGTATGGGTACCTTTGATTTTTTTAGGCTTACAAAGGGGATCAAATCTTTGGTAAAAGTTGGAGATTTTTCCAAGTGCGGATCATTTATATGTACCAGCGATCAGCATAGTGGAAGGTAGGCTGACTATAAATTTTAGCCGAATACTTATTTGTTAATTTCTTGAAGCCATATGTACATACACCCACCAAGTTGGTTGTGATGTTAATTCTCACATTTGGTTATACTGTCTAGTTTAAATGTTTTCTTTTTTCATATTCATCATTTTGTCACATGCAACAAACTTCTAGTATCTATATATAGCTTTTGTTGATAATATATGCATTGTCATTTGTTTATATATATATATATATATATATATATATAGCAAAATCAAATAATCGGTCTAACCAGTTAAGAAAATGTTTATCACAAGTAATCAATAAAGTACAAAATTAATTTTTCTTTTTGTAAATGTGCATAGCAACAGAGTAAAAATAAATATAAATCTACCTTCTTTTTTTTATTTTAAAAAAAAAAATTTCCGTAGTTTTTAAATGTGCAACTTTTCTTGACATTTAATGGTTAAGCTTGTATTGAGGAAAGGACTCATATTAATCATAGATTTCACATTCATGTACTCTTCTGAATTGTCAACCACTTACTTTGCTCATCAGGAAGTGTCTTTTATTTCATTCTTGATGAAACTATTCACATCAAAATAAATTCCTTCAGAAGATTGATAAAGAAACATTTTCCAGTGATTTCTAAAACTGGCAATTTCAACATTAGTTGTTTCAAAGATTGAATTTGCTTAAAATTTATTCTGTGAATGTAATCTTTTTCTGTCAGAATTTCTGGAATGAGGCAGTAGAATTATTTAGCTTGTTTACAGATGTACTAATATATCATGTTTAATCATTTATTACCTGGACTCACACACGAGTCTGCAATTATTGTTGTGTGAAATTTATACCAAAGGATATGTGTTTTCTACTTAAACATAAACCAGCCTCATCCCAATTTTCTGACTAAGCTAAATGGTAATGGTGAAATTAATTATGCCTTTATAAGGAAATATCCAGCATTCATTAACGAAACAACATTACTGTTATGGTAATATTAATTGTTACCTTATAAGGAAATATCCAGCATTCACTGTCAGTAGAAATTTACAAAATCTTTCTCTAGAAAGAGTTTTACAGGAAAATAAGTCCACTTAAAACACTCTTTCCATTATTGATAGGAGTTTATTTTCCTAACTTTTTGTTTAAAGTAGTGTTCTTGTAGAATAGGACTCGGTGTACTACCTTCTCTTATCTACTACTGTGACAATGGACTGCTCCTACAAGTAGCCATATTAGAACACTCTACCTCTTTAGTTTAAGTAAAATGTTCAATTCAAGTATCCCTGAAGATTACACAGATGACCTGATACCTGAATAAAGCTGGAAAGCAGACGAAAATGTTGTGATAACATCAACAAAGATGAGTAGATTAGTCTAAATATGAATAATATAACAGTATTATTATGAAGGTGTCATATTTATTTAATTAATCATGAGAATATAAATGTAATACAATGGATGCTTTAGAAGTAAAAGAAAAAATAGAAGAGATACGAAGAGTACAGTAACACTGTTGGACAAAGCGAGTTTTGCAGCTACAAAGATCTGCTTTTGCACATAATTCCAACTATTGGCTATGATTTTTTTTTCCATTTTGTAGGCCGCAAGGCCATTAAGAATAATGTCTGTTATACAATTAACCAAATGTATTACCAAAGCTTACCTGTGCTCACATTCCCTGCCTGGGTGCTATAAACATTCAAGTCTTTTTTTTCTGTTGTGGATTCCGAGATGAAAAATCAATCTCCAATAAATGACAAATGCAAGTATTTAAGATAAGGAATTAAATGTATTTACACAAAATACAAAAGGTAATGCTGTTAGTAAATCCAAGAATGCCGTTAGTATTAATCAAAGATATACAGTCTCAAAGTAAACATCCTTAGAGTCGGGCGTGCTTGTAACTGTGACTTCTACCTCCAATTCAATCACAATGTCTATGTACTTTCAACTCCGTTCTTCTTCTCTATATTCTGACTGAATGAGGGTATTTAATGGCAGCAGGTCGAGTCCACTTATATCAAAAAGGGGTGGACCCCATAATATTTTCGAACCTGGAGAAATTTTTAATACACTTATATTTCATATTCATATTATTCACCTTTTTGTCAGACTGCCACACTGCTGATATTTTTAACAAGGCAAAAAAATCTGGGTTATTGGCTGGAAGGTTCAACTTCTGTCTTCCCACCAACATTTAACTGTGAGGCCAACATACTAAAATGCAAGGCATTATTTTTGGAGCAATCCTCATAAATAAAATTTCTATGATTTCTGAAAATTCTACAAAAAGTACTTCCCCTTGTTTTCTTGTGGTTCCAGACAAGGTTTTGTTCATATCTTTGAGTGAAAGGCGCTGATGGTGTCAGGTATAAAAGCCAGTCTAAAGACAAATCTTATGTCTTTGGCAAAGCTGGCCAGTGTTCACATTCAATTAATCATTTTGGCAAACTTCTAAAAAGACAAACTTTATCTCCAGAACTTGGACGGGTTGGATGTTTACGGCAGATTCACTAGAAATGTCTGCAGTCCTCAAAGAAGTTGTTTCTTCATTCTTACATTAATATCAAGGAAGAACAAAAATAGATTAGTGAACTGAAAATCTCAAGGGTTAAATTCATTTGGATAAAAAAATAGTTACAAAATTTGTTTTTTAATTACAGTTCAGATATTAGTGATTTAAAATGAACTTTTTGAAAGTATATATATATATATATATATATATATATATATATATATTAAAACAAAGAGGGTGGAAGAGTAAAAATAAGCAGAAAAATTATGCCCCATAAAATTGTAAATCGAAAAATATTACAAAAAAGAAGCAAAAAAAACAAGGTCTGTTTATTGCTCTTCTCTCTTCAAAGCTAAGTTGAGGACAAAACATGACTAAAAAAGAAAAAACATTTCCAAAGAATCAGTAGAAAATACAGATATATTACATTTAGGCCCAGAAACCATTATTTTGGGGCTTAAAGAGGGAAGGCTGCTTAGAGTTAATATAAATAGACTCGAGCACACTGAACAGAACATTATTACATTTTGTCACTATATCAAATCAAATCAAAACGACATTTTATTGCCAGATTCCATCAGAACATAGCTAATCATGAGCTTTTACAGATTCTTTTTTCTTTAGCTGTGAACTGCCATGTATTCTTCAGAAAGATAATAGTGGTTTCTTGCTGTATTATCCACGGTTGAGAATTTAGAATTTTCTTTCTCTTAGACTGGTTGTCACCTCAGGCTAGAACATGTACTTCCCTGCTATTTAATCTATAACTAATGGGTAGAAGTGATGGGTTCAGGCTTTTTCCAAGGTCAATAGAACAGAAGAGAACACAAGTCCAGCTTTTGAATGCTGATATCCATTAAACTTACAACACACTCATAAAAATGATTGTAATTACTCATTTAACTGGTTTGAAGAAAACATCAAGAACATCCTTGGAATATCAGAAATTATTTCTAATCAGACTAATGATGAAATCAATTTACATATCTGATTATCAAGTTTCAATAGTTCTCGCCTTAAGAACATTCTCCATAATAATTATCCATTCTTTGAACAATTTTAGATGCTAAAAATCATAAATGAGTAGCTAATATGAAATTTTCTAATATTCTTATCGGTAACACCTAAAATATTCTCAAATTATTTTATAGAGCTTGAGCGGATTGATCTGTTGAAGTAATTTCAACAGATTAACTTATTCATCTGTTGCATTACCCAGCATTTCATATATCTCAAAAGATATTTTGTACAAGTCTCAAAATCTCTCCACTATGAAATAAATTATTTCATTTTATATTGATTTTTCCTTTCTTTGAGGAAACCCTTAGCCATTAGGTTACCCAAATTTTTAAGTGATATTTCATACTGCCATAAAGATTATGAATAAAAACTTCCTTAAGCATCTACTGGTTTGTGACTAAATCAAAACAAAATTTCTACTATGTAGTCCAATTTGCAATTGTATATAATTTTGTATGTATGAAAATTTACCTGTAACATGTAATATGTAATTTTAAATATATTCATGTTCACTTAGTGCATTTTGGACATGAACTACAGACAATGGGGAATGATTTCAAATTCAAAATGAAGTTCAACTAAAATGGTTCCTTCATATCTCATATTAAGCATTTTTCAACTTTACAATAAATTGAGAGCTGAAGATTTTGTAAATATGCCTAGAGTTGAGAATTTATATAAAACTAAGGAATGGATTCATGAAAATATTTACATTCTTGACTTGTAAGATATTTCACATCATATGTATAAATTATCATAGCCTGTCAATTTTACATTGTGGTGAGAGTTTTATGAATTTTACTGGATTTTCCAAGTTTCACATTATTAGCCAATCTTTTGAAACTGCAAGAAAAACTTAAATAAAAGTTACAGAATATGTTCAAAATTTACAAAGGCAAATGTTTTCACAGAAATTGAAAACAGACATTGTCATGATGACAAAGTTGTAAAACGTTAATGAAAAATGTACACTTCTTAGTTTAAAACTAGTTTTAGAAGTCATTCATATACTGATTTTTTTAGATGTTGTATTTCTTCATATAAAATAGATTGCAGAGATTCCAGAATATCATTACAAATTGTTTGATGGTAAATTACCTTCTGCCAATATAAACTTTCTTGTTTAGAATACACCACAAATTTAGCTTTCAATCAGGTAAATGTCAGAATAAGCCAGCCATTTCATCAAACAAATAACTTTTTAAACTCATTTTATTCAGATATTCTTTAACAAATGTGGAAGTGCTTAGCTTCTTCTTGAATTATGGGAACCTTCTTCTTGAATTATGGGAACCTGTGTACCTCCAAAATATCAATGTAAATTGATATTGGAATCTTAACAATGTCTCAGAACTTTCCATGGAGCTATCACTTCACTAACTATAGCTTCAACCCAGAACATCATACATCTTGGATATGATGATAAACTACATCTGGAAGCAAGACATCTGATTGCGTGGTTTTGAAGAGTGCAGAACCATCTCTTAATTGCTGATGTTCCCTGATCCACTCTGACCCGTGGTGGTAGTACCTGTTAGGGCTCTAGCTATGGGAAAATAGTTAACCCCCAAACTGGGGTGAAACACTATATAAGTATAAAATAAGATTTTTATAGTAAAAATACCAGCAATACATTTTTGAAAAAAAAATTACCAGCAATACATTTTAAAAAAAAAAAAATATTACCAGCAATGTATTTTGAAAAAACAGTATTACCAGCAAAAATACGTCAATGAAACCTAATCTCCAAACTGATTTCTTACAAAGAATGCATATTATATTCATATGAACCTATCCTAAAAATCTTGCTGGCATTAAATAACCCATTGAGCTTGATATGCAGTAAAACAAACCAAACCAAACCCAAACTTCATATCACTTATGCCTTGTTAACATTTCAGCCTGTGAGAGTAGTTTGAATTAGTAGCCACCCAGCCTGCACACAATCACAAGAAGCATAATATTCATCAGTTAAATAAATACTTGTAAAATCAGTGTTCATATATTATGTCATCAATTTCATTTAATTGTGAATGTCTTTTAAAAGGAACTAAATTATTGGTAAAGAAAAGATCCCTAAACTATTATGTAATATCAGTTCTATATAACAGTGTATGTTGGCCATTGTCCTCACAGATGAAGAAGAGACCTTATGCAATAGAAATGTACCTGTACACAATGATGCTAAGTATGCCATGGACTAAACATTTTAAGAAAAATGGAAATAAGTGATGCTGTAGTTTAAATAAGTCTGTATTGCTATGATGTCACTTGTACAAATCAAGATACCGCTGGTTGAATTTGGCATTCTTGCTTTCTGAACACGTCACAATGTATATCTGTCTTTTCTTCTGCCATTTTCACTGCTTCAGCTCTCTTTTATCAGGCCAACACTGCAGTCGACCAACCAATCAGCGTTCTTCGCTTTTATTCTCAGTTACCTAGGCAAATAGCCTCCTCCAGTTCGACCAATCAGCACACGACTTGCTATTGGTGGAAGCATGCCAAACTGTACAAAAACGCTCATTACTGCACATACTGCTAGATGGGAGAGTAATTGCCATTTTCCATTACCATCACTCAAAAGATGAATTTAAGTGCAGTACTAATTTGACAGCAAGGTTTCAACATTTTACAGTTGAATTGGCTAGATGTAACCATAAGTTCTATGCTAACAGTTTCTTCACTTGCATTTCTCACTTGTGGAACTCTCTTCCACTTTCTTGATTCCCACAAAACATATATATATATATATATATATATAGTAATAAATGTACAAGTGACCTATATATTTATTGACTCCAAAGTTTTGTGTAACACTGCTCATCAAGGTCAGGAAGTCAGATATTTATATAATCCTCTAAGCCTGATAATTAGGGCTACATGAATTTATGGAGATGATCAAGGGATAAATATTTTAGACATAATTTATAAATTATTTTTGCTCTAGTTATCTATTGAGCACTTTCTAAACAATTTGTTAGCTTTAAAATGTGTTAAATTCTAGTAATTTTTACATATTTTGATAGGTAGGCCTTATTGATTTGTATTATTATTATGACAGCCTATTAGTGTCATACATAAATAAAATAATCCAGTCATTACTGATGGCTACAATACTAGTGTATAATATTTATAAGTCTACCATTCATCTTTGCTTTGAATATTGCTACCATATATGGTCTGGTGCTCCTGGCTACAATACTAGTGTATAATATTTATAAATCTACCATTCATCTTTGCTTTGAATATTGCTACCATATATGGTCTGGTGCTCCTGGCTACAATAAAAGTGTATAATATTTATAAGTCTACCATTCATCTTTTCTTTGAATAGTGCTGCCATATATGGTTTGGTGCTCCTGCTATATGGAGATTCTTGATAAAAACCAAATAAAAATAAGCAATGTTACTGGTCCTGGTCTGGCATCTTAGTTTCAGTCACTTTCCCACTGCCATAACGTGACTTCCCTGTGACTTTTCTCATAAATATTTTCATGGTAATTGATCCTGGACTTTATGAATTTAAGTGTAGCATTAGATTGGCAGCAAGGTCTCATCATTTTACAGTTGAAATGGCTAGATGTACCCACAAGTAACGAACAGTTTCTTCTGCCATACTCTAATGGAACTCTCTTCTGGATTCTTGCTTCCCAGTCAACTTTGATCTTCAAAAATTTAAATTCAATCTCAATCATTATATTCTGTTTCCTTTATTCTTGGTTTTTTTTTTTTTTATTGTTCTCTCTCCTTAATAGTGTTTTTTTTCTCATTCTTTCACACACAGTAAACTGCTTGCATGTTAATGGCTTCATTGCCTTGCTTTGGGTGAAATGCTTAAAAAGATAAATAAACATTTAAATTCTGATAAGCATTTATTTTATATATAAATAAAACATTAACTGGCAAAGAAGATAAGCTTTCAAACAAATTCATAATTAAAAAGGTCATTATTATTGAATGGATATGTTTTATGATTGAATTTGTAAATGCAGTGCTATCTCAAAAAATGGCATCAACAAATTATTCCAATATTAAGATAGTTTGCAGATTATTCTTTTATGAAAGATATAACTCCCACCTCCCTGTAATTTTTCTGGATGCCAATTATCTTAACTAAATTTTGCCATTGTGACACCTGGATGGTAAGTAGAGAAAGGTATATCCTTTCAATATATTTTCAAAAGGCATGAAAACACAATGAGCTGATTAGAAATATCAGCTTTGATTTCTAATATTAAAATGCATAAATGCTAATTGTTATTATTCCTCTTCTTCTATATGTCACATCCCTGCAGGACGTGGGCGATCATGGCTCTCCACAACTTCCTATCTTTTTTAGCTCTTAGTAGGTTTTGTCTTTTCGCTCTTCCTGCAAACACCTGCTCCGTGATCCAAGCTCATTAGGGAGGTTACTCACTGCTTTCCGTCATTCCTCTTGCCTTTATTTTGTCTTGTCAGTGTTACATTTCTGAGCCCTCTTTCCTTATTAAGTGTCCCAAAAATTTCAGCTCTCTCTCACTGATTTTAAGTGTCCTCGTTTCCATTTTCCTTGAAATATCCTTGTTATTCACATGTTCAGGCCATTAATCCTTAGTATCCTTCTGTAGGACCACATTTCACTTGTATAAATCTCTTCTTCATATATTACTAGATTGTCCCAAATTCACTGCCATATAGTAGAGACTGATATTACAGTTTAGTAATTTAAAAAATTTTTTAACAAAACAGTATTTTTTTTTTTTCGTTTTTTTTAAATGTTTGGCATTTACAAAGAATTTTGTACATCAAGATGTTTGTCAAAAAATTAAGCTATATTTGAGTTGAACATTTGTCTCTTTCTCTCTTTGAAACAAATATAAAACTATCAAAAAGAATTTAAGGCAATAACTATTTTTTTTTCCACTAGGTTATTTTGATTTGAATTCTGTAAAGTTAGTTTCTTCTTACACATATTAATCAATAATCACCAGGACCAAGTAGAGATTGGTATTGAATAGAAATAGAGACAAGGTGGCAATCCTCTTTCCCTAAAGCAGTAAATGCTCTGGTCCCAGATGGAAACAAAAACAGTTTGTCTGAGGCACAGTACCAGTCTGCTTGTTCCTCTAGGGACTTAATGTAAACATTCTCTTTTCAAAAAGTCTACAGAGCATTTCAACTTTGGTGCATTGTTTCAATTGAAAAGTTTTTGTAAAGGAGGTCAGGAAGAAACTAGAAGTGTTATCATCATCCTTGATTCTGAGATAATAAATATTCAACATTCGAATCAGTTAGATGAGAAACTATACTTCAGAAGTTAACTTATTGACCATAACAAGTAAAAATCAGAGACAAATTTAATCCTTATTTGATTTGTCAGTTTATAAAGGCTTAAGATCTAGGTTCCCTGAAATATCTAATACTTAACAGTTATCTTTGACAGAAGCCAATTCATGTTTTGATGCATGCAGAGATAAGGTCTACTAAAGCTTTTGTTTTGTATGACCTGTTTTTTTATTACTCTAAATGTTTTTTTAGTGGATGCAGGGGTTTGATAAGTTACAATATTTTGTTTTTTAGTAATTTATATATCTACTGTCTCAAATAAAAAAAAAAAAGGAAAAGTGCTCTCCGTCAAAGTTCAAACCTGTGTCTCCCTTTGTAAGGGAAAACATTGTCTGATCTGGTGCACTTCACAGCCCAGCAAGTTTTGAATCACACTTTTTAATTGCTGATTTATATTTTGTATGTGAAATAAAAAGTAATTTCTAAGAAATTAATGGATTTTTTAAAATCTGACTTTGCATTATTTTACTGGATACACATGTTTGAGTAGACTCTGTTTTTCTAAACTATAAATTATATCTACCAGCCTGCAGTTTCAAGAAATGTTATAAAGAGAATGTGCTGTGTGGCCTGCCTAAAAATAAAATTAAAAAGCAGGGCATCTACTCAATCAAAGTGTATCTATTAAAATGATGTCTAGTGTAATAAGAAATAATGGCAGATTAAATATAAAATCCAATAATTTCATGGTATGATCTAATAAAAATGTGTTAAGACATAACTGGTTCCCAGGTAATTCTGAATTCAGTCCCTTGATCTGATTTTGGAAACTGCTAAAAAGTTGGCAGAATAATCAAACAACAAATTGAGAAAATGGGCAAGATGAGAACATTTTTTTAAAGATATCAGAAAAATTAATAGGGCAATAATTAAGAAAATATTTTAAGAAGCTGGCATTTCATATACGGAGGGTTGTTGACTTAGGCCAGAGATCCATTCTTACAGTGCAACATACCAGATTTTCAACATAGATCAGAACTCACCTGCATAAGCACCCACAGATCTACCTTATGCTTAGGAGCCATAATGAAGGGCAAAAAGTTTTTTAAAAAAATGATACAAATGTGAGAGAGTGAATGTAACACAATCCAATATGGTGTACAGCTAGTGAAGAAACGATGCCATCTTCCTTATGTAGTGCAGGATGATGACATAGATTATGGGAGATGGTGCCATAACCATGAAATGACATGTCAGGTCTAATGTAACTCGATGTCCTTCTGTATAGAGAAAATAATACAATAGCTAAAAGACATGAAACACAAAGAGTTAAACAGAAAAAAATATATATAATAGGGCAAAAAGCACATAAAAAATTATTTCTTGACAGTAATTTTTAATGATGAATGTAGAGCTACATGAGATGTACTTGATGGCAGATGTAGTGGTTGAGTCCTACATGGTAAGAGCCAAGCATCAGTACTTGAGAGACAATATGGGAAAGCAGAGTAATGTTTTGGACAAGTATTAAAGGCAGTAAAACTGTAGGTCTTTTCAAATTTAGTGTCAAAATAAATACAGAGAATTATTAGGTTCTTAGAGAGGCAGATGTTTTGAGTCATTAATGTCCACAACCAAGAAGCTTTAAGCGAAAGAGTATATCCATGAAAGATAATGCTCTATAATCCAACATAAAACTTGTGGTTTATCATTAAAAAAAGATATGGGATGTTGTTTCAATTAAATATATATTTCTTTGGATTGTTTTGGATTTATTTGTGGATAGAAATTTATGCAGCACTTTGTATAATAAAACTTAATACCCATAATTCAAGATATTATAAATTGAACTTTCTTGATTCCTTGCTTATGTAAATAAATGTAGAAAACTTGTTTTGCATAATATAATCATATATATATATATATATATATATATATATATATATATATAAAAACTATAGGCCATGAGTTTGTAACCTTCCTCTGGATTTTGAAGAATTACCTAAAAACTGAAGGTTGCATGTCCTTTTCAAAACTATCAAGCTGTCAGTCACTCAACTCTTGAGTGACTGTTCGGTTATACTCTCTTCCTACGGACGGGAGGAACCCGAAGGAGGCTACGCCGAAGGGCGGAGTCTCCTTCGGGGAGGTAGACCGCCCTGAACCCGTTTATACGGGTTCAATGGGCATATTTTTGGCTGAGCCCACGGGCTCGGAATGCCCACATTAAAAAGGCCTTGTGCCGCATGACACCCTCAAACAGGTGATCATGTCAAATTGAGCACACTCTCCCAGAAACTGTAAGTAATGTATCCACTCAGCATAGTTGCAATATAAATCACAGGTGGGCGCTATGCCTGAGCTGGCGTCTGTGACAGGGATTGGAGAGCTGCCCAAGCAAATATTTCTACTCAGAAAATAAGAATAACCACTATTTTATATATATAAAATCTGTAATGTTTATATAATTGAATTGTTGAATCTGACAATGCATTATTTATTGTATTAAAAGCATAAAAAATACTTTATATATTTGTTTTTCTTCATCCTGTAATAAACTCGCTGAATAACTGCTGTTGTTGTATATTTCCTTCTTATGCTTTTGGTCAGTTTTTGAACCCTGGTAAATACCAAAATTTTACAAACTGATTTTTCATGGGAGTTAATTCTTTGCCAGTTAGAAGACTAACACAAGAAAATTTTTAATTTACTCACAAGCATTAGTACTTTGTATGAATAAGCTCTCTTTCATGAATTCCTAGGAAATTATAGATAGCCATGATTGCTCACATCCTGAAGAAACATGGCACATTGAAGAAGATGATATATGAATATCTACGTAAATCTCATCTGATATCTTGTTATAGTGGAACACACCTATTCTATAGTTAATAGACTCTCCCATCTATAATAAGTAGGAGTAGTAAGAGTAATGTGGGGGTTGGTCAGTCAGTTGATGTCAGATGACTGTTAGTCAGATATTAAAGTATCAGCCACCACAACTAGATTACTGCATCATTACTTATTATATCAAATTCCTAACGTTTTGAACATCGAAACTATTTTAGGACCGACTTAGTACAAATACAAGCCTCCACTGTGAAACCACTCTACAACATATCTTAACTATATTCTTGTTCTTATTTACTGTTTCCTTTTGGCTTCAGCTTCAAATTCATAAAAAGGCACAAAATGAGGCAACCCATCATCAAGCAATGGCCAGAACCTCTTGGAAGACATTGCTGTGACTGAAAAAAAAACAAGAGAATACATAAATGATGGTGAGTAAAAATCATTCTTAACAAAGGTTGTGCTGGAAAGTAATCAGACATTGAATTTATATGTTAATCCTTATTGTCATCTTCCACTTGAATTAATTTGGCACATTTTGATGGTGGGAGTGGTTCTTTAACTCTTCCAAAATTTCTTGCATTTTGTCATTGAAATACTGACAAGACAGAATTTCTCAACACTCCTTAATATTTTTCATTCATGGTTTTGCATAATTTTTAAAAAATTCACTAACATTCACTTAAAATGGTTATGTGTAATTTAAAAAAAAGACACAAGTTGTGATTTTTGTATTCAAAATAAAACCACAAACCATTGAATATTTTTCTAATTTTTACAGGTCTTTTGCAAGATACTATTCATTGTGGTCAGCAAGGTTTTTGTTTTTTTTCAAAAGGGTGAATTATTTTACTTTTATTAGAAAATTTTGCCAACTGACCAGATTTGTGGAATCATGATTTTATTCAACCAATATTTCACTTCCTTTGTATCTAATAAATCCCTTTAAATGTCTGTAGAAAGAAAAAAAGAAAGAATTTTCTTGACATCACTCTCTCACTATACACACAAACACACACATATATATATATATATATATATATATATATATATATATATATTCACTCACACAGAAAATCCTATTTCTGGTTACATCCCAAATAGTCAAATCAAATTTAGATTTGTAACATTATGGAGATGTGAAGAAACAAATTTGAAGTTTTTGTGTAAGTAGTAGAGATGAGTGGGTTGGGTAGGCACAGAGTTAGACTTCTATTGTCTGTTTTAAGAAAGCATGTATGGGTTAGAGAAAATTTGACTTCATATTTCAATGTTAGCCATAGAGTTATAATAAATCTATTAACAATATTAAATGTTGGAATACCTAAAGAAATATCAAATAACCAGGGATCAAAGTTAAAGACACATATAACGAAGGCTCAAAAACAAAAAAAAATGTTAATGCCGATTTAAATATTACCAAAGATTCTGGGTATGACAATAAACTATATCTGACAGATGAGGTTTCTGAATGGGAAATTGGAGATTTTGAGGAGTGTGTCAAAGTGAAAAAGTGTACTGTACTATAGTATTTATAATATTTCAATAATTTGATTGTCATAAGTCCCCCTACTTAACAAACTTGTTTATATTTATTCTCTGGATTGTCTAGCTGTTAATAGTCTCTTCTTTTACTCTCCCATATACAATATGCATACATACAATATGGATACATTAATTTCCCGGAAATTCAGCAAATTGTCCTTTTTTTTTTGTCTGACAAATGCTCCTCTTGCATTTAAGAAAATATATCCTAACTAAGCAGCTGAATTTAAAACTCCTAGAAAGAATGTGTGTGAGTCTATATGTCAAAATCAGAATAATGTTATTTTTCTCTCTCCCTCTTTCAATAATAATAATAAAAAAAATTCATAATATATTTGCACTATATTCTACACTTTTTTATTATTATTTATTCTATATATGCATTTTTGTTACTTTTTGAAGCAAGATTTAGATCTGCTTTTTGCATAAAGCATATGAATTGACTTCATGTAATTTTTGTTGTTCCCAGGTTCACCCTGACCTGAATTGGTAGAAACTGTTAGGGTCCCAGCTATGGGCAAATAGTGAAACCCCCACCAAACAAAACAAACTATGAAAGTATAAATATACATTTTTACAATATAAATACCAGCAATACATTTTTATATAAAAAAAATGACCAATATATTAGTTGAAGCCATAAAATTGTTGAAATTTGAATTTTGCCATTAAATAGCCAATAGTGGTTGATATGCCACTAAAAAAACAACCACTCTACCAACATGAATGAACTCTTTCATGACATTAATTCCTACAATTTCTTAAATAAAAATGTATTCCAAAATATAACTTAAAAAACAGCATAAAACACAGATACTACTGCCTCTCATGATCATATCCAAACAAAATTGTATATGTACAAAAGCTAAGTATGATTTACCATGTATTCAATTGTGAAAGCAGAATAACACATATTTTTTACTTCAAAGCTCCTAAGAAAATTAAATTTCAGCATTAAATTACACATAAGAAGTTGATATGCTGTTAAACAAACAAAACTATTAGCAAAATTTTGTTTTTGATTAAGACATACTTGTTTTGCGATGCATTACTGTTTCTAAGGAATTAATGGATTTATTTTTAATCCAACATTTTTATTAACTGAAATGTGATTATAGTGGATATTTGGATATTCATATTTGAAATAGAAGCCCCATTTTTATTTTACACTGTATATTATGTCCATAAGCCTGAGCATTTAAGAAATCCTAATAAAGTAAATATACTCAACAGCATGGAGGGAACATGCACCCAACTATACAGAAGAAACCAACATTTGATCTAGTATGCTTTCCCATTCAGCAACAGCAAGCATCGCAATACATCAAGGCTCTATTTTCCCTTTTAAGGAAAGCACACTTTCCCATTCAGATATTGTTCTTGACTATTTGTATAATATTTTAACTCGGTAATTTACTCTAAAAATTGACTCTTGCTCCCTGTAGTTAATTTTCTGCAAGCAATGGCCTTTCCCATTTCTTTTTAATCACGTATGCCTGGCATAGAACAAATTCTGAAAATATTTAGATAATTTCTTGAATTGATTAATAAATTAAAATGTCTTGTGATTTCCAAACATGGTCCAGTTATATTAATTTTCTTTTGATTTCAGGATGTTTGAATTAGCAAATTCTTTGAGGGAATCAACTCTAATGCAATCAAAGACTAGACAAAAACAAATCAGAAATGACATTTTCTAAATTAAAAACGTGCCAAAATTTCAGAGCAAAATCATACAAATGAATACTTTGTCATTTATTTTAAAGTAGACAAAGCAAACAAATGTGTGAAACAGAAGATTTTCATGTAGATTTATTTTTAGTTTGTATTTTTTCAATGAAAAGAATAGTAAATAATTTTCCATTCGTTAAAAATGAACAGTCTGAAAATGAGAAAAAAATTCAATGACTCTGAAATACCTGATAACAATCTGTAAATTACATCTGTGTGTCAGTAATAATCAATCTCTACATTTGAATGTCATGTATAATTTGTTTTTTGAGCCAAAGCTGAATTCTCATCTATCTTCCTTATGAGATTTTTTTTAAAATGTATTGGCACTTGAAAGCCAGTATCTTAACAAATTCCTTGTTGGTTAGTCTCATAATTAGCAAAATAATTGGTCTAACCAGTTAAGAAAATATGTTTATCAAGTAATCAATTAAATACAGGTAAACACATTGATGAATGAATTATTTTATAAGAAAAATGGCTAAATCTTTTGCTTCTTTAAAACTACCTTGTTAATGTACTTTGGGTTCAAAACTTGGTGTGGTCATGTAAATCTATTACACACTAGCAGCATGGCTCAGCATTGCCCACGCTTGATTCAAAAATTGTACAAATCATACAGCAATCGATATCACTTAAAATATATTTGCCCTTCTTTGCCTTTAAAGGAGTGCCCTTTGCCGTGCTGATGTTGCTACATGCCTTACTTCTTGCCTATCTCACACTGCAAATTTTTTCTAAGTTCTATACTAAACATTAAATTATGAAAAAAGAACTAAACAAAATGAACAGCTTTAAAAAAGGACACATAACTGGAAAAAACGAATGAAAAAAGAATGTTAGCAACAAATACTTTTTCACACCCAACCCAGTTCTGCGGAATCAGAATCAACATTGAGTTTAAGCTATTGATTTTTTTTTGCATGCTAGCATGCTAGTTAACATTCTTGTCAGTCAGCTGTTGGCTCTCACGCTGGCCAATAGAAATTCCTGCCTATTCGTGGCAGCCAGTTATAGGCTCTCACTCTGACCAGTAGAAAATGGCCACAAACTACATGAAAACTGCTTATTATTTGAACTATCGATGGAAATTGTGAAATGCAAAGTTGATCTTGGCCTTCCTGCTAACTTGGAGCATGTGCACGTAAATTTTGGTGCAAATCCGTCAAAAATTGTATTTTAGTTGTAATTCCTTTTTTCCTCCCAGTCTGCTTATCACTCTTCAAATGTTGTTAATATTTTACTAGTCATCAACAATTCTTCTGATGAAGTGTTGGCCAAAAAAAGTTTAACTTTTAGGGAAAAAAAAAACATACAGTTTTGTCTTTAAAATAAGTTCCGTGTGTGTGTGTGTGTGTATATATATATATATATATATATATATATATAATTAATTAATTTGGAGAAGTTTATCACTTAGCTGAGTGGTGTTAGTTCAGTCATGCCTACTATGTAGATTTGTGAGCATATCAAGATAACATGTTGACTCTTCAATACCACTCAGCTAAGTGATAAACTTCTCCAAATTAATTCTATTAACACTATCCTAACTTTTGATATTAAGCACTTTATGACAAAAACCTGCTTGCTCAAAAGGCTTTTCTGCCTGGAAAAACAACCAGCAATTCTGGTACTTAATACTATATATATATATATATATATATATAATGGGTGTGTGTGTATGCGTGTAGTTAGGCATGGCTGATTAAATAAATTATAAACATAATGTCTGCTTTTTTTTATTTATCATAATCCTTTCATATTCATGGATATTTTTTGCATGTTACAATCAAATGAGGCAAAAAATACACTGTTACAGAAAAAATACAATGCAGGTTAGGGTCTTACTGAGATGTATATTTTCTTTAATAACACTTTCAATTATATAAGCCAGTAGGCATTAATTATACTGCTTGTAAACAAATGTGAATGTTTGCTTAAGCATGTACACTCATTAAACCAGCATTTATTGTTATAAGAAATATTTTCAGATTTGCAAAAATGTTTCTTTATGTATTGTCATAAAATCATTAACAGCAATTATAAAGAAAAAATAATAGAAATGCTCAATGTCTGACAGACAATTTGCATTAAAAGAGAATATTTTGGCAAATTACTGACAAGTCTACTTTCCTCAGTCTTGTAAGTTCAGGGATGTGAGAATGTGTGTGGAAAGAAAGTTACTAAAAATCCATGTTATATACTTCTGTAATTTGACTATAAGTCACACATAGGAAAGAATATCTTTTAATGATTTCATCAAGCCTAGGATATATGTTCAATCTATATGAATGTAGTATTCCAAAATCATCCGTGTAAAGCTAACAAATACTTGCCTACCGTGTCAACAGCATTTACTTTACAATAATGATAGAAACTCTATTTACATTATTCAGACTATTGTCCTCATATTTGTCACCATATTTATTATGTTTCTGCTGTTGTATGCTCCAGCCTTCTTCAGGTGGTTTGAATGTTGAACTGAACCCTTTATTTCGCTCACTGAGGTAGTCTGTTCTAGTTCCTCAAGGACGCATGTCACAGTGGATAAAAGCATTAGCTAGATCCAGTGACAGGATTCAAAGAGTGTGAGTTCAATACCTGGTTAAGGCAGTGGAGAACTTGGAGAGGGGAATTAACAGGAGATAACTGACATCCATTAGACATGGCATGTAAAATTAGAACAGTCTACCATAGTGAGTGAAATAAAGAAGCAAGCCAGAGTGTACAATGGCTGAAACATTGTAATAAATATGGCGATAAAGATGAGGACAATAGTTCGAATAATGTAAATAGTGTACATAATACCCCATCTCGTAAATATAGACAGATAATGATAGAAACTGTTGGAAAAAATCAAACAAGAACAGATTAAAAACAAGAACTTAGGACAGTTTACCCACAATTTCAATTTGCATACACAACAACTTGGGTCGAAAATAAATTATCACCCATTAACATGTATTTTGAACTCTTTATTCACCATTTTATTTGGATGCAAAACAACTTATTCGAAAATTAAATAAAAATTCAACCACAGAGTTGGTTGAATTTATCGAAACACAGACAGAGACACACACATGTTGCGATTATTAGTAAATCGTAATTTTTTGTGATGGGGACTTGTTGAGAGTGAAGGGGAAATGGGAAGAGGCAATTATCTGGCAAAGCAGGCCATGATCCATTTTTGGTTTATTACAATTATTAAAGAAATACCAACAACAAAATTATATCTTGCACTGAAGAGAAACACTGTAACATAAGGTGTGTTACATTCTGTAATTTTAATTTAACAATTTGAGACCAACTGATGCAATATCTCCAAAGACATTTCTTTGTGCCTGGTGCAGCTGATAAAGTTTGTCCTAAGAAATATCTTTTTCTTGTGTCTTAGTGTGGTGGTCAGGAAATAGATGAAGATTCAAAAGAAGATGGAGATGCAGAAATAGGTAGTAAAATTAGTGATTGTCAGGCAGGGGATGCGGATATTTTACTGATTTTGCAACCAAAACATCCTGGTCCATAGTGGTGAAAGGAATTTAGAAACGATTATTTAGCCATGTTTATTATATATCTGTGGCATCTAGACTAGAAGTGAGGTTATAGATGTATATATTAGAGGGTTTTCTTTCCTCTGTTGTCATGGGAAAACACTGGGATGTAATTGTTCATCTCTGGAATATCATATTTACCATTATGATCCTCCTTTTTCTTTTAGATTTTATGCATTCTGCCAAAGAGCACATTTTTTTTGTCCTGTCGTTAGTTTTATTTTTTTTCTGTGGGCCTGCTAAGTTCTGTACTTTTATTTTTATATCTTTTTCTTGCTCACACTTATTTCTTACATTTTTGCTTAACATCATATATACTGTAACATCAACTGATCTTATCCACTGTTTCTCTTTGACATGTCAACGACTTTTTTTTTCTTCTTTCTTTTCAATGGTGATGACTTATTTAGCTATTGTCACTAGTGCTGCCCTTAAGGTGCTACACACTGAGTTTCTGATCTCTTCCAAAACTTTATTTATGATCTTATGTTTGTTTTTAAATTGAGTCATTCTGGAGCACAGCATAAGAGTAAAGCTTTTGGTTTATGAATTTTTACAGCCAGTATATGCTTGAGTAATGATTGCTCCAACTTCATCCTTTGGGTATGTTTTAGAGTGTAGTATTGCATTTCTAAGTCATTTATTAACAGTGAGTCAATATATATTTTCTTCTTAGATCTTCTCCCATGTTCACAAGTTTCTTGAGTATTCTTTAAACAAGGTGTTGATTATTACTTGGTCATTTGCTGTGCACCAATGAACCCATTTTCTCTCTGCTTGTTATGGGGATCCAAATCCATGTGTTGGGATAATTTTCCTTCTTATCCGCAGTTCTTATACACCACCCTTGGCCTGTGATGTGATCTATAATGGCCAATCACCAGAACCCTGTCTATACCTAGAAGTATTCTTGTCTGCTCAAAAGTTGTGGGTAGACACAAACTTTTGCAACATAATATGTTGGACCCACAAGTAAAAACATTTGTAACATCCATAATTTTTCTTTTTAAAACCAGAAAGAAGGCATGGTACAAATTTTTATACTTCTTTAGCATTTTATTATTCTAGAAAATAAAAATGTTAATTTACATTATTCTAACTTCTCTCTACCTGTCTTTTAATTATTCTATTTATGAATAAATTATTTGCTTTTGAAAACCAGATACTACCAAGGCAGCCCCAAATATATTTAGTGAACCAACAGATGCTTACCAACTATTTCAATATCTTAATCTGAAAACAATAATAATAATAAATACCCAAATGTTAGACCAGGTATATGTCTCTCATATCTTCTATGGCTTGTAGCCATATCATGTTGAAACATTGATTCCCATACGATCACTGAAGTTAAGTAACATCAAGCCAGTCAGTATCTAGATGGTTGACAGCTTGAAAAAACTAGGTGCTGTGAGCTTGGATGTGTGAGTAGTGTAATGATAATGTCTTGGAATTGTTAACTGGAGAGCTGAGTTTCAATTCATTTCAAAACATTTATGCAAACTGCTTAGGTAAGTTACACTATACTTTCATCTGTCCCTCTTACCTTAAAACTGTCCTGTGAGTGTCAAATTTTCAAAGCTCTCTTTCCTCATTATGTGCCATATAAATTTCAACTGTTTCTGATGTTACATATATGACATTTTGTTTCCATTTGGCTTTGAATATTTATACACCAGCATCACTTGATTGCCATGTTGCACTTTCCCTCAATAATAATAATTAGGTCACAATGGCTGAAGCATTGTTATAACAAGGAAAACAATCCATAATTAAATAATGTATATAATAAAAATAAAGATTAAGCAAATGTTGCTTTCAATTGTAGCTTAAAGAATTCTTTTCACTCTTTCTTGCCATGGAGTATGTAATTTCATAATTATGTAACAGAAAAGTTCTGTGCCTGACTAAGAAAGGTTTCTAATATGTCTGGACATGTAGTAAGATTTGGGAAATTGGTTAATATCATGAACATTTCACTTTTCAGCATCCCCTCATAATATAGTTTAAGGTTGATCAGTTTATAATATGATTTACTTCACTTTCATAGCCTTTTAATGCCAAGGACTTCAGCTCAGTTTAGCTTCCTGGCTTGTAAGTTTCACAAATTCTATTTATCATATAAGCATGAGTGGAATTCCTGGCTGCAGATCGACATGCCAAGTACATTAAAGTGTTACCTTCCAGATCGATGGACTTGGTTAAGATACTGTTACAGAATGAGTAATATTTGTAGAGGATGTAATCAACTCGTCAAAAGTTAAGATAATTAAGTCGGTTACTTTTTCATTTTATATTCCATTTATCATAAAAAGATAGTTGTGAAAATCATGCAAATACCACCTTGCCAGCATCCCTCTGTTTGCAGTTTGTAACAATAAGTCTATTATTACAACGGTTGTTTTACTGTGGAGTTATGCTTAACAAAGTAATATTGTAGTATTACTATTGTAACAAGTTCAGTTTTGAGTATATATATATATATATGCACATACTTCCATATAAGTGTTGAATTAATTTATTTTGAAAGGTTTCAGTCAAATATCATTATAATTTGTATCCCTTTTTGTCACATGTTTTGGAGTTGAAGTCGCCTGATTAGTTCAAAGGTTCTTTTTCATGTCATCAAAGAATATTTATATTTGAAAGTGATGTTTATTCAGCAAGAAGATATATTTGAAAGTGATGTTTATTTAGCAAGAAGATATATTTGAAAGTTCACAGATAATGCATTCGCAGGCACTGCTTCAAAGTAAATGTTAACTTAGTTCTCTTCCTGATAGACATTTTTCCTTTCCAAGGGTATGTTTTCACCAGAAAATTCAGCTAATATTCTATCACACAGGTCACAAAAGCTATACTTTTTGCTACTTGCATAAAAGTAGATGCTTAAACCTATTGTAAAGGTACTTTTATGAGTAAGACATGGCTGTCTGTATACACACTATTTCAGTTTAAAATATTTGAAATCTTATGTTTATTTTATTTTTCCAACTTCAAATAAGTTGATATGTTACATAAAACTAAATGCTGTACATGTTGCATGCTGATACAGCACAACTTTCTGTATTGCTATATAAGTTCTCTACATATAAAAAATGGTCCATTTTGTGGTTTTCAGCTGCAAAGAATCTACTTGAGTAGTATTTATAAACTTTTGAAGTTAAACATTGATGGATAACTTATTTAGTTATAGACTTTTCATTAAGTTAAATTCTATTTGTGCTGCTAAAATGTTTTTTGTGTGAGTTGTAAATTGTACTTGACTATGTAAGACTATGTTTAGGAATAATGTTTCTACACACCATTAGTCACTGTGGGATGGTTCTTACTTAAATAAAATGTCCAGTGTGCCGAGAAGATAGACAATTGCCAACTTCCCACTGGCAAGGTGTCGGAAAATCAAAACTTTCTTTCTTGTTTAACTCTAGAAAGACTGTTTTAAACTGAATTTTTCAATTTTGATCAGCTGAAAAATACTATCATTATGTTCAACATCCAATTTTTTGCCTGTGAAAAGGGGCTGTTTGAATCAACTCAAAATAGCAAAAATGTTCTGTCCTTTTAGCTAAAGGTGTTGAAGAGTTCATATGAGCCCATCAGAGAAGCTAAGCAAAAGTATTTAATGAAGTAAGTGTATTCATGTAACATTATAATTTTAAAGACTTTTTAAAGATATACTTTATCATTTGTATAACTAGTTATGATTTTAGGGTGGCCACATGACTGAGCTCTTAATCAATTCCCTCTGCATGTCTTGCTAGATATTTATTCATGCATAGTGTGTCTTGGGCAAAATAGACCTGGCAGAGCTCATTCTTCTCCAGATGTGACCACATACAATGTCCTCCAGATAATAAGACAAGACTACTCTCTCATATGTAAAATTATTACTCATTCTTCTCCAGACTTTATCAATTAATATTTTCATTAAGTTGTGTGGCTTTGGGGGGCTTTATTTGAATGTGGAACTTTACTTATGATGGGGCTGATGAAACTGGCTCCATTGATGTGACCCTGAATTCTATTTTGGTATTTCCTAGGGTGAGCCCAGTATATATTGAGATCATTGAATGTCATCTTCTCTTAGATCAGATGTTCTTTATTGAATATTAAATTTTATTCCGACCATTTTGTATTTCTTGGAATGAGTCATTTACTCATGTTTTTTTTTCTCAAATTTGTATCCTCCCCAAAATTATGAGTTTCTTCTTTTTTTTTTTTTTTTTTTTTTACTATTATATATATTTACTCCTACCAACCTTACAGGCAAGTCCCCATATAAGACAATAGAATATCAATCCTATTCTCAGCGGTTTAGAATATGAATAGCCTATATAATATATAAAAGGTACCTATTCAAAGCAGATCAATTAAATTTGAATAAAATCTTTCAGATCTTTTAGATAACACTCATGACAAAAACGCTGACAAGTGCTTGGCACCAATTAATAACTATTTCAATGTTTTGTCAGATTTTTGGAAGGGTCTTTTGTTTCTAAAACTTTTCAGCATCACCTTGTACATGGGGCAACAAGTTGTTCCTTTCTTCCTTAAAAATAAAACCAAGTAGAATGTAAAGTTAATTAAAAGTACAGACATTTATTAAAAAATGTTTAACCATGACGGTTAACTATTATTGATTACGTAGCAAAAGACTCAAAACAAAAAATAGCAATAAAAATTAATTATAAATATCCACCAAAATAAAAAAAAAATCAGTTACATGACCTGATGAGACACTGTAAGGTGGGAAAGTCAATCTTTCTCTTTTTGCTCCTTTGTTCTAATAAGATGCGCAATTTAAGGCACATAACAAGCAGACAGATAATTACAAAATTTATATTGTTTTTAGTACTAAGTATTTTGCATGTACATATATATAAACTTTGTATTAAGAATTTTAAATATATATATAAAGTGACCCAAAAAACAGAAATTTTTGAAGTGCATATTGCCAGAAATGAGCAAGTGGCAACACTGTGACTCAGTGACCTTAAGCAAGTAAACATTTCGCCATTTAGAATTCAAGATGAAATTTACAGTATCCCAGGTGAGATGTTGCAGCAGACAATGAGGAATCTCAACAGCAGATTTCAAGAATGCATTCGTACAGGAGAACGCCATCTACAAGACATAATTTAAAAAAAATGAAAATTCTATCATTGTTTCTTAAATGACATGTTTTAAGGTTTCAATTACTATGAATAAAATATTTTTCTTCCATCACTCTCGGTTTTATTGGATTTTTAAAAAGTTCTCATTTTTTTGTGTCACCCTGTGTGTGTATGTGTGTATATATATATATATATATATATATATGTATTTATATGGTGTTTTTACAAAGACTTTTGTATTTTGTTTGAAATTTTCATATATTTATGTTGTCATATGTTTCATATAAATTAAACAAGGTCGATGCTACATATTCCCACACCACAGTTATATCATATGATTTGTATGAAAAATCAGTTTCCTGAGATTATCTATTTATTAATAACAAATTGACATTGAACTTACAAGAATTAATTATGAAAATTTACTTATGAGAAATATTTTCAAGGAAAGACTCCTTTTAAAAACATGACCATCACTTAACACCTTTAGGAATCATATTTTATCATCTATAGTTAAAGTCATTTGTTGACGTTTCATATCTTCTTCTTTGTCATTTTCTTCCATAGTTTTGCTTAGTAATTTATTGCCATTTCAGAGAAATTTAATTTCATTTATTTTCTGTTACTCTAATTTGAGAGTCATTATCTGTATAATTTTCTAAAATTTATACCTGAAAAGGATATGCTTTTTCTCCTTTTGATATTTTATAAAATATCACTTGAAGACTTGCAACAGATAAAATAGATATCACATGAGAAATAATGACATAACCAAGATGTTGACATTCCACACTACTTCAAATAAAAGGTTAGGAAGGAAACTCCTCATGAATACCTGAAAGAGTGATAACAGCAACTGGACTTGAGAAAATTATTTTCCTGAAACAGTATTTTTGAGAGAAAGATTTCCATTGATAGCAGTACTGGTTGCTTAGTCAATGAATGCCAAATGTTTCCTTATAGGGAAACGGGTAATATTACCATTACTATTATTTTGCTTTATTCTTTTCCTTGTTGGTAAAAAATGTATTTACTTTGTATTAAAAATAGAATTAAAAATAAAGTTTATTTTATTATATATAATTAATTTATATTTACTTTCCAAATGTAGTAAGTCATGAATTGATACAACTTCCACTTTTATTAATTGTGAATTGCCATGACTATTTTAGAAATAAAGTACATGGAGAGACAACTTTACGGTGATCAACAAATGACTGAATCCAAACTACTAGTTATCTTTATTATTGATATAATTATTTTATTTGTTTTTAACTAATTTTCAAAGATGTTAACAGGGAAATCTAATTTTCAGTAATTGTAATTTTTTTATATTGTGAAAATTAAAATTGTGGATTACTAGGATTCATCTTGGGATTGATATTGAAGTAGTTTCTTGTTGCCTTCTCCACTGGGATTTTATTGAAAGATCAAATTTGAGGGACATTGGAATAGTTAAAGATACTCCAGAATTGAGTAGTGTTATATCAGTCCTTCTCTATGGCAGTGAGTGCTGGACAAGTCCCTCAGATTAAGAAGATACTTGACACAATATAAATGTGGTTCTACAGAAGGATGATGAGAATATCATGGACTGAACGTATGAGTAAAAAGGAATTTTTAAGGGAAATGAAACAAAAAGGAGACTTATATATAGAATCAGAAAGAGATAGTTAACATTTCAAACATAGGAAAAGGGCTTGGAGAATATGGCACTCATAGTGCATATTGAAGACAAGATGGGTAGAGGGAAACAGTGAGTAACCTACCTAATGAATTTGTTTAAATGGGAGTGGGAATGATGGTGAAAAGGATAGGAAGTTGTGGAGACACATGAATGTCTATATCTTAAAAGGATATGTCACCAAGAAAAATTTCAATTTTTGTTCTTTTAAGAATGCAAAATTATGCATCACAGGATAACCTTAGATAGAATTTTGACAAAAGTAAAAATTTCTCCTTTAGAAAGATGAAAAGGAAGAACTTGTAATCTGAATCTTCCACATAGCAGAACCAAACCTGAAAAAAGGTGAGAAAGACATTGAATAAGAACAATAATTTCCTTTTTATATTGATACCTTCATCGTTTATAGACAACTGCTGCTATTATCATACAATCACTTTTTTGTACTTGTTTTTTTAATGGGAAATATTCAGACCTATAAACTGCTGAGTCATTAAATATTTAATGAGATTGAGATCTAATAATAGTAACTGTATTCATTTGTTGTATATTTGACAGGAATAGAAGAGTGAACCTATCTTTTAAAATAAAGATATTGAGCTTGTTCTCAATTTCATGCTTCATAAACAAATGTAATCAAATTTTAAGCTGAGCATCATTAAACATTTGAAAACCATTATTTTCTTCATTTGTAACATTTATGCTTACACAATAATTAATGGCTTTATTTTCATGCTTATTGTTTGAATTTATCTTTGATAAAATCAATTCAGGCACAATGATACATTTAAAGAGTTCACAGATCAATTAACTTTTGCTTTAGTCATCCTTTAAACCATGAGACCTGGCAATTATTTAATAGTAAATTTCACCCAATATATTGCTTGAGAGCAACACAAAGTAGAGAGCTAAAGTTAAGATGGTTATTATGAAAGAAGTATTATATGAAAGTAGAAAGTGAAGATTATGAGGAAAAAGGGGATAGATAATAATTGATGATTTACCAGAAGAGGCTAAGATAGTAGTATTCAAGAAAGCATACAAAAAGGAGTCTGTTCAACAAAGTAACAGTTGCTTGGCAAAAAAAACAGGAAATTTATTCTTACAGTGGGAATATGGAGGATGTAGTATGGAGATGTAAAGGTCGGAATTGGTGGAACTAAAGAACTAAAAATTTTCCATGGAAATTGTGACAATGCAGCAATGGGCTTGCAATGTTGCATCTGTGGGGGAAGAGCCTGCAGAGTGGAAAAGAAATCTACCCTCAAAAGACAGCATGAATGATCTTGAACCCCATCAAAGTTGGAATGTGAACATTGAGCAGCTCCAGAGTAGATATAACAGCAGGACTCCTTTTTTGACCTAATCTGACTCTTGTAAAGAAAAAGGATAGCAGAAGAAGTTAATTACTTTGTGGAGCAGTTCTGACCATTTTTACAGCATCTTTAGCAATGGATTATATATGTCAGTCCCACTTATGGTGTATGGTGAACTTGAAATCCAAAAGATGAATCATGAGGCCACATTGGGAGTGCATCAGGACTGGTAAAAGATAGTTATACCTTATTCTGTCAGTACCACTTAAATTAATATCAATGCTCAGCATATAAATTGAGTATTGTAAATTGCTAAAACAATTTTTATATTTAAAAAAAAATAGCTTAATCTGATGATCTGTCATTCATTCATAAACATGGGAATAATCTTAACCTTTGCACTCTAACTTATGTTCATTAATCTGGGGAAATGACCAATTTTTTGGTGAAATGAAATGTACATTTTTATCCTGCATAATCCTCTAAAGTTTTTGTAAATTTCCTTAGAGAATTTCAAATAGTCTGAAATTATCAACTTGAAATTATTATTATTATTATATTCACTCAATCTCTCCATAGACTAAATATCTAAGAGAAATCTTTGGTGTGGAAAGTGAACTCAATATGCCAAGTTAAAATTCTTGGCTAATCTGTTGTATTCACTTTTGCACTAATGTCTTTACAGCATTACCATACTCAAGGATTGAACACTCAACTACCAGGAATTCAGGTTTGTCTTGACCCCTAGGTCTCTTGGACAATCCTTGGGTGATGGTTTGGAGATAAGAAATTAATAACTAACTCAAGTGATGGAATTTTATTGAATGTTGTTTCTTTCTTAATCAGAGGCCCACAGATGGTCATCCACTCTCTGCTAGGTCTCTACTGAATAGTGTCTGCTTATTCTTTCATCTTATTCGCTTCTTTGTATGATGACTACATTTTCAACTTTCACAGATTGATAACCACTCCTTTCCTTCGATTTATGACTAAAAATACCTGATTTCATATTTACCTTTATCTTTTTAGGAGATGATTTGTCTCACTCTTGTATTCCTATGGATGGAATACACACAATTCTTGAACATGTTTCTTTCCAACATAGGCTTGGTTCAGAATAGGTGTCTCTGAGGGATTGAAATGGTTTTGAATATTATCTTGGTGTTGCATGGACAATATATACTTTGAATCTTATTAGATGTACCTATTATGTATGATAGACAAAACATGGTGGTAGATTTTCTATGATTGTTGTCCTTTACTCTTTTGCTTTTACTCTTAGGAGATGAGATTAAGAATACAAAAGGGTCAGTATATTTATGCTGAACATCTGCTGATATGTGTTTAGGTCACAATTTATAGTTTTGCCTCAATGTGTGTAGGCATTGGAAATAACTTATTGATAGTGTGTGTGTGTGTGTGTGTGTGTGTGTGTGTGTGTGTGTGTGTGTGGATAGTTGGAATTAAAGTCCAGGTATTGTCCAAACCAGATCTGAAATATCTAAACTGTCAGCCCTATACAACCACTTTCTCAGATCAATAGTTAAAAATGGCTTTGGGTAAGTGAAGCCTATATCTTTGGTGAAAAACCATCCTTGAACAACATGAACTGGTGCTTAGGAATCACAAATAAGAACTGTACCAAATAACAGAAAACACCACTTGAGGACTTGTATGAACTAAAATGGATACCACATGTAACTTGTAGAGAAAATAATAATATAATCAAGATGTTGATGTTTTACACTTCTTCAAATAGAAGGTTAAGAAGGAAACATCTATGAATACTGGAAAGAGAGACAACAACTACTGGACTTAAGAAAACTATTTTCCTGAAAAACCAAGAAAGAAAAATTGTATAAATTTCAACTGGCACCAATAGTGGCTGCTTGAGAAATGACTGCTAAATGTTTCCTTGAAAGGAAATGGCTGATATTAATATTACCACTACTTTTTGTGAAATGAGTATGTGCAGGACCATATGGAAGGTCTTATTGATTTCACATAGCCTGACAGTGCTTACACGTCTTTCTGGCATAGCGAGAGTATACGGGTATCATCTGGGTACATAAACCACATGGTTGACTTTAATGAGGACATTACTCATTTCCACAAATTATTCAATGTTTGCTATTACTGGAGATGATACAATCCATAGCTGAGCCATCTTCAGAGAGAGAAAATGGCAGAAAAATAACTTAATTTGGAAAGGTAGCAATAGAAAGATTTTCACTTGAAAATTATAAAAAGAGAACATTTAAGAAGATGGAACAGATTTTCTTTATTTAATAAAAATAAGTCATTAACAGGGTTCAAAGGTTAAAAATTTTGTTTTCTTGTGGAAACAATTTTCTTCTTGAAAATAATATATGCACAAAGAAGTGAACAAAATAGTGTTATAAGTATTTTGTATGGAAGATCACTTTTATTTATATATATATATATATATATATATATATATATATATATATACAAGTATATGATTGGTGTATATTTTTTTTTTTTTTTTTTCATGACAGACGGTGGAGATGTTCTCTGTCTTGTCCCCTTTTTTGTGTGTGTATATGTCTTGGTGCTTATGTATTAGAATCTGACTGCGTTTGTTTTACGCGTGAGTTTGGGACCCCATTTACACATCATGAGGATTAAAATGTATACATTGTAAAAAGACCGGATATTAAATATAGCTAAAGTAACTTCAATGAAAAAATAAATTGAATAACATATATATTTCTTCTTTTCTCCTCAGTAATTTTATAGTTATAAACTTGATAGCGAATAAATGTTAAATTTTGATTTTGTAATTAGCAGTTTTAAATTTTAATATTAAATTTTATCATATAATTTAGTAATTATTCGTTGGAATAAATTATTTTTTAATACTAAACATCTGAATAGATATTATAACATGACTTCGTTATCGAGCTTTTTGAATTTTCCTGTACTTGTGTTCTGATTGGTCCATCTAGCCTTTGTAACAACGTTTTTCCCTTGCGTAGAATATTAATTAATTTGAAACTTTTAAAACCATTTATTTTACATTCAACGTCATCACTTGATAAGACACCGAAGGTGTTGAAACAAAATGGCTATTTTTGTAGTGATTTTATAACATATTTATGTTATAAATTTTTTTTTTTTTTTTTTTTTCTTTAAAAATAAATAATTATATATATATATATATATATATACACAGACACACAATGTTTGTGTGTGTGTAAAAGCAAGATTATCTGACTGGAACAAGATAAAGTCAAAATGTTAATCACATAATCTGCCATTGATAAAGATTTCAGAAAGGCCGATTAATAGAATGAAGTTGAATATTTATTGATATGAATGATGTAAATGTGTGTGAATTGATTCAAATGCATTCAGTTAAATCCCAAAAGAAAACCATACTATTGCTAAAAAAGAAGCTGAGTTTTATTCTATTATGAGACCAAATCACCACAAAATAGCACTTTTGATAAACTGTTGGTTGATTAGTCAATGTTTTTCTCTCATTTGATTGGTTTGCATTTCTTCAGTTTCTGATAATTGAGAAAAGATTGATACAATTCAAATTCTTGTAAACGTGGGTCCTGTTATTGTACAGAATTTATGAATGAAATAAAGATAGCTCATTTTTTTTAACTGCAAAATAACTGCTAAGTTTCTGCCTCTGGCTGAACATATGTAGTAATTTTGGCAAAAAGGATTTCCAGCATACTTATTCATACACTCTAGCAAACATACTGTGGTCAAGATGGCTGATGATTGGATAATCAGGTATGGCTTGGTATGAACACATAGTAGGAAGTTGTGAGACATGATCACCCACATCCTGAAGCGACTTGTGATATAGAAGAAGAGTATGTTCCAACCAAGATAAGCTAGCTGGTCCAAATCACATAGTATATAATAATTTCTTTTTTGAGCCTAATAATTTAAATAATTGTAAAATCTTTGATACTTATATATGTAGCTAATTATCTGTATTTTGACATTCTTATATATAAACTGTAAAACATGATTACAAATACTAGAAGCATTAACCAATGAAAAAAGACAACATCAGACAGATTTTATGAAATTTAGGAACAAACATATTAAATATATTTCATAAATAAAAAAATATGAAACAAACTATAAATTATCTTATGAAAACACTTAAAAAAACTTATGGAATTTAAAAGGTTGTGTGTTTGTGTGCATTTGAGGTGTAATGCATGTTCACATATGATAAACAATTAAGATGCATGCAAAGCTTGGGTTCCTGCGATGGACTGTTTATGCATTTTATGATGACTGTAGTGAAACAAAGTTCTCTATCTCTTTGGTATGTTCATTTTCATTTTCTTGGTTCAGAATTTAGATAATTAAGTATAAGCATTGTTAGAATGGTTGCACTCAAGTCAGTCTTGCACTAAGTTAGAACAACCAAAGAGAAAGCATGCTTTACTTCATATGCTGAGGCTTTGGAAGCCATGTGGGAGCACCATGCATTGGAAAGGATAAAGTGAAGGAGGAAAATGTTTGTCTTTTTTATAGACTTTAAAAGCATCACAAGAATTGATGGCATTGGTTGCAACAAATGCCATCAATTCTTCCAGGCAAGAATTTGTCTAATTAGTCATCAATGCCATCATTATAAAGAAAATGATTAGCAAAGAAGAAATTAAATCCTTGAACATGAGATCATCACTGCCACCAACATATATATATATATATATATGTTTTTATTGTTATATATATATATATATATATATATATATATAACAATATAAACATGATTATGGTTGACAAAACACAACTTTTTCAAAGTATACAGTTACAGGTGCTCAATACAATAAAATATATTATTAAAATGTAAAGAGAAGAAAACTTATGCTACTTGAGTTTGAACCTTCTCAATGAAGGATCATCAAGCCAGAGTATACTGTTAAAAATATGAATATGACACATGTAGCTTATAACTTTAAATATGGAAAAGACTTTTTTAATTTTTTGCACATTGTTCTGGATATGGTTTTTCATTCAGCTTCCGCATTTGCTAGTAAATATTTTTGCTTGTATGTATCATAATGTTGTGGATTCCGTGAATGGAATCCTGCACAAATAAATAAACAATGCCAGTAAATGAAATAGAAAAATAAGTGTATTAAATGTAAGAATACAGACTTGAAGTGAAGATTAGTAGTCCAGGAATGTGGGTTAGTAGAAAGTATATGTACAAGTCTCTGTAAGTAAAGCCATAATCATCTCTCTCTCTCTCTCTCTCTCTGGACTCTTGTATAACTCTCTGAGAACACCCTGTGTTGGTCTCCGTATCTCTCAACCTGTCCCAACTTATCTCAACAGCAGGTATTCTCTCTGTCAGTATAAGTATACTTTGGACAAGTCCATCTTATGTAAAAAGGGAGAGCCCCACAACACATAATATTACTTTTATCAAGTTTATATATAATATATTATTATTAATAAATATACAAAAAAACAATATACAAAATATACTAAAAAAACAAATATTTATCATTAATTTAAATTATTCACATATTTTATTGATATATATTAAAGAAAAAATAATTTTGAATGAATTGGAAAAGATTAACTATGAAAGTTGTTGCATTGTTCCTTGTATTTTTTTTTACTTGTCCGTTTCAAAAGTTAATGTAATAAAAAAAACTGGTGTGTGTAAGAAAGCAGACAACACAATATTTTGTGAGACAAACACCTTGTACACAATCTCCACTAACTTAAAATTGCTGAAATTGCATATGTAATTATCACACAACACACTCATCTTAACTGCAAACTGTAGACAACTCAACTTACACTGCAATCAAGGTTTAGAGATGCCACATGTGTCAAGTTAATTTGTCCAAATTGACTCCTTCTTTCACTTAGCGAAAGACTAACTCAAGTTTTCTCATGAATAAATTGTCACTGCAGAGTAGACACAGAGTGAGGAAACTAGGAAAGAATTCAGAAAATAATGCTACTTTTTATTGGAATTTCAGTAGAAAAACTCCTTTTTTTTTTTTTTTTTTACACTTTTCAGTGATTAAGTTGTTTGCTTTTCTTGAATATTTTGGAGGTTTATGCTGGAATGTTTTTTAATACAACCTGATCACAATGACGTGAAAAGCTGACAAGAAATTCCTACATTTTAAATTCAAATTTACCTCCACCAAAGACAGTTTTCAGTAATGTCTTGCTTCCAGGCATGTCAGGAAAGACTGGATAAAGTACAACCACTGTTTAATAGTGAGAGATTTTTTAAAATTGCTATATAAAGTCAGATATTTTTTAACCTGTCATTTTTTTAAATTTCTTACTTTTTCAATACATATATATTTTATTTTCTTTTAAATATGCAAAGCTGTTAACCCTATCAACCCTTAAGAAATTTTAGTTGTTAAATCCATGGCCTCCCAACTAAATTGTTAAAAAAAATCAGAACAGGTGATGTTAGTTCAATAAAATTGATAGATATCAAAAACCCTTGAAAATTAAATACTATAGAATTCAAACTCAGCAGAAGCAGCAATAACTATGCAGTACTAAAACAGAGCAATATGAGACATCCTTAGTTATGGATGGCAGAATGAAAACAATCTATCCTTGTGGATTAAAAAAAAAAGGGTTCAGTTTGGAATTGCCTGGAGCTTACTCACATTGACAGACACCTGAAAATGGCTGGAGGTCACAATCGCTGAAGCATTGTGATAATAGAAAAGATGATGATATTGGTCTAATTTAACTTAGTCTAAAAAATTATAATGATTTAGAACCCATTAAACTTGCTTACTTTTTTTTTTCTAGAAAATTCAAAACACTAATATAAAATAATTTATACAGCGTTGACTCAAGTTTTTTCTTTTATTTGGCAAAAATTTAATCTTTAATTATTTACAACTTCACATCCCTGGAATCCTGACTAAATTGTTGAAAAATCTAAACATGTAATGCTAATGCAATCAAACTGATATGTCTCAAAAATTATGCAAGAAAGAAGAGTAGTATTGGTTTCTCTATATGACAATGAATGCTGAAAATCTCTAACAAAAATGTTTTTCTACAGAATAGAGTGGACTGAATATGTGAGCAACAACAAAGTTTTAGAGAAAATGGAAAGAAAAAGAAAACTGATACTTAACATCTGAAAGAGAGAGTTGAAATTTCTAGGGCACATAATGGGGAAAAAGGATTTTCCCAGACTCCCCACAGTGATGAGATACGATACAAGGTCGAGTTTAGTGTGTAGACTGAGCACGTACTCAGGAAAAAGGTAAAAATTTACCCTGCCCTCACAACCACAGCATCAGGCACTTTGCATTCTCTGTTTTTCTCAGCTGAATCTCCATCCATAGACAGAGCCCTAACAGAGTCATACTCTGCCTCTGAAGACAGAGAACTTGACAAGTGTAAGCCAGACAATAGACTGCTTATATTATTTTTTTCATTATGAATTTGGACAAGAAAAATTTCCTGGTACAATACAATAACCCAATATTCCAAGCAGTGCATCTTGACAACCTCTGCTTAACAAGCGAGAATTGAAATTTCTAGAGCACACAATGAGGAAAGAGAGAATTTAATGATTTTAATCATTTCATCCCAAGCAAGGCACTAATACCACTAGGCTGCAGAAGTTTACAGACAAGATTTTAGGGATGAGTATTAAATAAAGGACCATAAGGGAACAGGGTTCAGAAAGACAGAAGATGGCAATTGACATTGCATTAAAATTTTGAAGATTGTATTTATCGGGGAAGAAAGAAATCAAAAGGGATCAGTCAGGATGTTTGTCTCTGTTGTTAGATGCATAATTAAAAGAAAAAACTTGTAGTTCCAATGAATGATTTATTTTATGGAAATATTTTCACTAGCAGTTGCTAGTCTTGGTTATTCTTTAATTTGAGTAAAACAGTGTAAAGTTTTACTCAAATTTACACTAATTGAGGAGTGACCAAGACTGGCAACTGCTAGTCAAATATTTCCATAAAATAAATCATTTGTTGGAACTACAAGTTTTTTCTTTTAATTAAATCAAAAGCGAGTTGTGCAGGTGAGAAATGCAAAAAAAGAAACTATTAGAATAAAATTAATGGTTGTATCTAGCTCGTTCAATAGTAAAACAATGAGACCTATTTGTTAATCTAGTAGCAGCTTTAAATTCATGCAGTTGAAGCACTGAGGTAAACACTCATAAGAACAATTGCTATGAAAATATTTATAGAAAGGACAGAGCAAAGCCATGTCTTTCAGGTGAGAAAGACAAGATGCCAGATCAGGATCAATTACATTACAGACTCTTTCTTGAATTTTGTCAAAAATCTTTAGATATATAGCAGGAGTACCAAGCCATATATGACAGCAGTGTCCACTGCATGGATGAATGGTAGATTTATAAATGGGCATGAAGAATTCTGACAAGAAAGATTTTCTGGCACAATATAATGAATGAACATTGCAACCAGCAGACCTAGGAATTGATTCAATATAGTTGCGCCACTTCAGTTTGAAAACTTGAACCCAAGAAGTAGTTTAGCATCAGCAATCCTGATAGCAGGCAGTAAAGGGTTCTCTCTGGTGATTAAATGAAAGTAATTTTGTTTCAGAAGTGTTAAAATTTACAAGCCATTTCTTGTCCCAGTTAACCAGGGATTGGATGTCCTTTCTGAGAGCAGTTTTCAAATCTGTTGGCTTTGCTATCAAGGCTGGAGTAAATAGTTTTCATCTGCATAAATACATAGGTGGTAACTGACGACATTAGAAAGTTTGTTGAAGAACATCAGAAACAGTGTAGGTCCAAGGATAGAGCCCTTGGAACCCCTACTATGAAATGATCTAGAAGTATGCCCATTCAAGTCTTGCTGGTGACATTGGGAAGATGAAATTGTTCAGGCGTAATCAGTGGTTGTAAGCATAATGCAAAAATTATACAGTTGAATTATCAAGGCCTAAAAGCAAACATAAATGAACTACTCCTACTCATAACTTTCCACTGATATATGCCTGCAAGAAACGTTCGCAGTTGGAACTTTACAATAAAATATAAAAAAAAATCAAATGTTTATAAGTGTTTGCACAAACAAAAAACTTACCTTCAATCATTCTTAATGAACAATCAAACCTCTTCTTTATGATTCTTGGGAAAAGTTTTCATTCGAACATACCTAACAAACTATAAAATTTTCTTTCAATCATATCTGAAGAACAATAAATCTTACTCTTATCTATAAAATATGTTTACAACAATCACAAAAGGTTGAAGGGCCATTAAACAAAATCAATCAAAACTACCAAGAAAATTAAATTTTGCCAGTAAATGACCCATTAATCAAATCAAATCAATGGTTGTATTAGCATTAAATCACAAGTCAATATGACCGAGGGTTTGAGAGCGCCAGCCTTGTTCAAAATGGTGATCACTTTGTCTTGATGCTAATATAATTGTTGATGTTTTCTGAACAGTTTAATCTACCCAGTATCAACTGAAAGACTTGGGTCAACTCATAGTATTGTTTTCAGGAACTTAACAATAGTGCTACCTGCTGGGATCATCTTTCAAGGATGATATTATCAAGGGGTCAGCTCTTTAACAATTTGACCTTGGTAAAATTCAAACTTGTGTCTAAAGGTCAGATTGCTAAACACTCTAAACATATAGTGATGCACTCACTAGAAAAGAAGATTGATTTCGGTGAACTTGATGAAGGCCAAGTTATTATAGCCAGGAAACTACATAAGACCATTACTAAAATGGAGTAGCTTGTCATATGCTTATGTTTCTTTGTGATGAGTACTGACCATCATTGGTCCAAAGATGAAAAATAAACAATAGCCAACAAAATGAGAGACAGCTTAAAGCTTGGAACACAGGATGGGAATGGAGCTTATCCCACCAAGTATGATCCAACAGATGGTACAAATTGAAGATAGCCTTAAAGTGAAAATAAGAATGTGTCACAATCTGAAGGACATTGCATTGATTTCAGTTGCAAATGGGGATACATAGCTGCAGAAAATTTGAAGTACACATGCTTATTGTGCCATTACAAAAAGTAGGATCAATGGGTTCATGAGGGTTAGAATTGGACATTGTCTTTATAAAAAAACAAGTTTTACTTTCTCCTGAATAATGTTGAAGAGACTTTGTAACAGTAATTAATAGCATCTGGATGTATTGTGGGAAACCAAGCTTATGGAAATGATGATTTTGTTGTTGTTTGTAGAATTGTAAACATCCCAGTGGAATATAGGGCAATAGCCTCAGCATACTGCTAGCATTTCTGCTGTGGTTTCTGTAGTTAATTCAGGTTTTGAATTTTGAGTTCTTTTCCTAGATGAGTTTCCAACCAAAGCTAGAGAGCACAGTCTAATCTGCAATTAACACCTAGCTACTAAAGAAAATGAACTCATTTCTTCCCAAGGGTATTTGGGTGAAACTTGAAATTAACCCACCAGTATTACTTTCCATGTTGATAAATACAAACATATATCAGAGAATGAGAATTTATAGATATACATTGTGTGGGTATAGGAATCAACACTGCATGGTTATTGTCAGGTTCATGCCTTGAGTGAACTACAAATTACAGCGTGCAATGGGTAAATTATTGCCATTTTATATTTTTAATTTTGTATATGCATATTTTTCGTTCTTTATTTTATTGACTACACAGTAGGATAGGCTCAGTTGGGCACCATCTGTGAGAAAAAGAGCACCATGACTCAATTCACTCCACCAAAAATTTAGAAACTGCAACACATGAGGAGGTAGTGCTGCCCTAGGTCAAGAGGGTGAGGGTGACTGCTGGAAGACCCTGTGTCTGGCAACAGGACTCTGCAACATACCTCTCAAGTAGAATCCAGTCATGGCTGTCAGACAATTTCTGTAACTGTATCACTCCTTACATATGGCCGCCTTCCACCCAGACTGCAACCCCCTTGATTATTATGTCAGGGACACAGTTGAGTGAGAGACCAACAAAACTCCTTATGACGCCAAAGATGAACTGAATGCAAGGATTATGGCAGCATTCCCCAACTTAACCAAGGAGACCATCCAGAAGAGATGCAGATTTCAAATTCGTCTGGAGGTTGTGGTTGAATCCAATGGCGATTTTTATTGAATAAATTCCCTCTTTAGTATTACAAGGTACTTGTGTGTAATTTTGGTAAAAAGATCTGTTACAAATAGATGTTTGTGTTATTTTCATTTTTATGTAATTTAGATGACAATTTATCTATTGTATCATGTATATGTCACTATTCTTTTAGTAAGTTCTATCATTGTGGGATTAAGGGAATGTTTACGTTTAACTTAATTGCTTTAGATCATTTGTATTCATGAATTTCACCATTGTTAACCCTGGAGGCACGCTTGTGAAATATAGGACCATGGGCCCATGATCCTAGATGTTGATGCTGTAGTTTTAGTAGGATTTTACAAGTATGAATTTCTAGCTACATACCAAAGCAGTTTTGAATTCACAATTCTTCTCCTCAAAGATTTTTCAACTGAAGCTAGAGAGTCCAGCCTGCCCAGTTATTATCACCTGGCTTGGGAGGAGAAAAGATGAAGTAATACCTTTTCAAAGGTTATTTGTGCAAAAATGAATGTAATGACCTCAGTTGGAATTTAAACTTGATGCATGAATCCCACCTTCTCTACTGGTAACAACTATGGTACATACCTATCCATTCTTTAGCAGCATGATGTTTCCTAATTATTAATGAGATATTCTGTTTTTATATTGGGTGAGATGGGTAAATTACCACAATTTTATATTTTCAATTTCATACATGCACATTGGTTGTCTTTGATTTTGTTAACTGCAAAGTATAGTAGGGTCAGTTGGGTAATGTCTATGAGAAAAAGAACACCATGACATAATTCACTCTACCAGAAATTTGAAAACAGCATGCTGTACAGCTTGGTATTCACACCAGAAGCTCCAATACGAACATTTGAGTGTGTCTGGTTCTCAATCTGACAACAATGCAGAGAATATGAAGAGAGTTGGACGAGTCTAATGGTGATTATGAAGGTATGGCAGGTTGGAAAACTCTCACTTATTTTTCTGATAAAAAAGATTTCCCAAATTTTTTGGTGATGGCCTCAAACTCAACACAGAGGCTTAGATCAAGTGCCTTGAAGAGGTAGTGCTGCCCTAGTTCAAGAAGGTGGCTGCGAGAAGACTCTATGTTTGGCAACAAGACTCTATACTATGCCACACAAGTAGAACTCAGTCATGGCTGTCAGGCAATTTCTGCAACCACATCACTCCTTAGATCTGAGCACCTAACTCCCCAGCCTGCAACCTCCTTGATTATTATGCATGGAGCACAGTTGAGAGAGAGGCGAATAAAACTCCTTGTAACACCAAAGACGAACTGAAGGCTAGGATTATCGCAGCATTTTCCAACTTAAACAAGGAGACCATCCAGAAAAGATGCAGTTGATTCCAAAGTCATCTGGGGGCTGTGGTTGAAGCCAATGGTGATTTTATTAAATAAATTTACTCTTTTGTATTTCATAATATTTGTGTGTAAGTTTGGTTTCATTTTTGCATACTTTAGATGACAATTTATCCATCACATCTTTTGGCAGGACAAATTGTATAGATGTGTTTCTCTGAATTTTTTGGAGGTAGAGAATTATCATTATACATTAATTTCTTTAGACCTTTGTATTCATCATGTCTATTTTTATATTCACAACATTTCAGTTGATATATTCTCTCTCTGACAACCTTCAAGTGTTTGTCATGTTCAGTTTTTTGCACTGAGAAGAAATGGCTTGATAAAAACCAAATGTGACACACATGAAAAAGACCAGCAAATGCAATTGGCCAAAGATAGTAAATATAAAATCATCCAAGATGAGGACAACAGACAAAATGAATTAATGTATAATTGTAGAGGGAATAAAAAAAAACAGTTATGGAAAATGGATACATTGCCAGTGGGACACAGAAATTTCTATTGTGTATTGTTAGAATTGGAAATATAAAGTACCTTTAATTTTTTAAGTATTTCTTTCATCTTTGTTCCAATTTTCATTCTCAGAGAATTAAACCTATTACTACCAGTGTATGTAAAAAAATAAATCATTCAAAGAAAATAAGAAAGCAAATTATATGGACTGTTTTAAATGACTTTTACTGGTTTGCCTTCATAGTCCCATTAACAAGACAGCTGAAAATGGTAGATGAGTGTTCAAGTCTTGCTTGAGAGAGATTCTTTATTTTGTATCCACTTAGTTACCAATGGTCATGGGGTAATGAGGATCTGGATGTTGTGATTAATAAGTTACTGAAATGGAGTTGAACAAAATTCATCTAAAAAAATTAATAATTTTAAAATCTGGCTAATATTATAACTAAAAAAAAAAAGCAATTCTCATTTTTTGATGATACAGAAAAAATACAAAGTATCCTTCTCCAACCAGGATATTTCTAGAGGCTAACATTTTTAAAGCAAGCAGTTCTTTGTAATTACAGTGCTATATATACCACTATCATTAAACACCTTGTTTCTGAAGAGTGGATGTAATTTTGCAAAACTCAGTGTAGAGACAAGATGAATGGACACTTATCTTATCTTCTAAACATCTTTACTCTGATTTTGTGGAATCACTTCCACTACTTCAGGAGAAGTAAATATAGACTTATATGAAGATAAGTCATAAAAATTGCAAGATAAAAGATAACTAAAGATGGCACTAAAAAACAAATGATTTTAACTAATTAATACCCAGAATATCATGTTTTAGAACATTTACATTGATTTTTGTCTTTTTGAAAATTATAATTAATACAGGATTTTTGTTGCAATTTTAATAATTACAACCAGATTTTTCATTGGATTTTAATAAGTCAATCATCCAAATTTACATCTTGAAATCTAAATTTTCTATTCAATAATGGATTTACCTGGAGATTTAGTACATGGATTAATATCCATGTCTGCTTTCAATCAGTTGGTCTGTGTACTAAGCAAACTGAAAGAAAAAGTCAGCAGCAGCAAGTAGAGAAAGTAAATTATTTGTTAGCTGCAGTGGAACCTTGATGAAGATAAAGGAAGATATGTTATGTGGATTTCTCAGAAAATTAAACTGATGGAGAGTTTGGAAACAAGAGTAGTTTTTATTCAGGCCAAATAAATCTATCATTGCATTTCTCTTCACTGCTCGGTCCTTACTTCCTTAGATGCCATGCATGATACATGCTTATAAAAACATGTCTCTTTTTTGATTCATGATTCACTTGGCAGAAGAATTCTTGCAGGAGGCTACCATTACTTTCTGTGGTAGACTAGTAGCCAACCGAGTCAACAGGACCCAGTCTGTCCTGCTATTTAACCCATAGCTAGAGGGAAAAGACATGGATTCATACCTTTTCCAAGGATATTTGCATGTAAGTGAATATAATGAACCTGACTGGAATTGGAACTTGTCTCACTGAGTTTCAATTTCAAGCTGTTATCTATTACACCAGCTGCACATCCAAGCTTGCAGCACCTGGTATTCCAAAGCAGTCACCCATCTAGGTACTGATAGGCTTGATGTTGCTTAACTGGTGATAAGACAAAAACTGCTGTTTCAGCATGATATGGCTGTCAGCTTCAAAAATATTAATTCTGTTTCTTTTCTTGAAATCAAGGAAATGAGTCCTGGTAAAAGGACCATTTTTACTTTTTGCCATATACTAATAGCTCAGTTGTGGCACAAGGCCTAGATTAAGAAGCACCCAGTGAGGATGGAACTCAGTACTCAGTAACAACTGATCTAACGAGACAAGCTTGATAACCATTAAACCACGTCAACGTGCCCAACTTTTTGAGCATATAAGGTAATGATGAAAAATGTTCGACTTTATTGTAGTCATCTCTATTATTCTTAAATTATTTTCTCTGTGCACTTTGTGGAAAAAAATAAAATAGCAATATGAAGTCTGTTGCTCATTAGAAAAAGAAATGATTGTGTTTTATATCATAAATATATAAATTTTAAAGGCCTTTTCAAAGGCTGTTTATTTCCATCTCATTTTCTGAGATGAGAAGTCATTATTTACGTTTATTTATTATTACATCTATTTATTTAAATTTATTTTTACAAATTTTATTTTTCATCTTTCATCTTCATTGTTATTATCACAATATTTCAGCCATTATATTTTTCAGCATTATTCAAGTGCATCAGGAATTTTCAAACTGAGCCTTTAATTTTACTGGAAGTAGAATGTGCAGGTGGTATAATGGATAACTGCACAGAATGAGTGAGCCAACTTCGAATTTCATTCTGGTTTCTTTAACTCATGCTCAAATACCCTTGGGAAAGGCATGAATCCATTTCCTCAGCCATGGCTTAAACAGAATTGTATCAGGAAAAATTACTGTTACTCTAAAGAAAACAAAATACTGATGCAATATTTGCCAAAAAAAATTGCTATTTAAAAATATGCTTCATCCTTAAATACCCAACAAATACTTGATAAACCTTAAACACAGAAAGCATTCTACAACTGACCATGTCTAGGGATATCTTGTCTTGTTCAGTATTAGTCAAACCCTGTTGGCAGGGCTTCAGAATATGTCAACTGCACCTCTGCAGAGGGTAAATGTCCCTCAATGGGGCCACCTGTTGGCCGTGGGTGGCGACACGTGTCGTCTGGGGACGGGATCCTGGTGATTGAGCAAGCCATGGCCCAGGTGCAAAAAGGACATGGTAATGCAGCACATGACTTTGGCCCTTACCTGGGCTAGACGGGTGGTCGGAGAGGCCCGATCCGATCAATCGGCTAGTCACATCAAGCACTAATACTTACCCGCATTAAAACCCATCTATCTAAAACACTTATGTCATACAAAACTGGTCTGGTCTTTTACCACAAACAAGAGATAGATTATAAGTAAGTATTAGAAGGCGGTGGCAAGGGTCAATCTACTAGTAAGGAAAAGCCATTACAGATAGGGTTTTTAACTGACATTTTCATAAAAAACGGGTTGTGAAAACAAAGTGAAACTAGAAATGCTAGCAGCCACTTACTAGTGTGAGTATACCTTTCCTTGTATCCCTGGGATAATAGGGCGAATGGGTTTCCCCCCTAACATCTACCACTGATGGGCTCCGAGGAGGGTGGGGAGCAAGGAAGGTGAAATTTAAAAAAAAAATAACCAATGGCTATAAATAAAAATAAAAGACCCCATATAGAAGACAGTTTGAAGAGCCTATACTCCGAAACGGAGTCTGACAATGATCTTGACCAAAAATAATTTCCTAGATTTATTGTCTTGGAATCAATAGAGGATACACCTATCACCAAACTGTCTCCATTCATTGTGGAAAAAACAATGAAATCCCTAATAAAAACGTCTTCAATAAAAAAAAAAACTAAGGAACAAAACCATTTTGGTAGAAGTTTCAAATAAAACTTCAGCAAATACGTTACTGAATCAAAACAATTTTGCCAAGCTTAAAATAAAGGCCTACCCCAACACTTCCTTGAACTCCTCAAAGGGTGTGGTAAGAAGCCCAGACCTCTCACTCTGTACTCTGGATGAAATAAAAAATAACTTAAGAAAACAAGGTGTCATAGATGTTCAAAGAATATCAATTAAAAAAAACAACCAAATAATTCCTACAAACACATATATCCTAATTTTTAATACTCCAAAACATCCAGCAGAAATAAAAATTGGATATATAATAGAAAAAGTGGAAATATAAATACCAAATCCACTGAGATGCCACAACTGCCAAAAGTTTGGGCACCATAAAGATAGATGCACCAGACAATCAATATGTAAAGTTTGTGGAGAAATCGGGGATCACATTGACTGTAAACTCCCAGTTAAATGTGCCAACTGCAAACAAAATCATGCAGCAGACTCAAAAGAATGTGAAGTCTGGAATAAAGAAAAAAAAATATCCTCGATTAAACATACAAAAAATATATCATACCCGGAGTCAAGAAGAATAGTTGAGAGTTCTCTGAACGTATCAACATATGCAAATATAGTCAGAAGAACAGACAATTCCATTAAAAAAACAAGAAACATCACAAAATAATCTGTCCAATCTGGTAGAAGAATTAAGATCACTTTTGGAGATATTAAAGAAAAATTTAAACTGTTTAACAACTAGAACCGATTCCAAGTCAGATCTAAAGGAAAATCCTCAATACCAGATCGTCGAAACCAAAGAGGTTACAAGAAAATTAAATACAAGCAACAGCAAATGCCAAATCTCCCAAACACCTCAAACGAATTTAATAACTCCTCACCTCCAAAAATGAAATCTCTGTTAAAAAATCAACACAGCAAAAAGAAAACAGAAATCGTTTTAATTGAAAATGAAAATAATTTTGAACTGATGGAAACCGATAGCCAAGAAAGACATTCAAGACAGAGAAGCTTAAAAAGTCCCGACAAAAACAAGCAAAAAACAATCAGCCCATCTCAAACAAGGGAACGGTCTTTATCTAAACAAAGAGCAAATGAATCAAAGGGAAAAACAAAAGCAACATCTTTTACTAAACAAACAGAACCAAAAGAAAGCCAAGGGTTAAAAATACAACAAAAAACAAAATACAAATAAGACAGAATGACTCAAAAAATTATACAATGGAACTGCCGTGGCTTATAGCCAAATATAAATGAGTTACTTCTGCTTATAACGAATCATCTCCCCATCATCATCTGCTTACAGGAAACCTTCCTAAAAACTGATGATAAAATTAAAATAAAAAACTATACACAATATAATTACATTCATAACCCCAATCAAAGGGCATTAGGGGGCGTATCGATATTAATTAGAAACGATATCCCTCAAAGTAAAATACAATTGAAGACCCATATCCAAGCTGTTGCTGCAAAGGCCACTCTACACAGAACCATCAACATCTGCTCCATTTATATACCACCACACAATCCCATAAGCGAAACTGATTTAAACAACCTAATAGATCAATTACCAAGACCGTATTTATTATTAGGGGACTTTAATAGTCACAATGTTATATGGGGATCTAAATACTCTGATAAAAAAGGCAAAAATCTTGAAAACATCATTAACAACAATGACTTATGCCTACTAAATAAGAAATCTAACACATACCTACACCTTGCATCAGGCACTTAATTCAGTGCTTGACCTATCACTTTGTGACTCATCTACACTTATGGACTTCGATTGGAATGTTCTAGAGGATTCATTGTGTAGTGACCATTTCCCAATTATGTTGACATATTCAAAAGAAATTGAAAACCATCTTCATCGATGGAAGCTAAATAAAGCAGACTGGAGAGAATATAAAAAAAAATGGCAACAAAAACTTTCAGACAAAGAAGTCTCCAGCAAATCCATCGAATACTTCACAGAAACTTTAATAGACATTGCGAGAGCATGCATACCAAAAAGCAATGGATCTAACAAACAACAAAGACCATGGTTCAATGATGAATGTAAAAAGGCAATATGACTATGAAAAGCAGCACTACGGAAATTTAAATCTCAACCTACAACTCATAATTTAAATCTTTTCAAACAAAAAAGAGCAGTTGCACATAGTCATCAAGGAAGCCAAAAGGAAATCCTGGAAAGATTATGTAAACAAAATAAACTATAATACAAAACCAAAAAAAGTTTGGAACATGGTAAGGAAAATCTCTGGAAAGAATTTATCATCTTCTCTTAACCATCTCACGTTAAATAACAAAAAATTAACAGAAACAAAAGATATCACAAACATACTTGCGAAAACTTTCGAAAACAATTCCTCTAACAAAAACTACAAACACTTCTAAATAATTAAGCAGGATACAGAAAAAAAGAAGAATAAACTAAATTTTAATTCAAATAACAAAGAAGAATACAATCTTTCTTTTACGAAGGACGAACTTATAAATGCTATAAGTGAATCACATAATACAGCTACTGGTCCTGATGAAATTCATTACAAATTTTTAAAACAACTTCCACCCCCCTAAATCCATTAAATTTTTGTTAAACATCTTTAATGAAATATGATTCAAGGGAAAACTACCTAATAGCTGGAAACAGGCTATTGTGATTCCCATACCAAAATCAGAAAAAGACAAATCAGATCCAAAAAACTTTAGACCCATAACATTAACAAGCTGCTTATGCAAAACATTTGAAAGAGTAATAAATAGAAGACTAAATTGGTACCTGGAAACCAATAATTTAATTACCAACTTACAGAGTGGCTTTCAAAATAAAAGAGGAACAATAGATGACATAGTCCGCTTAGAAACCATTATCAGAGAGGCTTTCATCAATAAAGAACATGTAATAGCCATTTTCTTTGACTTAGAAAAGGCCTACGAAACTACATGGAGACAAGGAATAATGAAAGACTTACACAACCTTGGCCTAAAAGGCAGATTACCCTTGTTGATAAAAGACTTTTTATCTGACTGAAGCTTCAAAGTAAGAATAGGATCAACTCTCTCAGACTCAAAAGTTCAAGAAGGAGGTGTCCCACAAGGATGCATCTTGTCCGTCACTCTCTTTAGCATAAAAATTAACAACATTGTAACCTGTTTGAACAACGAAGTTAATGGTTCCTTATATGTAGATGATCTTTTAATTTGCCATTGATCAAAAAATATGCATACCTCAGAACATCAACTGCAGATATGCATAAATAAAATAAATCAATGGACCATTGAAAATGGTTTCAAACTCTCACAAACCAAAACAAAGTGTATGCATTTTTGTAATCAAAGAAAAATGCACGACGACCCGATACTTAAATTAGAAGAAACTGAAATAGAAATGACCGAACAACACAAATTTCTGGGAAGAATATTTGATAAAAAACTCACATTCATTCCCCATCTGAAATACTTAAAAACAAAAATGTTTCAAAACACTACAACTTTTGCGGGTTATAGCTAACACAGAATGGGGAGCAGATCGCATATCACTCCTAAAAATATACAGAACACTAATAAGATCCAAATTGGATTATGGAAGTTTCATATATGGTATGGCCAGGAAATCCTACCTAAAAATTCTTGACCCCATCCACCACACAGGTCTAAGACTTGCTCTTGGTGCCTTTAAAACATCTCCCAGAGAAAGCCCATATGTTGAAGCTCATGAGGCTCCTCTAAAACTGAGACGTGAGAAATTAGCTATACAATATTACTTAAAACACAAATCCAATCCCTCAAATTTGGCCTATCAATGCACATTCAACCCAAACTATAAACATCTGTTTGACAAAAAAGAAAATGTTATCAAACCTTTTGGTCTTTACATGGAAAAAATGATAAAACCACTTACAGACAGTTTGATAGACAAAAATAGTATACATGAATTCAAGCTACCCAAACATCCACCTTGGCTATTGGAACAACCAAAAGTCATTTTAAGACTGGCTGCCCACACTAAATCTGACACACACCCCTTATACTATATCGAAAAACTAAATGATATTCTGGAACAATACTCAAATTGGGCCCACATATATACTGATGGCTCCAAAGTCAAAAACAATGTAGAATGTGTGGCTATCTTTAAAAGTACTGTTCTACAGAAAAGATTACCTAACAACTCCTCAATTTTTAGTGCTGAAATTACAGCTATTGATTTAGCTCTAGACCTCATCACTAAACATAACTCAAATAAATTAATTATTTTTGCAGACTTATTATCAGTACTCAAATCATTAAAAAACCAAAAATTAAACAATCCTTTGCTCATCAAACTCCTACATAGAATACATGCGATCTCACAAAATAAAACCATCATTTTCTGTTGGATTCCCAGCCACTCTGGTTTTCATGGAAATGAAAAAGCTGATGTGGCTGCAAAAAACTCCCTGAAACTTAACACAAGTAACATAAAGGTTCCATACACTGACTATAAACCCCTAATAAATGACTTTATTTTAAAGAAATGGCAAGACGCTTGGAACAACTGTCAAAACAACAAATTAATAAAAATCAAACCCTCTCTAAAGAAACAACTAACTGAACACAGAAAATCACGCAAAGAAGAAGTGGTTTTATCCCATATTCATATAGGACGCACTCACATAACTCACTCCTTCCTCCTAAAAGATGAAGATCCTCCTGAATGCATAGCATGCCAGGAGGCTTATACTGTGAAGCACTTCCTGCTTGATTGCAGTGACATGGCACATATTCGAAAATTATTTTACGTCCACAACTTGAAAGAACTTTTTGAAAAATCAAACCCCAATTTGATTTTGACATTTCTTAGGAAAGTTGGACTACATAATAAAATATAATTCCAATTTGGTATCTGATGATGAAAGGGGAAACTTTGATACTCGCTAAGTGAGAAATTTTTCAAAGAACAACGCACCTCTGAAAACAGTGAATTTTTAAAGCAAAAAGCAAGACATAGAAAAAAAAGGAAAGGAAAGGGAAAGTCTTTTTGAAAGCATTTCAACCTTATTTAAAGAAAAAGAAAAAAAAACAACTGTTTGACCTTAAATGATATCTAGCTGATCGATGGGTCGTTAAATTTTAAACAAACAAACAAACAGTATTAGTCAGTTATTGCTTACGCTGTTTCCAAAGAGTGTGAGTTCAATACCCGGTTAAGGCAGTGGAGAACTTTCAGAGGGAAATTAGCAGGAGATAACTGACATCCATCAAATATGGCACGTGGAACTAGAACAGTCTACTCCAGTGAGTGAAATAAAGTGTTCAATTCGAAATTCCAACCACCTTAAGTAGGCTGGAGCGTACAACAGCTGAAACGTTGTGATAAATATGGCAACAAAGATGAGGACAATAGTCCGAATAATGTAAATAATGTATACAATGATTATGTCACCGAATTTATAAACCAATGATTTAATTCACTTGGCTTTCTTCTAATGATTCAATCATGTCTAGAACTTGCAGACTAATTTGGTTCGGGTTGACACTGCTGTTGCTGTATTCATATCTGTTTGCATTTACCATGTTTTTTCTTTACTTGCTGCTGCAGCTGAAGCCTTGCTGTCATTCTTTCTCTTTATTTATTGACTATTATATTTATTTCTATTTATTCTTAAATAATCTCTTCTGTCCAGTCGCAGATACATGAACAAATGCAAAAAAAGTTCTTAGTCTATCCATTTTCCAAAATCTGGACAGATTCCTTTTTTTGTAAATGAATTCATCAAGAATTTATCAGCTCTTTCAGACTACATGAATTTAAGCGTGCTACTAGATTGATAACTAGGTCCCACCATTTCATGGTTGAACTAGCAAGATGCAACCACCACTTCTACACTAACAGTTCCTTTTCTCTTGCTTCTCACCTTTCGAACTCCCTTTCAATTTCTTGTCCTGAGTATAATGATAAACTACATCTGGCAGCAAGGCCTCTGAATGGAAGGTTTTTAGGAGCATGAAACCACAATTTCTGTTGTTCCCATGTCCACCCTGACGCAGCGTGGTAACACCTATTAGGGTCCCAACTATGGAAAAATAACAAACTCCCTAAGTTGGGTTAAAAACATTATGAAAGTATAAAAATACATTTTTATAGTAAACATTTTCAGCAACAGATTTTAATAGTAAAAAGAAAAGTTACCAAAGCTCCCAAGGAAATTAAATTTCAACATTAAATAACCAACAAGGAGTTGATATACCATTTAAACAAATCAAATCCAATTTCTTGCTTCCCTGAACTACAATCTTCAAAAATTTAAATGCAATGTTAATCACCGTTGTCTGTTTTCTTCAACCCTGTTACTTTTGATCTTTTCATCAATCCTCCCCATTTTTAATCTTCTCGTTCTTATTCACTCACTGTGCCACCCACCCAATTCTAGTAGAATTATAAACTTGCTTGGGGGTGAAAGGAAAAAGAAAAAAGATTTTCCTCATCTATATGATCAAAAACAAATTGAACAAATGCATCTACCATCATCATGAAAGTAGTGAACTTTAAACACTGCTGCATGAGACTGGGTAAAAAAAAATATATATATAAAAAGAATTGTTCTTTGAACAATACCAAATTTTCTTGTTTTTTTTCTTTTTTTTTCTTCTTTTTTCCCCCGTTTTCACTCATCTATTCTCTTGAACTAGATTCCTGTCAGCACATGAATTGATATTCCAATTCCAAGATGAAATTTAAAAATCTGAAAGAATTATTCTTTGAACAATATCAGCTTCACCCTTTCTTTTTAGTTCTTTACTTGTACCTTTTTTTTTTCTCCCCCTTTTAGTTATGCTTTGCTCTGTACATATGAACTGATGTGAACATCCCAAGCTATATTATTTTACACTTGACTAATTTAAAGCCATTGGTTGAAATGTCTCTTTCCTCAATTCATTAATTGTTCATTATAGATGTAACTTAAAAGAAGCAATCCTCTATGTGTTTTCTTCAACTGCCATCATTTTTCAGTCGCATGCATATTAGATTTTTTTTTTCTGTAACTGTTAGAGGAATAATGACAATGCAGAGAATGTGACTGTCTTATCATCTTTCAATTTTGAATAATGACAGCAGTATAAAAACACAAAACTGGGGGGATTTCTTTCTTTACTGTATTATTCCTTGGCATTCTTTCTTTTGGTACAAAAAAATCTATAGGTTCCAGCAAAAAAAGAAGAAAGATTTCACTATTTGTGGAGAAAATAGACTTCACCAAATGAAGGGATTCTTAAATTTAGCTCAGTAATTATAACAAATCACTTTCAGCAGAGTGTTCAAATAGGTAAATAAATCAACCACAATTAAAAATTATAATTTACTTTCTGTATTATTAAAATGTATGCATAAATGAGATTACTAGTAGCAAATAACAAAGAGTGTAACACAGTGAACACAAGAAGCATCAGAATAGCAAAAGATGCCTTCCAGAAACTAAACAAAGTATTAAAAACAAGGAAAATTTTATTCCAAACATAGAAAAGAGTTCTGAATTGCTATGTAATACCAAGTCTTCTGTATGGCAGTGAATGCTGGGCAGTTTCCTTACAATAAAGATGTTGTTCTACAGAAGGGTGTTGAGAATATCATGAACAAATATGCAAGTAATGAAAAAGTTTTAAAGAAAAAGTGAGTAAAAGAAATACTTAAAATGAGAGAGTCACTTGAAATTTCAAGGACACATGAGGAAAGAAGGTTTGGAAATTTAACACTCAAAGTACATATTGAAAGATGAAGGGGCAGAAACAGAAAGTTAATAATGAGTGTGGGTGAATAGCTGGTAGAGCAGGGAGAAAGAGGAATGATAAAATATCAAATGTTACTGAGAGTAACAAGAGACAAGAAGGTGTGGAGAACCATGATCACCTACATCCTAAAGGTACATAAAAGAATAAAAATAATTTTCTTAAAAAATAGCTGTTGATGGGAACAATTTATTCAAAAAATACTTGAAAAAAATGTATTCATCATCCTGATTTATTTATATATATATATATATATATATATATATACTGCAAAATTGTCTGTCCACAATAGCAAAATATTTAATATCTAAAAAAACCCCACAAAACTGAGTTTCTATTTTACATGTTTTAGATAAGATGTTTAGCCATCTTGACACCATTTGTCATAAGAATCGTTAAAAAATCCATTGAGTTATTCAGCTAGAAAGAGAACAGGTTAAAAACACTTTGTTTCAGCCCCATTATCTCTTCTTAACTGAGCAATGGTGTGAGAAAAAGATCATTCAGGTCTTCAGTAATGATACCAACATCCATACTCTGGCTTCCATTCAAGAACCATCCTGAGAATGGTGACTAATTTTAAAAAAGAGGGAACAGTAGAGAGGAAAACTGGATCAGGAGGTCACAATAGGAAGTGGGATCATCATTTCAACTTAGAGCTAGAGATCAATTAGAAAAGATCCAACTCAATCCATAAGGTTTTTGGTATATGAGAGAGGAGTTTCACTTATGACAGTCCAAAGAGCAGTGAAAAAAAGACTTGAAAATGAAATTGTATGTAAAACATGTGTGGCACCTTCTTACTTGAGGACAGAAAGTTAGAAGGTCAGATGAGGTGAAGATCATCTTGAATAAGTTGGAAAATATTCCTGAAATAATATATTTAATATATAACTTTATTTCAGTCCTTCATATAGCTATGATTAATTAATGAAGGACATGTAATTTTCATTCATGATCGATTTTATCAGGTTTCTTCTGTTAAGCTTGGAGAGTAATTATACATCGTTAGTGCTCAAGAGTAGAGTCCAACAGTGTTATAAAAAGTCATAAAATTCCAGTAAGATATGTTTAATCATTTCTAAGATACAACAGTTTAAATCTTAATCTAGCAATTGGACAATTTTGCTGTTACGCCTGATATAGTTTTAAAGTATGTTATATTTATAAGTTAAAGCACTTGATATCAGGGATAGAGCATATGTAAATATAAAAATGGACATTGAGGTCAACACCCAGCAATGATAGTCTGTTTCATGCATGAATGCAATCTTCAGTTCATTTATATATATATATATATATATATATATATATATATATATATATACCAAATACTGACTACTGAGAAAAATAATTCAAATAATTACACTTATATATTGATATTAACTGGACTTGAACGCATTTCAGACTGAGCTTTTAAATTTTGCACTAACAGAACAAAAATTTCTGGTAATCAGGAAAAAAAGTGATTAAAGACATTTGTCAATGTTTCATTTAAAATCCATTGATTGAATCTTCTTAAAACATTTTTATACCATGTTTTGAAAAGCAAGAAGTAAACAATTATCAACAGTCAAGTCAGGAACTAAAACGAGCATTACTAACAGTATAGGGCTTTTATATATAACTATTTTACTTGGCCATAATTAATAAGAGGGAAACCTGCAACACTCAGATATATGGAAGGACTTGAAATATTAACATCTGAAATGAAAACAGCATTGGTTAAGATGAATATGAACAAATCAGCAGGGCTGATTTGGATAGTAATATAGATGCTAGTAGCCACAGACAATGTTGCTATTGGCAAGTTTATGGAAATAATATATGAAATCTACAGCAGTGGTAATATACTGGCAGGCCTTATTAGTTACATTTTCATAGATTTACCTGAGAAAGCTAAGTGCAAATGAATGTGAGCTCCATTGTACAATCAGTCTAATGAGTCACATAATGAAACATCAGATTCTGATAAACAGAGCACATAGCAGAATTAGGCTGAAGTTTTGTTAAAGTCACTGGAACAAGGATATCGGAAAAAGCAATATAAATTCAGGAGGAAGTATACTTATGTTTCATAGAATATGTCAATGCATTTCATAAGGAACGACAAAGAACATTTTGAACTTCAGGCAAAATTTTGTTTATTTAGCAAGGATTTTAGAATACATCTGAACTGCTTATGGATAGAAAATGAATTCTGTAAATATACAAAAATAGAAACGGGTAAGAAAGACAAGGATATGTCTTCTTACTAAACTCAGTCAACCTTTACAGTGAGGCAAAATTGAAATATCTATAAGTCTTACTAGGATTTATTAGTGGCAGCCACAATCTTACCAGCATAAAACATGCCGGTGACACAGTGTTGATAGAAGACAGAGAAAATAAACTGCAAAATTTTTGACACAAGGTAGTAATGAAAAGCAAGAAGAAAGGACTGCATATCAATTGTAAGAAGACACAATGACATGGTTGTCAGCAAGATTGTCCAAAGATGGGAAGTAAAAACTGGAGATATCAAAATCAGTCTAGTACAAAAATTCAAATATCTGGGATAATTTGTAACAGAGGATCAAAAATGTAATACCAGTATCAAAAGGTGCATTGTAATACCAAAACATGCCTTCACAAGGCTAAACAAAGTATTAAGAGACAGGAAATTTTCATGAGAAATGAAGAAAAGAATACTGAATTGTTTTGTAATATCAGTCCTCCTGTATGGCAGTGAATGCAAACAATCATGTGATTCAACAGAAGACTACTGAGAATGCCATGGGTTGAACATATGGAAATTTTAGAGAAAATGGAAATAAAAACGACACTTATAGTTAACATCAAAAAGAGACAGTTGAAGTTTCTAAGGTACATAATGAGGAAAGAGGGCTTTGAAAATCTGAAGGCAGAGGAAAACAGTACATAACCTATTTAATGAGCTTGTGTAAAGTGTTGACAGAACAGGGATTAGGAGTGATGGTGAAAGGACAAAATTTGCTAAAACCTACAAAGAACAGGTAGTTGTAAAGAGCCATAACCGCCAATGCCCTGAAGGGACACTGCCCCTAGAAGATGGTGATGATACCTTTTGGATATAAGCAATCATGGTTTTCCACAGATTTTTTTTTTCTTATCTGTGACTTGCTATGACATCTTGGGCAAGATAATAGATTTCATGTTGCCTTCTTCATGGTTCAAAGTGGCTGACACCCAAAAGTAGACAGTCCACTCTGTATTAGTATTTAATCCTTAGTTGGGGATAGAAGAAATGAACTATTCTATAAAAGTGAACTCTACAGTCTCGACTGAAATTTGAACTCTGCTCACCAATTTTACTTTCCATACTGATAACCATTATGCTACCCATGCAGTGTATATTTCATTATTATTGCTCAGCCTGTTTCCATAGAGCAATAACTGTAGAGCATTAAATAACAAACCAAATTATCTCAAGACATGGACAGGGAAATGAGAAGAGTCTACCCCCAGTAGATTAAATAAAGGGTTCAATTTGAAATTCCCTGAAGGTTACCTGGATCGACAGACACATGGGGAAGGTTGGAAAGTAAAATGGCCAAAACATGACGGCAATAAAGATGAGGACATTCATCTGACTGTAAATAATATAAAGAAATTATATTTCATTTAGTAAATATTTTGAAGTTCAGCAAACTGAGCCAATAGCAACTGAAATTTTTATTGATGATTTCATGGATAATGAGGTCCAACTTTATTTGAATTGTAATTTCATAAAAATTATAAATAGACAAAGGTAGAGGAAAAACAGTAGATTGGCAGAGAACTACCCGTGCCCTAATTGAAACTCAACAGATCATGTAATTTTCAACTTTAAACTCCCTTGAATGAGTTCTCTGATAGTTCATTGTTTTCTTTCTTTCTTTCATGTATTTCTCATTCACCTTCTTTGACTCAAACTGCCTCTCTCTTTCACTCTAATTACTTAATTTTTTCCAAAATCTTTCTTACTTCTATTTTCTTTCATTAACTTTGGCATTATCTGATTTTTTGTTGTCCATTATGTACTTCACTCAGATTCAGAAATCCATGATTATACTCTCCAGTACTCTCATTTTCCCTCTTTACTTACCTTTTCTTTAATTGATTTCTTCCTTTTTTTCTTGCTACTCTTTATTTTCAACAATTTCTTTATGTCACTCCCTATGAGTGACAGAACTAATTTCAACTCGGAACTAATTTCAACTCAATTTAAAATCAAAGTTATCAATTTCCATGAATTCCTAAACAAAATGCAATGAGTTGGTGTTAATTTTTTAATTCAGCATTAGAAATCCTTAGTAGATAAGATAATTCAGAATTCATCTTTTCTGCTAAAAATTTGATCCAATAAAAATGCAATGTTCTTTGTAACAAGAACAGTATATTGCTTAGCTGTTTTTTTTCTTTGTGAAAATACTCTTGTTCAAAAGAAGCTGTTATCTATCAAAATTTAAGAAAATCAATAAATTAAATTTTAATTTCATTTGACCAAATTGAAATTAGTTCCAAGTCCTTACTTTCTTAGATTATTCATTTTTCTTAGTATAGCAACAATATTAATTGTACTTTTGTTAGTAATAATTTTATTGAAGTCACTTTCAGTTAATGGCTCTTTCATATTTCTTATTACTGAATACAAAAAACCATCTGGTGGAAGATAGATTTACAGTCATGCATATGTTGCATACAAATAGTTTAAAGAATTATTCAAATGTTATTTTTCTTTTCACAAACCTGAAAGAACTGCTTAAAGTTTTGTTTTGTAATAAATTAAAACCTACAGCAGAAGAAAGAGAAAAAATATTTTCAACTGAAGATGATGCCTGAATGAATAAAAATGAACAAAAAACAATCATGGATATTACAAAATTTTCAGAACATATTTAAATGTTTTCAAAGAAACTTTGGAAGAAGGCTTGTTAGCATTTACAAACATCCTAAATTTTAAAATATTCTACACAGAAATTTAATTATTTAATTTTAATATATTTCTTTAAGGAAATTAAAAAAATAACTTAGTTTTTACAACACATTTCACAGTAAGTCACTTTAAACTTTTCCTGAATTTTAAACATGTAAGATAGGGATTCCCAGAAATATTTGTACTATTAATGTACAGTGCTGATATTGCAATCAATCATGAATTCCGTGACCCAGCAGTCTTGTAAGGGCATCACACATTTACTTCAGCCACAGTAGAAGTGGTGCTTCTTGGGCAAGAAAGCCTGACGAAGCCCAACCCTCTCCAGGTCAGTTTTGAATTCAGAGTTTCCTTCTCCTAGACCAGTTGACACCAAAGTCTGAAAGAACCCACTCTGTCCTACTATTTACCTTTAGCTAGTGGGAGAAGAAGAGAATTCGTACCTTTCCCAAAGGTATTAGCATGTTAGCGAATGTAATCAATCCAACTGGAATTCAAACTCAGCTCTATGATTGTACATTAATTTCATACAATTTGTTTTTATGTGTATTGGTGTGTGTATTTTTGGTTACAATTGTTTCATGGTGTATGTGATAAAAGGGAGAAGTCATTCCATATTATTACATGCCATGTAAAAAAAAAAAAAAAAAGAGAAAAAAAGGTTGGACATATGAAATGTTTGAAGGTTCATGGTGAAAATGTTAACGTCTTTTGGCAGGATGTAGTATTTCCAACAGTCATATTTTTGTTGCATGCTGGGAGAATTTTTATTATTTTTATTTAATTTATTTTAAATGTTTAAATGTTACTGCTTTATTTTATTTATAATTTTCATTATTATTATTATTTATTTATAATAATAATGTCCCTACAATTGGTGACAGTCAGTTTCATGATTAAACACAATTGTCAGTCCATCTTTTGCTGCTGAATGTTGATCTCAATGTTCACTTTTATATTTACATATGCTCCATCCCTGATATCAAGCACTTTAACTGATAGATATAACATACCTTGAAACACACACACACACACACACACATATATATATATATATATATATATATATATATATATATATAATTACTTGAACATTATTTTTTAGTGGATATCCATATTTGATTAGACACTCCATTCATTTAATAAATCTACCAATCTTAATATTCAAGAAATCTTAATAAAGAAAATATACTCTACAGCAGGATTCAAACCTGCATCCCTCTTGGCAGGAGAAACTATCATGAGATCCAACATGCTTCTAGAGTATCTTAGCCAGAGACCTCATTGACGATCAAACAAAATTAAATCATGGATGATTGTCTACACACTCCATGTCTGAGATGGTCTAAAACACATCAGCTCTAATGACAGATTCTACTGTCAAAGTTGATGCATATTTGAATCCTACCAGTGAGCACATGTTTTTCTTGAATAATATTTCTTGATTATTCAGACCATTGAACAGAAATAAATAAATATGCTGTTTAATAAACGAACAGCACCTATTCAAATATTGGTAGGCATTAAAAATAACATTTAAGAAATAAAATCTGTCAGAGTAATAAATAAAGTTCCATCACTTTTTAGAAATATTATATGACATAGTATTCTTATGATATGGTAAGAGTTTTATGAATTTTAGCAGAATTTCCAAACTTCACATAAGTCAGGTTTACTGCTACATCAAGAAACAGTTTGTTAGAATTGAAAATAGAAATTACAAAATATGTTTATACAGACAAATATTTTTTAATAGAAACTGAAAACAAACATTCTCCTGAGGACAGAGTTCTAATGACAACACTAATGTAAATTGGATGCCTCATATTATGAAACCAGTTTTAGAAGTCATTCATATGAATAAATATAACAACTGGCAAAATCAGTAATTATTTACAATATTTACATTGTTTGGACACTTTTCCTCATCTTTGTTGTCATATACATGTCGTTTCAACCATTGTACCCCCTCGCCTTCTTCAGGTGCTTAGAATTTCAAGCTGAACTCTTCATTTTGTCCACAGGAGTAGATTGTCCTAGTTCCACATGTCATGCCTCTTCCAGATATCTCAGTATCAGTTAATTATCTTTTAACTGTACTCACCAAGTTTTTGTTCACCTCTAATGTAGCTAGGGGTTGAACTCTCAACTCTTTGGGTCAAGTCAACCAATGTTTTGTAGGCCATGTGTCCAAACGATATAAATAGTGTAAATAATTACAACACCTCATTTCAGAAATACAGACAGATGACAAAATCAGTCTATCATTTTGTCAACTGTTGTATTTTTTCATATAAAGCAGACTGTACAGCAATGAGAATTGTATTTTAAAGTTAGTCTTTACTAGTAAATTGCCACCTGCCAATATAAACCTTCCACTTCAAAATGTGCCACAAGTTTCAGTCAGTTTAAAGTCAGTATAACAAGCCAGCCACTTCATCAAACAAGCATCATTTAAACAGATTTTATTCCAATATGTGATAGCACATTATCATCCATAAAAAAAAATCATCTTTCTGAAAGTGTTTGACTTCTTGAAACATAGCAACACATGTGCCTTCAAAATGTCAATGTATATTCAAACTGTCATCTTAAAACTATCTCAAAATTTGCCATTTGACCCAGCACTTAACCTAACTCCCAGAACATTACATCACTTATGACTTGACATTTCAGTCTGTGAGGGCAATCTTTTTTCCAGTAGGTACGTAGCCTTTGCGCAATCACTCTCCCCAATTAAGAGAAGTATAGCTTTCATCAGTAAAAACGAACAGTTGACAAAATTGTCTTCTTGTATTCTGTTGCTTATTTAATTTTCTTTTCTTTATAATTGTCCTTTATAAAGTGTAGCACATAGGGTCAGTCTTGGATGTCTTACCACTTGATTTAAGGCCTGATATTTTGTGTATTTTAACAGTACCTTGTTGCGGCAATCCCTAAAATTCATAGCATGAATAAGAGAGATCTTTTTTTTTACTTTTATAACTTCTCTTTTAATATGAGAGACAGATTTACTAGATCAACATTGTGCCATTCAAGTCCAGCCCATCTCATTTATGCCTGTGGAAAATAAACCAGTTTTGAATTTAATTGTTCATATAAGCTTTATAAAGCTTTGGCTTGAATAATGCATATATATTTTATATACTGAGAAAACATAAACTGGGTAATAATAGGAAATGCAGTGTATAAAAATGAGAAGTCAAGTTTTTTAAAATAATAATGAAAAATTTCAAAAACTAGAATTTTTTGCAAGATGCTGACATGTGTTGAAATTCTTACAATATTTAGCATCGTTAAAGTTATTGCTAACATTTTTGTTAAGATTTACAATATCTTTTTGTTCAATTTCACAAACCAATCGATAAAATTTGAATAAACTGATTTGTTTGGAAAAATACTTTGACAAAAAACATACTTTGTGGTTTTTACGCACTCTAATAAAGACTAACTGTACTTATCTGTTTGCATTTACCAGATTGCACTTCTCTCCAAAATTAGGTTTCAATTTTTTAATGTATGACTATTTTAGTATGATGGGTGGACTAATTGAAGTCGCAGAATCTTATATATAGATAAGTAATGAATGAAAATTCTAAACAGAATCACATAATGTAGGCACCTCCTCATTATCAGAATCACAAAGTGCAAGCACCTCATCATCCAAGAAATCTTGAGCTGCAAGTACTTTAGCTACAGAATTGAGAACTACAAGCACTTCACCATCTATAAAATCCAAAACTGTAAGCAACTCACCATACAAAGAATCCTGAATCAGAAACACATTACCATTCACAGAATCCTAAACTGCAAGATATGTGCCATCCATGGAATCCCAAACTACAATCACCTCACTATTCATAAGATCCCAAACACCTCACTGTCCACAGAATCCCAAACTACAAGAACCTCATCTTGCAGAGAATCATAAACTGGAAGAACCTCAACCTGTGTGTAATCAACAACCACAAAGAAATCACAATTGACAGAATATTGAACTGTAAACACTTAACCATCCACAGTCACAAACTGCAAGCACTTAACCAATTGAAAGGACTACACCATTGACAAAATCAACAACTGCAAGTATTAGGTTGGTGCAAAAATAATGACGTTTTCTCACATATGTTACTATGTGAGAAAACGACATTATTTTTGCACCAACCTAATAACTTGTCATTCATGGAATCTTTAGCTACCAGCAGCTTACCATCCATTGATTCTAATTCTACGAACAGTTCATAATTCACAGAATCAGAAACAGTAAGCACCTAATCATGTACAGAATTACCAACTGTTGAGTTTTGTCTGTAGTTGGCAAAATCATCAGAACCATTTTGATAAAAACTACTTTGTAAATTAGTATGAATTTGAATAATAATAATATTATGAAACAATTAAAAAATGAATCAGTTCATTTCTCCTCAAAACCATCAAAATCTGAATCGTCAGATCTTGAGAGAAAATCCTAATTTAATAAAAAATATAAGAAAAGCTACAGTCATTGATGGTTGAAAGGTTTTTCTAATTATATTTTATTTGTATAGTCAATTTGTTAAATGTTAAATATATTTCTTCCTTAGGGTATCTGCATCTCCTCTGGCTCAGGTAAAGATTTTATTTCTCTACCTATGATACATGGCTCACTGTTACCTATAGATATCACCGTTCATGGGGAATTGCAAATAATGATGTCTTAGTGTATTCCTTTTGAGAAATATTTTTGCTGCACTGTGTCATTCTTTTTTGCATAATTCTTTTATTCTTCTTACACATTATCCTAAAGCTGTAAAAGCAAATAAATAGAAACATAATGTTGTCAGTAGGAGAGACTTTGATTTTGAGTATTGTTGTTACATTGTAATAGATAAAAGGTTAAAGACAAAATCAAGTTTGGGGATAACTTTTTTATAGAAAAGATCCTTTTGTTGAAACAATGCTACTCCTTTGATCATATAAAATAAAATATAAAATAAATATATTGTTAGTTGTAAGGTAACTTGTGACAGAAGCATCACGGTTCTCTTTGTTTATTCATTTATTTTTCCTTGAGTTTTAGTAACTGTGATGAAGTCAATAGGCACCTTAAGTAGGTACTAAATTTTCAGATTCCAAGTTCAGTGTTAATATGGCACAGAACAAATGAGGAATGAGCATCACTTGACTTCAATATTGCAATGTGGATGTCATTAAAATAATACCATAGACTTTCAAAGTACGACTTTGAAGAAAAGTAACTTTATTCTCATTTCAGACCAGAGTACTTGGTATAAGATTAGAAACAAAAAAAAAAAAGAGAACATGGTTTCTGTGTAGTTGTATAGATTTCTTTTGATAGGAGTAAATAGGTTTACACTCCCACCCACAATATTTTGAACAGAAGTAGAGGTTTATCCCTTCTTTCCTGTATAAGATTCAGTTTATGGTTCCTTCTAAAGTCTGCTTCAACTCTATACTTCTAATGGCAACACAACCAAAGTTCTGTAGCTGAACTGACTCCATCTGAACTTTTAAATTTTATTTACTAATTACTGATTAATTTTTTCTTCTCAATAAGAGTAGATAGATTAACCTGTTGTCTAGTTCACACTTCTCCCCAGTCTTTTGAGCAGGGGTAAATGTTTATTCCTTCTTCCCTGCTTAGAAATTGGTTTACAGTTCCTTCTAAAGTCTAGTTCATGTCTATACTTCTAACTTCTTCATCTCAATTCTGAAATTTTTTTTACTAATTTTTTCTCCTCAGTAGGATTAGATAGGTTTGCCTATCATTTGGTTCACTCTCCTCAACAGTCTTTTGAGCAGGAGCAGAGGTTTATCCCTTTTTCTCTGTTTAGGATTGAGTTTCCAGTTCCCTTTAAAGTCATTTCTCTCTCATTCATTTCCAGTAGCCCCTTGTTTCTTAGTGGCATTATAGTTTTACTTGATGTGAATTTATTAAAAACAAAAGAAAAGAAAAGAGAGTGAAAGTTAACCAAGAAATGTAGTTTGATTGATAGATGTTGATTATAAAATAAAACATGGGATAAATGAGGAACTTTCAAAGTATATACGAACTGCAACAGAACTTTTGTGAACACTCAGAAAGGAAATGCTGAAATTTTTGGAACACATGAAAAAATAGGCCTTGAGTATTTAACATTCACCAGACACACTATAGGTGAGAAAAGCAATTTTCTTGACCATTTTGCACAAATTATCCCTCTTTTCTCAAAGACAAACAGGGGTTATAATGAAACAAGTATTGATGGTACATGGTGCCAAAGTTTTATCAATTTTGAAATTTGATGTGTGTATACAACGTTTTAGTATTTCTTTCTCCATCTTCACCTATTCCTTGCTCAATCAACCAAAGATATATGGTTGGTGATTCGTGGAAAAAGTATGAAATATCAAAGTCAAAAAATGTTGAAAGAAAATAAATAAATATAAACAAAATTCTCAAATGTCACTTGAAAGATAATTTTTTTTAATTTTTTGATTCTGGTTTGGCCACACAACTTTGGTTATGTGGCCAATTATTTTTTCATCTTCATTTCAAATGTACAAGAAGTTAATTAACTTAAACTTACAATACCATTTTCCTTTTTAAAAAATAAATCCTGTATATTACTTATTGTTATTATAACAACAATGCAACATAGATTGACAATTATAAAGATCTGTGCTAAGAGTTATGAACTTCAATTCTCTATAAACCTGAAAACAAATCACAGACAATATCATCACCCAAACACATGACAAATTCTAGGAGGATAGAATTATGAAGCTGCTACAAATATGTCAAAAAGTAATCAAACAAAAGTTTACCTACATGGTTTAATGAATCTTTGCACTAAAATCTAAATATTATTTTAGAATTTTACTTAAAAATGCAACTAATTTTTATCCTATGTTCTCAAGTAACTATCACAAATAATTACATATCAATTGAATCAATGTGAATTTGTACAATTCTATGAAATCCATAGTCACCTATACGCATACCTATACCTTTCTCTCTTTCATATATATATATATATATATATACACACGCATACATACGCACACACACACACACATATATATATATATATATATATATATATATGTATATATATATATATATATACTGGTACAATGGATTAATATGACTGATGTCATCATTTGGTTTAATAATATAAATGATAAAACTAATTTTTCATTGATCCACTTTGATATTATAGATTATTACTCATCCATTTCAAGTGATCTCTTTACATTGGCTTTGGAATTTGCTACTGAGTACTCCGGTCTTTCAAACAAGCAACTGGACATTATTATGAACTCTAGAAAATCTGTCTTTATCTATAAGAAAGAACAATGAATTAAAAATAATTCAGTTGACCAATTTGATAGGATCATTAGACAGCTGAGTCTCCCAACCTTGTTGGTTCATTCATTTTATGTAACTTCAGTGCCCACTATGATATCAACATAGAAGACATAGAGTTATACAGAGATGATGGCCTTATGGTTGGTGAAAAATTCTACAAAAATTAAAACTGATAAAATCAGGACTATATACATAGGGAATTTAAAAGTCTAAACCTTAAAGTTAAATCAACACAAATTTAAAAAAAGTAGATTTTCTTGATGTAACGTTAGACTTAATAATACATACGAACCCTACATGAAAACAAATGCAAATCCAGTATATACCCCACCCAAATTCTAATCAACCACCATCCATAATCAAGCACATACCCTCTTCTGTAGAATCTAGAGAAAATCTAACAGTTAAAACATTTTATATCAACAGTACCAAAAATTCCTTTAAAACTAGGTGACATCAATACATATTACCTTTCAAGAACAATATGTACCATAATAGAATGTCTCTTTCTAAATATATTTGGTTCTTAACAGAACTAAAAAAAAAACTCCTGCTCTAGAATGGAAAATATTTAAAAAAAAAACTAGAACTTGTAAATCATTCTATGATCTATGTACCCTGTGTTTACAAGAAAAGTTACATATAAAGTATGCTAACAAAAAAGCTCTGTTAAACCAAAGAAATATGTTAATGCATTTATGCCAGTTTTTTCTATCGTTTACCTTAAAATATAGATAATTTTTTTCATAAATGCTTATGTATTACAATTGTGTAGCCATTATTTTATTAATATACAAGGGGCTGACACTATTTTTTAGACACTTTATTTTTTCAAGTTTTAGGTAGAACAGGCAATCTGTACTGTTTTAGTGTAATGGCAATAACATGTAAAAACTGTTTCAATACTACAAATGAAAAAGCAGAATTCAAATTAGAAGTATTCTTTTATTTTTTTACAAATTTTCACATTAAACAGGTGACAGTATTTTTCGGACATTACAGAAACAATGCTAATAGTTTATGACATCACCCTTTTTTTCAATGACTTCTATCAGTCTATCTTCATAATGTTCGTACATATTGATAATAAGGTATCTTTGTGTTTCTTGCAGTCTATTTTTAGCATCTTGTATGTGCTGCCACAGTTCAGCATCTCTGGTTATTTCTGGCCCGTCTGCAAGCATTTCCCATATGTTTTCAATTAAATTTAAGTCTGGACTTCTTGCAGGCCATTCCAGAGTAGTTACATTTGTTTCACACATCCAATTTTTCACTGATTTGGCCACATGCATGCTGCAGTTATCTTGCTGCAACATAAAATTACTTTCCATTTCTTTTTCTATGAGTGGTAGGGCTCTCTTTTCCAAAAGTTCTCTGTAGCTCAAGCTATTTTGACGTCCTTTTAACCACTCGAGCCACAAGTTTCCATTTGGAAATACCATACCCCCAACCATGACTCCTCCTCCTCCCATCTGTCTCTTGTTGAGAATAACAGGTTCACCTTTTCTTGACCATGTACACTACCCATCAGGTTCATCGAACTATCACTTTCTTGAAGTCGACATGGTTTGTTATCCATCTTTTGGTGCTTCCCAACCTTACCTCATTGTGTTTTCTCATTAGTGTAATTCTTTTCTTGATTTTAGCATACTTAAGTCCAATTTCGTGTAGCTTTCTTTGTACAGTTCAAACACTGACGTCAAGTTCACACTTCTCCTTTACTTTCTTCGCTGTCACCTTTTCTCCAGATGATAACAACCTCGTAGCACTCCTCTTCATTCTTCTTTCTGTTCTCTTGGAAATTGTTTTTTTCCATCCTCTCTTCTTCTTCTTCCGCTCATAGTCTGTACTTAGCATGTAATCAACTGTTGACTTCGGTAGCTTCATCACAGCGGCGATCTTTCAGATGCTGAGCCTGTCTTCTCTCTTCTTTTGGACCAAACTGATGACTTCTTTTGAATGCATTCTTCTTCAGGATTTTAATACGTTTTTGAAGTGAATAGTAAAGATACTCAAATGTAATGGTCGGGTAAAATTTACCTGCAGAAAATTTGCATATTGTAGATGTTCGACGACTAAATCATTAAAAAACCCAGAATTTGTGTCATGTCCGAAAAATAGTGTCACCTAAGTTGAAGTAAAAATAAATAAAACATGAAACCAAAGACAAACCCATCAATCAATGTTCATGGACAGTTACTGCTGAACTACCTACTCATCAGCACAAAAACTCTCGGTAGCAAAAAAAAAACACCTTTAAGCACACTTTTCAAAGTGTCCCAAAAATAGTGTCAGCCCCCTGTAAAATGGTCCACCCAATATTTATTTGATTTATTTAGCTTTAATATTGCCATATTTTACAATCTATTCACTATAATTAGCAACATATATAGATGTTCCACATTTTTAATTTTACCTATTGACCCCTTTAAGAAGCTTCTTGAATATAAAAAAAACAAATTTTTAAATTTGTTTCTGATAACTTTGTCTGCTTCAACAAATCAGAACATCGCACTTGGCTACATCCATTATACATTTTTCACTGCCATTATTGGATGACATGTCCTAGTGTCAGTTTGTCATGACATGAAAAAATAACCACCCACCTCCACTGTCTGACGTTATTTTTCTATTTTAGCATAGATCTGACCTTTAATTAGTTAATCTAGACATACCTACATGTATATTTTTAATTCTGACTTTATGCCTCCCATTTAACTTCCAAAAAGAGGTAATGATTTGTTTTCTAATTTCCATAATAAATTATATTTATCACGCATTATCTATCATCAAATGAGGAAGTACAATTGTAGTACTGAAGCATGAAAGCTTTAATGTAGCAATGTAAAATGTTTTTATTATAATCTGTTATAATAAAAATATTATCATATTTTGCTCTACTTTGTACTGAGCAATTTTTAAATTACAAACTGTGGATTTTTATTTCAGAGGTTCTTGCTCTTATTTTTGTGTGTGTATATATATATATATATATATGGTTACTTCTTGTCATTCCCTATGGAACACTGGACTCCTTTTTAATACTGCATCTGACACATGGTGGTGTCATGGTTAGGAGCTTGGATTGAAGAATTGGAGAGCCAAGTTCGATTTCCAGTCAAGTTCATAGCATTCACTTATATACTAATACCTTTAAGAAAGGTATGAATTCTTTTCTTCTGTCCCAGCTATGGATAAAATACCAGGAAATACTGGGTTCTGTAGTCATGGGTGGCAATCAGTCTAGGAGAACTAAATGCTAAATTCAAACCAAATCACACTATCCTAAAAATGTGTGTATATATGCAGCTAGGATTCACTACTAAATCCAAATTCCCACTGAAACTCCTACTATACATAAATACATATATATATATATATATATATATATATATATATATATATATATATATATATATATAATATTATGTTGGTGCAAAAATAATGACGTAATAATGTCGTTTTTTTGACGTATTTTTTAACGTCAAAAACGACATTATTACGTCATTATTTTTGCACCAACCTAATATATATTATTTACATTGTTTGAAATATTGTGTATATGACAATAAAAATAAGGACAACAGTCCAAGCAATCTAAATAAGTACAATACTTCATCTCAGAAATATATTAAAAAAATATATAATGATGTTTGCATATGTGATATGCATGTGAATATAGAAAATCTTTATTCATATTCAAGCAGAATTTTAAATCCATAAAATGTCTTTACAGCTTTAGCATTGGATCATATATATGAGTTCCCCTTGAGGCCTGGAATGAACATGAGACCCAGCAAATATTAAATGGAGTCAACAAACATTCATCATGACTCAAGAAAACTCGGGGCCTAAACCGGGATCAAGAAATGATACTAGCCTAGTATCAGGATTGAATTTAACAAGCCAGTGTTTTCCACAGCTGTACTGTTACACCTCAGTCAGAGTAGAGAGCATCTTCAAGGCTCCAGTTATCTTATGTGTTAAGATAAATGTTTCCATAAATAATGGTATCATACTAATGTGCTGAGAATTTTCCAATGCAGATCATTTATAAAACACAGAAAGAGATTATGAATGAGGAGTCATGGTTGGAGCACATAAATTGGTTCCATGAGCTTTAGCTGACTGGCCATTTACAATTACCTTCATGGACCTACCTAAGAGAAAGGATTTGATGACTGCATCAACTCTTCCAGAGATGCTGTGTAGCAAACCTAGATACCACATTTTTTAAAAGGTGTCAGGATATCTAAGATAATCACTGGTTAAAAAGCTACCAATGAGCACTTTTGTAAAACCAGCATCAATAAATATCTAATCTGCCATCCATTTACACATGCTTGTTAGGTAAGTAACACAATGTTTCTCCTCTGCCTCTTTGGACTTCTGTATCTCCTGAGAGTGTTATCTCCAAGTTCACTTTCCTCATTATGTATCCCAGAAATTTCAACTTTTTGATTCTCAGTAAAAAATATAATTTTTGTTTTCATTTTCCTTAGTTGATCGTATGTTCCATCCATGGTATTTTCAGCATCCTTTCATAGAATCATCATTTCTGTTGTCTAAAGACACCTCTTCAGGTGTGACAGAAATGGTCAGTATTGACTGCCATGGAAGAGGAATGATATTATATAGCAGTTCAGCACTTTTTCTTGGTTTCTAATTAAATTTACTTGTATCTATATAAATAAAGCACAGTGTACATGTGTGCATTTGTTTGTCCATTTTTAATTCTTGGTGAATCATAAACAACTTGAAGTAATATGTAGTAACTACTGTAGTGCAGTTACACACGATTAAAAATTAAATGACTCATTTAAAGTTAAATTTTAATATCAAACAGAGTAAAAGGTTAAAAAAAACAATTATTTATTAAAGATCTAAGTTTAATTTCACTTTTTGTTACAATTGATATCATCTTATTAAATCATAATTGAAACTTAAGTGGAGTACAGTATGTTGCTCATATGTTTTTTTATCTAGCATGTTTACTGTGACATATTCAAAATATTGCATAGTTCGAGTTCCTTAATGTTTTTTAAAGAATAACTTTATGTGAAGGGATCATAAAGAAAGGTAATTTTAAAAGAAAATAAAAATTGCGTGAAAAATAAATGTAAACACACTACAGAGATCAGTTGCATTATACTGAATGAAGATGTCAAATAAAAATAATTTTATTATTTCTAAATTCTTATAACTTTTAGATACATAGGATGCTGACAGTAAAAGGCTCAAGGCTCAAGAACCCTTTGCAGGAGCCAGCCTAAAGTTTACCTGAAGGGAAGTTTCTAGACTAGTTATGTGTTCACTTAGGTATTTATTTATTAAGATAGAAAAAGTTATGTCATTTTGCCTGTGTGATTTATCTCTATATCCATTGTACATACAATGTTATTTTGTACTAATTTTAATCTTCTATTTCTATGTACTATGTTCATTCAGGATATTGGCAATCATGGCTCTCCACAATTTCATGTCCTTTGTAACTGAATAAATTTTGTCTTTTTGTTATTACATCCAAACCCTGTTCTGCCATACATTTACACAAGCTCATTAGATAAGTTATGCATTGTTTTTCTCTGTCCCTCTTGCCTTTAATGTCTTGTGATTATCCAAATTTCCAAGCCCTCTTTCCAGATTATGTACAATAGAAATTTCAAGTGCCTCTTTCTGATGCCAATTATAAGTGTCCTTTTTGTTTTCATTTCTTTGAAACTTCATTATTGCTCACATGTTTGGTCCATGAAAAAATAATCAGGAACATTTTGTTAGAAAGAAAGAAAACAGTGTTGAATATCAGTGTAATATCAGTCTTTCTATACTCTTCTGTAGAACATTTCTGTTGCCTCAAGTTTGTTCTACATCTGAGATTGTCCAGCATTTTTTGCCATATAGGAAGATTGATATTACAGTTCAGTACTGTTTTTTTTTCTAATGAAATTTTTGTGTTTCTTAATACTTCACCTAACTTTTGGAAAGTATTTTTCACTATCCGAATTTACCTTCATATTTTAGGGTTGCACTTTCAATCTTCTATTAAAACAATATCCAGATAAGTGGCAGGATGTCCCCAACTAAATCTTGTCTACCATACGGAAAAATTCAATTTCGGATAATGGTTGAGAGAAACAAAAACAGAACAAAATATGAAATTTGAACATTTTATAAGTCTGAACCTGATATACATCTTTGGACAGTTCCTGGCTCACAGATGTGGAATGTTCAGCTTCAACATGAAGTGCATGTTGGCACTTAAACTTTAGATTTAACTTTGTTCATGGACTTCTTGTTTGTTGCTTTTGTCTTTATTTTGTTTGTTTTGTGTTTTTTTATTGTCTAATAGGAGTAGATAGGCTTTCCTATTACCCAGTCAATACGCCTTCCCTTTTTTTGAACAATAGTAGAGGGTCATCCCTTGCTTCCTGTTTAGGAAGAGGTTCCTGGATCTTTTCCTTTTCTCTCTCCTCTGTAGTGGTGCTATTATGAATCTCTTGTGATGTGTGTGGTTTGTGGCAACATTTCTTCATTCTGAGGGTACCAGGTTGGCAGTTTTCTGGTTGCTGCTCCCGAATGGTAGTTAGGAGACCGAATTCTTGCATAGCATCTTGAGAAGCTGCTCTGATCAACAGTTGCATAATATCAGGGTTCTTGTAGTGCCATGTCATACATGTATGGGTGTCCCTGCATGCACTTTTAGTGGGCAACCCTGAGGCCACATTATGTTTCACTCTGCACCAGTTCTTTCTGTCCATATCACATATGATGACTGTCTGCTACTTACGCTGTGCTGGCTTCAGTTCTCTCCAAACTATTGCCTCACTGACTTGCTTTCCAGCTTGTTAGAAGTCCTCATCTGTTGTCCCTGTTTTTAAGAACTCTGGAGACCCTTCTGACCTATCTAACTACTGTCTTATCAATCTCCTACCATTATTAGTCTTTGAGGCTTTAATCAATGCTGAAGTAGTTAAGCACCTTATCTCCCATGATCTACTCTCTGACAAACAATATAGTTTCCAGTTTGAATGGTCTATTACAGACATGCTTATGGCTAGAACTGAATTTATATACCAAGCTCTTGTTAATAATGGTGGAGCTCCAGCTGTGTCTCTAGATATCTCTAAGGCATTTGATTGGGTTTGTCATGCCATCCTTCTTAGTAAGCTTCAGGGATACAGTATTACAGGATGATTATTTGATTTAATCCAATCCTTCCTGTCAAACTGTGAAATGAAGGTCATCCTAAATGGGTTCTCCTCCAGTTCCTTTCATAAGAACACTGGTGTTTCCCAAGGCTCTATCCTGGGTCCTACACTGTTTCTGATCTTCATCAACAATCTTCCTGATGTTATCAGTTCTCAAGTCATCATCTATACAGACAATGCTACCATTTACTCCTGTCTTAATAGAAAATCCTGGCTGTTGGTCTCGAAAATGATCTCCAATCTGTGGTTGACTGGGGCTCAATGGCTTGCAAACTTTAATGCCTCCAAAACTAAACTGCTCTCATTTAACCACCATAGAGAAACCTCCCAGCCTTCTATCATCACAGATGATTTCAACTTCACAAGAGCACCTCTCTGCACCTTCTTGGCCTCACGTTTTCCACTGACCTGAGGTGGAACAACTCCATTGAATCAATAACTTCCTCTGCCACAAGGAAATTTGGTTTTCTGAGTCATGCCAGAAGGTTTTTCTTGTCTGAGTTCATCCTTCAAATCTATAAATCAACCATTCATCCTTGAATCAAATACTGTTGCCATAAATGGTCTAGTGCCCCTGCTGCTTATCTTGACATCTGGCATCTCAACTCAGTCACTTTCTCACAAACATTATATGGCCTACCTCTGTCTTTTCTACAAATATTTCCATGGTAACTTTGATGAGCTATTTTCACTGGTGCCCCAACTGCTACTAGGTTGGCATCTTGGTCCCACCCTCTTACTGTCAAACCAGTTAATTATAACCACCTATTCTACTCCAACAGCTTCTTTTCTTACTCTTCCCAACAGTGGAACTCCCTTCCTCTTACTTACTTCCCTGATAGCTATAATCTTCAAATATGGAAATTTAATGTCAATCAACATTTTCTGATGCCTTCGTCATGATCCTCATCATTCTCTTTATCCTTTTCTCAAAGACCCCCTCTTTACTCTTAATTTCACTCTCTGTAATCCTTTGCATGCTAGTGGCACTCCCATCTTGCATGGGGGGAAATGCTTAAAAAAGTCTGAACCTTATATGCAACATCTTTGTATACAACATGGTACACATCTTATTTGGAAATTGACAAAATTCAACACCAAACCTTATCAGTTACATTTAAGAAAATTTATTTGATGATACATATATCAGTATTTTGGATCTATGTATCTAATTATTTATGAAGTTTTATCTGCCACAAGATTAGATTAATAAAGTATCCTGTTAAAATTAAATTCCCTTCATTACTGAGGTTTATGGCCACATCACATTGAAACACTGGTTCTTATATGATTGCTGAACATTTATCAAAATCGAGCCTGGTTAGTACTTAGATGGGTGACCATTTAGGAAAGCTTGGTTTGGTAAGCTTGGATGTCTGGGTGGTATAATGGATAATAGTTCAGAATTGTTAATTGGAAAGCCAAGTTTCAGTACCCTTTGGGTTCATTACACACACTTGGTAAAGGTATAAATCCATCTCTTCTCCCTACTAGCTATTAGTTAATTAGTCAAACTTGTATCACGAAAACCATTATTGCCAAAAAAACAAAATTATTATAATCTTGAAATATTTTCAGGCTTTAAATAACATGCAAAGAGTTAAGCCATAAAAAATGAATGAATCAATCAACCTCCATTACTGAATATGTCTGCAACTAGCACACTACAATAGAAACCAGTATCAGTAGAAATCCATTTGATAAAAAAAAAACCATTTAACTGTATAATGTCATACTTTTGTAAATCAATGTGTGTGTGTTGTGTGGATAAAGTTGTATCCATAAACCATTTTTGTATTTTCTGAGTTATTTAAGGAATCACCCATTTAAATCAAAATACATGACAGAAATTACTGTACCTTAAATTCTTAATCATGCCTTTTAATCTTTGATTCTCAATCATCTCTTTAAGTCTTGAATTGTTAATCAAAATCTTCCATCCTTAATTCTGAATTATGTCTTTTGACCTCAACATGTCATAAATCTATAATTTTTAACATTGCAATCAAAAGTTATGCCAATAAAAAGAAAATTAAAAAACGAAAATGCCTTGATGAGACATTTCTGTCCAAGGCTTGTTCTTGCTGCTCTTCACCTTTTTACTTCATATTTGTGAAGAAATGAACATCGACAATTGGAAAAGAAAGAAATTTATTTTCTTCTTCATTTTCATTGGTTTGTATTATTTCTCCTTTCATTGCTACATTTTCTTTGTTTTTCATTTGTATTTTCCTTAGATTTTCAATTTCTCAGTTTCACTTTATAATTTATGGTATTATCAAATTCCAGAATCATGTCTGGGATGTCAAAATCTTTGTAAAGTATTTCTAAATATGTCTCCATTTTCTTTTAATAACTGATTAGGAATAATATTTTCTTCCAGATTAAAACTTTTTTGAAAGTTTACATGAATGCTGCAATTTTAAAATATTGGTTTTTATTTGAAAGCAATAATAATTTAAAAAAAAAACATATTCCGAAGGTATTTTAAAATTCATTCAGTTTCAAAACAAGATATGAATGAAAATATTTGAAATATGACATAATATCAGGATTATAGATTTAGCTTTTATAATACAAAATGAACTAAAATTTCAGATAGGTTTTGAGTAAAGCATCATCATCACCTTATGATCAAACATTGTCATAGGGTCACTGTACAACTGACCACCTGACCATTTCCCTCCATATATCTGAGTCAAGAACCAGAGAGATATTCTTTTACACTTTGCATGTCTTAGTAAGTAGACTTAGAGGATTCTGCTCCAGGGTAAAACACAGCCAATGTCTTTATGTCTTTCAACTTAAGGGTTTGAATCTTCATGGAATCATGGCCATTGATTCCTTCAGAAGAACCCTCTACTCTGACTTCAGTTTACAAAATTCTCCATCAAGTTACCACATGTCATCACCACACTGACTGCATACATAGCTATAGAGCCAAGTCTACTTCATTGTTAATATTCATCCATCCTTTGACAGGGTTTGTTTTTAATCCAGCTGGGTATTTAGCCACCTTCCTCACAAGAAAAATTTGGTGGATATATAGGTGTAATGAGTGATCACCTGGCCATGCAGTAGGTAGTACTGGGGGACATGTACCAAAAGCAGTTGTAGAGTTACCTGACATATTAATGAGTAATGTATTATATATTTATAAAATCTGAAGTATAGATTTAATAATTTGTCTTTGTTCCTTGTCAATAGAATTGTCTAGCAATAGCAGTATGATTCATAATTTACTTTAAAATGCAATATATCCACTGAATGCTATGCCAAGTGCTGTTGTGTATTTATCTTCTTTGATGTGTGAAGTCCTCTCAGGACATAAGCAATTATGGCTCTCCCTTACTAGTACTATTTTGATGTACTAAATAATATTTAACTCTTTATTAATCCTTTTTTTCTTTTTGGTAGATAACTTATTGTTTTTGTAAGGAGAGAGAGCTTTGATAGAAAGATTTATTCTCCCATATATCATGGGAGAATAAATCTTCAACCATTATGAGCATTATTATATTCATGATATAAGAACACTGAACTTTATGGATGAAACAAAAGAGATGAAAGGGTCAAAGAAAGACAATCAATTGGTTTTCACGGAGATTTTTGTAGTACTAAGCCATACACAAAACTATATGTACATATATACACATGTCCCATGCATTAGAATAATATCGCATAGCAAAGCAAAGCGTAAGGAGAAACAAAAAGAAGAGTCTTTCATATAATATGGAGATCCTCCTGTGTCTAGCAAAGACTTTATTAGAATGCCAGATCCATCTACTATATCTCAGGAGAGGATATATTCTATAAATGAGGGAAACAGTGAGCCTTGGGTTTTCCTAAATTGAGAACTTTGAGCTGGAGTTTCTTTCTGTATGTGCGAAAGATATATTCCCTAAGGGAAATGGCACCATCGAATTGTAAGCCATGGTCAGGTACTCTCCTATAAAATGAGGTAAAATTAGCTGGCTTGCTTTACAAGGAAACAGAAGAAGGCAGCCATGTTGGCAGGTAAGTCACTTGACTTCTACAGTGATGAGGATTTAGTCACATGGGTCCCAAGCTAAAGAAAGCAACCTTATGATTTAGCTGCTGTAAATGAACTGAATTTGATTGATGGTATTGACTCTACAAAGTCACATGACCCACATAACTTATCTCCAGTAAAGATAGATAATTGCCTTGTGTAGCCATACACTTTCCAAGCTTTTTATGCTTTCAATAAGTCCTGAGATCTTTAAATTCTCTCTGCTCACTTTTGTCATTGTGTACCAGAAATTTCAACTGTTTCATTCTGATTGTAAGTATAAGTTTAATTGTTGCTGCAATTTTCATTTAGACTTCCTCATTCCTCATATATCCTGTCCATGGTATTCTTAGCATTTGTCTCTTCTTCCTCTATCAGGAGAATGTCCAGCATTTACTGTCATATAGGAAATTAGATATTTCTTAGCAGTTCAATTATATTAGTGTTTTGTATAATGAAGGCCAATCTGTCTTGACTTATAAAAAATATAGATTTGAGACAATAATAGAAAATTTTCCAGTTATATAAAAATATAAGATAAGTACTTAGTTTTTAATGATTAAACTGAAGAATTTGGTTTCTTTTTTTTTCTCAAAACTATTTAATTTTTTTTTTTTTTTTTTTGGTGATTGAAGTTTTATTTTTGTTCTTATTCTAAATAGATTTTTTTCCATATAAGTTGATTTTATTTGTTTTTTTAAAAACTAAAGCTCAACGAATTCAAATTCAATAGCCACTCAAGGCAGACAGTTACTGAATGAGGTGTGTGAAATGAATATGATAGGAAGAAGTAGGATATGAGGATATAATAAATAGATAATGATTTCCTCTAGACTTGAAAATGCTAAGATTGTAACATTTGTGGTGGGAGAGCATCCATTATGGTAGTCTATTCTACAAAACAGTTCTTGGGAAGAACTAAAGAGATATATATGAAATGAGGTTGATTCAGCTCTGTGGATGTAGCAAGGAAAGTTTTCACTGTAAATGTCTGAGGGAGTGGTACTGAATATTGGAGCTAATTTTTTCTGTAGAGTCAACCAACAATGGAGAAAGTTAAATTCAGTTGCTATAAATCTACACGTCTTGCTGAAACATATTTTAAGAAGATGCACTTGTCAAGGGTCCTGAATAATAGAGAAATGTGGTTTTATCAAGAAATGTCTTTTTCATTTTGTGGTTTTCTTCTAACCAGTCGTCCTGGGTATGACAATAAACTACATCTAGCAGCAAGTCCTCTGACCAGGAGGTTTTGAGAAGTGTTGGAACCACCTCTTAATTTCTGATGTTTCCAGGTCCACCCCAACCCTGCTATCTGTTAATATTACAGCAATATAGTTTCATAGTAAAAATAAAAAATTACCAGCAATACACTATAGGAAGAAAAAAATAAAAATTACCAGCAATATATTTTTGTAAAAAAAAAAAATTACCAAAGCTCACAAGAGAACAAAATTATGGTGTGAAATATCCCATAAGGGGTTGATATGCTAACAAACAAAACTTTTAACTGACATCACCAAAACAATATATGAGTCTATGATGAAGTATATATTCCATTCAGAAACTGAGAACTGTGAAAACAAGTGAGTTTTGGTTGGATTAGTTGTTTCATGCTTAAAATATTGAGAGATATATTTAAGTGAGCTGCAGATATAATTCTAAAGTTTTTATTCTATGACTAATCTTTTTTTTTGTTTTATGTGCCATGTCCTTTCAGGACATAGTCGATCATAGCTCTCCACTTCTTCCTATCCCTTGTGGCTCTCAATAAGTTTTGTACCTCTGCCAACTCCCCTAGACCCTGATCTGCCATCCACTTGCTTAAACCCACCATGTATGTCAGGTGTTGCTTGCTCTTGTCTCTTTTTCCCTCAATTCAACCTGTGAGTATCAGATTCTCCAGGCCCTCCTTTCTCATTATGTGTCCCAGAAATTTTGTCTGCCTCTTCCTTATGTTAAGTATAAGCTTCCTCCTTGCTTGTGTTATAGACAAGCGTATGGTTGCAAGAAAGAAATACGACAACAGCAGAAATAGGTTTACGTGGTTTATTTCAACAGGAACGTGAGGGTTTGGGACAGCTACCTTGTGGTATAGTTCATAAGCCGACTTCGGATCTAGGTCGATCTCTCATAGTTGTTCACACATGTTGATGGTGGTTGATGCTCACCTGCTGACCGCTGCTGACCGCTCGGCCTGACCATGATGGGTCTGTTCCCTGGCCTCCTGTTGACTGCCGGTTGTATTTCCATGTGACCCCTTTTATAGTGTTTTTTATGGCTTAACAGGCTCGAAAAACGAAGCGAGTATAATTAGGAGGGAAGCATTTTTATTGGATGAAAAATAGAACACTTTAAATATTATTTTATTTTTTGACCGGAACTCGTGTCTCAGGAACATTTGTAAACGAAGATAATGGTCATTTTGTGACGGGGCTTTGTCCCGTTCACATCCAGTTCTCACTCTTGAGTATTTGCCTGTAAATCAGCCAAGATATGTCTTATTTTATAACACTTGCATCTTCTCCAAGACCTCATCATTGCTCACATGATCACTCCATGCTATCCTTAGCATCCTTCTGTAGAACCACGTCTCTGCTGTCTCAAGTCTTTTCTCCATCTTTGAGGAGACCATCCAACTTTCGCTTCTGTATAGGAGGATAGATGTCATGTAGCAGCTCAGTACTCTTTTCTTTGTCACCAAAGAAATCCTCTTGTCTCGCAGTACTCTGCCCAGCTCTGTGAACTTTTTGCCTTATTACTGTTAATTTGCCTTGCATATATTATTTGCTTGTTTTATATTATTTTTTGCTCTGTTCTTTTCTTTTTCTTGCTTATTGCAAACTTTGCCACTTCTCTTTGTTGGGAACTTCTGCTATTTATTGACATTTAACTATGACCAATCACTCTACACAACTAAATAATTTAAGAAAACCTCTGTTTATCATTGTGCTTTCAATGTTTTGAGGGATCTGCAAAGACTCCTACAAAAACTGTTAGTCTGTCACTGTGATCCATGCCATTTTCAGGGATCTGGATATGATCTTGGAAATGAGCTGGCATGGAAACAAGGATTTTTGAGTAGACTTAGAATATCAATGAAAAAGTTTTTGGAAAATTGCCCAAATAATAAATCTGGTACAGCAAGAATGAGAATCTTTCAGTCACAAAGAAATCCAATCTATTAGGTGGGCAGATAGGATTCAAAAGATCTGGACAAAGTTACAAATAATGGAGATCAGCTCTTTCATTTGACTTGACTCTAAATTTTAAGCCCAAAGAAAATATTTGGGTAATATTAATAAGAAATACATTTAATAATTTACACTTGAGTTAAAATATGCTGTTATGGATGTGTGAAAAATGGTCCCTCAATCTACACTGTTGAGATGGGCAAACTTTGATTGACCATGCCATTTAGGTTTTGATGACAAAAACTGCAGCCATAAGATATTAACTGCTAAATAATGTTTTTTTTTCTTTTTTTAAATGAAATATGCTGACTTTTGTAATGATTTTTATAATTACTGGATAAGTTTTATTCAGGTTTTATATATATATATATATATATATATATATATATATATATAAATGACAATAGAAAAACTGTAGTTATTGCAGATGTGTTTCATCCAGTGTGGACTTTCTCAAAGCAAAAAACGAAATGAATTTAATTAAAGAAAGTAACTAATAATAACAAAAAAACAGAATGTTCTTAGCAATTGGAGGAATGTAGAGAATGCTATTTTCTATTTGTTAACTGAAAATAACGTCACATGTGGAGAATATTGTCATTATAGCTGTGTTGACAGATTCAACCATTTTCTTTTGATTTTACGCTACTGTTGTGTACGTTTGTTTGGGAGGGCAGTAATTTTGTTAAGAAAGGTGAAATAGGGAAAAAAAGCCTGGGCATAGATTAATATTTGGGTAATATTCTGTGATGGTACTCTCTATTCACTTTCTGTCATTTATATTTAAAAATATTGTGTTTTCTACAGCTTAATTCTGAGAAATTTTCATATATATATATATATATATATATATATATATATATATAATGAAAATCTACTAAAATGAAAAACAAAATTAGAAAATATGTAATTAAAAATAATACCTATGATTTTTTTAAACTATTTCATCCTAAGCAAGGCAATAAAACTGCTAAAACATATAAAGTTACAGAGTATGAAAAGAAGAAACAGGAACAATAAAAGAACAGGAATCAGAAGACAAAAGGTAACAACTGACATTGCATTTAATTTTTTGATGATCAAAATTGACTGGAAGGCAAGAAACCAGAAGAGATTTCCACAAGTAAGAAGTGCAAGGGAAGAAACTGTTAGCATAGAACTTAGTTACTACATCTATCCATGTCAACTGTAAGATGATGAGATCTTTCTGCTAATCTAGTACTGTGCCTAAATCTATAACATTGAGTTACCATAGAAGAAAGTTCAGCAGAAGAATTATCATGAAAATATTTGTAGAAAAGGCACAAAGAAGCTACATTACAGTGATGGAAAAGTTACTGAAACCGAGGTGCCAGGTCAGGACCAACATCAGTGCATATTCTTCTTTGCTTTAATTCTCTTTTTTAAGAATTTCAGGCATTGTAAGTTTCTTCAAACTTGAACATGTCTGTGAATGGGATGGGTGCTTTTATCAAGACCCAATCTGTAGATGGGTAAACATATAATATGTCATTTAGGCATTTCACAACAGTGCCAAATGCTAGGAGTATCTCCTCAATCACCTCCTACTCTAATTGACCATGGTGAAGTCTGGTCTCATAGTCAGAAAGCTAATGCTCTAACCACTAAGTCACACATTTGAGTAAACTGTAGAAATCTCTATCATCAAATTGTTGCTCTTACAATTGAACCAGATTTCTGAAGTTTTCATAAGTATGTAAGGAACAACTGAAAAGTTGTATACACTTTATCGAGCTACATTACAAGGTGACCATGAATTTTTTCAGTTGTTCCTAATCTTTAAGACAAGCAATAATCTCAAAATTCAAGTTAAGCACTTCAGTAAATATTTAAAACTTTTATTTCTGAAATATCAATGTTTGTTAATCTTTATCTTATATCCGAGTAAAACTTAGGCCAAGATGAGATGATGCACTTGTCAGTGTCCTGAAAAATGTTGTTTAATCAAGAAAGATTAGCACTTCAGATGTACTTAATACTATAAATCTTTCTCTCTTTTTCTTGATCTTTGAAAGTGAATTTAAAAGCAAAAAGTCAATCAGCAAAGGAAAGTGAATAATGGAAGTCTAAGGTGATTAATTTATTAGGCTAAGATCACACAGGAAGAGAAAGAGACAGAGCAAAATTGAAAAGCAAAAAAAAAAAAAATGTGAATTTTCAACCTTAAAGTTAAAGAGAAACATTAGTTTTTTATTGGCTTTCTTGCATTCTTCCTTTGTACAGTCTGGGTTTAAGTAAATTCAAGAACTTTGCTATTTGTCTGTGTTTTAAACAGTTTATTTCTTACAACAAAAACGCGGGATTCCATGTTTAAATCTAATCTGAAGTTTGTGAGAAGAAAAACTTTTTGCACTACAGTGAATAGTAGAGTCAAAGTTTCAATCTGATGCAGTAAATTCTATTTTCTAATTCTTTTTCTATTGTTAAGCTGATATTAATACATTCACCAAATGATCAAGGAACATAAACAATGGATTAACCCTTTTTTAATAGATGAATACTTCTCATACATCGAAGGTCACCTCAGCATGGTGTAATAGTTAGCAAGCTTATCTTGCTAGAACAATTATGATTGAGAAGTGAGTTTGATCCTCACAGGGTACCATACTTTCAACTTTGTGCCATATCTAAGCTACACTTAGAAAATCATAGGGGCACCTTGGTATGGTGTAATGGTTAGCAAGCTGGTCTTGCTAAAACAGTTACAACTGAATAGTGAGTTCAATTCTCACTGAGTGTCCTCTACTTTCAGCCATGTGCCACATCTAAGCCACACTTAGAAAATCAATAGTTCTAATACATCAAATGGTTTTAGTGATAATGACATTGATCTATTTTCACCAAATTTTAAATTAAATGCAGACCAGTTAACTGATGCAAAATATCTTCTCAGTATGGAAAGTAGAATGAAATATATCTGCCCCCATGAAATGGTTTAGTTCAAAATTCCAAGGAGGGTACCAAGTAACTCCTGAAATAGCCAGAGTTTACAACAACCGAGATATTGAGTTAAACAACCACAATGAGCAGACGAGTCTGAATACTAAATCATATAATAATGAAAATTCAACCTAAATAAAATTACTTTTTTGTGGTCACAGGTGGGAAGTCTGTGGGAGAAAATGAAATAAAATCAATAAATAAAATAATAATAATTAATTACAAAACAGAAAAGGAAATACATTTCCCATGATGCTAGTAATAAAGAAACCTGATAATATATTAGCCTACTCAGCTTTGCTAAATGCCTGTTAGGTGACACTGTTTAAGTCCATAAAAAACAAACATTTCCCTCCTCCTCCTCTTTCACTCCTTGATTCATGATGTAGCATGGCATGGATGAAGACATCCCTGCTGGGAATGACTTTATTACCCACTTGCCTGACAACTGAACTCACTTTCCACTTTTTAGTAGGTACCTTCCAAAACCTCCACCTGTGAAGTAAATCAGCTTTTACTTTGGTTGTTTTAACTCAGCAAAAGGCTGACTTGAGCTCAGCTATTGTAATTACTGATGAAGTAAGTACAAATTTTACTTTGGTTGTTCCACCTCAGCACAAGGCTGACTTAATCTTGACTATAATAACCATTCTTTTTTTTTTTACTTACCCTAACTTCTGGACAAGTAAAAAGAAAATGGCTATACACAAGAGACATTGAAAACTGTATTTCTCTACAGTAAACACTAAAAAAAAAATTGTCCCCATATAAATGCAAGTTTTTATGCTTTCAGATAACTTGGCAATTTTAAAGCATTTTGATTTAAGCAAATGAACTGAGTGTATGATGAATGTGTTGATATCATGTCAGTTATCATTATGGAAAGTGGAATCAGAAGCCTGAGTTGAAATTGTGGCTAAACCTTTGGAAAAGAAATAATCCATCTCTTTATGTGTTCAAAGATAGCTTTGGGTAGGGCAACCATTCTGAGGGAAAACTTTGAATCCAAACCCATAGAAAAACCAGTAGTAAACTACTCTTCTACTAATATGTGCTCAACAGAATTTCTTGACCTTTGTAACTCTTAATAAATTTTGCCTTTTTGTTATTCTTCCTAAACTTTATTCCAACCTACATTTACTCAAGCTCACTAAATAGTTTATGCATTATTTCCCACCATCTCTCTTGCCTTCTGTCTGTTATGTGAGTTTCCAAGCCTTCTTTACTTATTATGTGACCTAAACATCTCAACTCTCTCTCTTCCTGATAAGTATAAAGTTTCCTTTTTTTTTTCCATTTTCTCTAAAACTTTGTTCATGCTCAGCCTATGGTATTCTAAGCATCCTTCTGTATAATGACATTTCTGTTGCTTCAGGTCTCTTCATCTTTGAGAAGATTTGTCAGCATTCACTGCCATATAGGAGGACTGGTATTACATAACTGTTTAGTACACTTTTGTTTGTTTCAAAGAATATTTTTTTGATTTATTAATACTCTACTTAGATTTTGGAATGCATCATTGGCTATCACAATGTGCCTTCAGATTTCAGTTTATTTGTCCCAAAAAGGCAGGCAATTCTCAAAATGAGAACTGTAGAAAGCCATGATCATCTACATTTTGTAGGGAACTGTCATTTAAAAAAAATACCAAGTACTTAATACAATGTATTATTACTGATTATATATAGATTAAGTTTATTTCAACAGAAAGAAAATTTGGTATGGCCATTTGTAAAAATGTCAATTATTCCTGGTTGCTTCCAAATGTATCTGGAGATTTTGATATCAGAAAGAATAAAGATGAGACCTGTGGAGTCATTTCAAACTCTAACTGGATTTGCAATATCAATTAATTCTCACAGAACAGACACATGCTCCACAATTTGCATTTAAATTGAATTTGGTGACTAATCTTTTGGCATTTTGACTGTTTACATGTTAATTCCAATTAAAGACTTTTGGATATGGTTCAAAATTCAATCAATGCAATTATATAATAGCCAAGCTTGAATTACATTCACTACCAATAGATTTGCTATTATTAATAAAAATAACTTATCAAAAGGCCAACTGTTATCAATTTTTGAATTCTAATAAGTCAAATGCTGACTATTGAATGATTCTTTCACTAAAGTGTTATATTCTTAGGTCTATTTGAGACAAACTGATCATCAAACATTTTCTAGGGTGCAATGTCTTGTTTTCTGAATTTTTCTGCCTTCTCAGTAGGAACATAGTATCACTGGAATAAAAAACAATTGTCCTTTAAAATATTAAATAACTTTCATTCTCAGAAATTCTTTACTTTCTAATGTATTTTACTTATATAACATTAATTTATATTTATGTTGTAGCATACCTACGGACAATAATGTGTATGTCCCGATTGATATAATTACAGTAGTAAATACTGTATTTTGGTCTGCAGTTGGAGATTCATTGTGGAATTCACTTGAATCACTTTTAACAGTTGAGTAATTCTTCTCTGCATTGCTGGCAAATCTTATATGTGTTGTTCTTGTTCTAAGTAGTATCATTATTTACCAACCTTCATTTGATTATTCTATTCAGTAACCTTCTCTCAGTTACAACAATTTACATTGTACTTTATTGTACTATATTCAATACTAAGATAGAAGGAATGATTATGCTTAATTTACTATTTATATTTCCTAAAATTATAACTCAAAAATGATGCTTTATTGAATTATTTCTAATAATTAAACACCATCAATAGTATTGTATATTCTATGATAAATTTTATGCTAGACCTAAATTTAAATAAAGAAAAACTAATGATAAAAGCATTATTTACAAATTTTATGTAAATACAAGTGTCTAAATATTGATTTGAACTATATTAAAACTAACAGAAGAATTGTATGAGAAACATGTTGGGTTGATCATGTGAGATTTTGAAGTATGGGATCAATCATCTATCTTTCATACAACACAAGCAGATAAAGAAAGGCCAATATTTAGAGAAGGTAAATTCAACTGGGATAGAGAAAGCTGCCTTCCAAAAGCTAAGCAAAGTATTATGAAACAGGAAAGTTTCATTAGAAACAAAGAAAAGAGTACTGAAATGTTACATAATTTCAGTCCTATATAGCAGTGAATACTGGACAGATAAAGAAGAGACTTGAGGCAACAGAAATGTTACTCTACAGAAGGATGATGAGAATACAATGTAACTGAACATGTAAACAACGACTAAGTTTCAGAGAAAATGGAAACAAAAAGGACACTTATATGCAGGAAGAGAAAACCAAAAATTTAAGATCACATAATGAGGAAAGAAAGTTTGGAAACTCACAGGACAGAAGGCAAGAGAGACTGTGGGAAACAATGCAGAAACTATTTAGTGAGCTTGAGTAAAGAAGGCTTGGGAAATTTGATACTCAAAGGACTGATTGAAGGGAAAATAGAAGGGGGAAAACAGCACTTCCCCTACTTAATGTGTTTGTGTAAATGGATGGTGGAAGAAAGATTAGGAGAGATAGCAAAAAGGCAAAATTTATTAAGAACTGGAAAGGACAGGAAATTGTAGAGAGCCATGATTGCTAACATCCTGAAGGGACATGGCACATAGAAGAAAGTCAAGGTTGAAGTCCCATCTTTACAAGAAATGATTAAAAAGCAATTGTGAAATGCAAAATCTGTCCTGAATTCAAGAAAAAGAATCAAGGTCCAACTTTGGTCAGAGCAAGTAATTTCTTATAATGTTTTTAAAAAGACATAAGTGTGACCAGCCTTGTCTTTTGTTTAATTCTTAGTTATTGTGATTTCTTTCTTGATTTGTTATTACAATATCAGAATGATATTGTCAGTGATGTTTCACAAAGGGCCAATATAATACAGGTAAATCTTTAACATGGTTACCAGCTTAACATTATTCTTTAATTATTTTGTTCTAATAATACCATTATAAAAATAACTTGCAAGGACAAAAAAATAGCCACTACATGACATATTTTTTCTTGAATATATGAACACTTTAAAAAATATTTTTCCAAAAAAGTTTTTTTTTCACACTTGTCAATCTTACCTACTTGACAATGCCCTTGATTTTTAGATTTTGCAATAATAAAAAAGGAACAAACCTGTTGGTGGCTAAATTCTGAATTTAGCAATTACAAAGAATGATCACTAAAGTCTGTAACCTGATACAGTTATTCACTGAATTTTGACCTGAAATTTTCATTGCATAATATTTACACTGTGATGAACAAAGATTTATTAGATTAAGTGCAATGACAAGGAAAGAGATTGCTAAAAAATAAATATTTTTTGCCTCATTAATCTCTGAATTGATTTAGCATTTATGTACAAAGTTTGGTCTTGGATCTGATTTTTTCCCCATTGAACAGCATAGTTTGTTGGTAAATGAATTGGTTGGCTATGAGTTAAGTTGAATGATATAACCAGTATGTCTTGTGGAAGTCATATCAACTAAGTATGCAGGAATAAATAAATGTAGATTAATATTTATTGATTATAAATGCCAATAAATGTTTCCTTTCTGATTTATAACACATTTTATTTAATAAATAATTGCTTTATAAAAACAGACCTAATTAGATTTGTCAGGCATGGTCATTCAGAAAAGTCTAAGCTATCAGCTATATACAAGTGTTTTATTAGGTCAATGATTAAAAATGGTTTCAAGAAAATTAATCCTCTAGTTCTTAAAGACAAGCCTTCATCAGATGATATAAATTGGTGCTACAGAATCACAAAGTTTATCAAATGTCCAAAACTATTTCACTTTAAGACTTCCAACAGCAGCAATAACCAAAATGGTTAGTACATATAACTAGAAGGGAAAATAATGACATAATCAAGATATTAACTTTGCATATTACCTTATACAAAAGTGTAGGAAAGAAATTCTTGACAATATATGCCTCTGCACAAAGTTCTCACTAGGGGCACAATTTAAGCCTATAAAAGGGTAATAATAATCTTACTCACTCTTTCATTAAACCCTTTTCAAATATTACTTTCAGATGTAATATATGGCTAAAGTGACCCCCACTGGGGCACATTCATCTTGTTGTCTTCTCTCTCTTGACATTTGTACTCTCTCAAAAACGTATATACATATTTATACACATTATTATAGTATGTTTTACTGTTTTTTTTTCCATTCATTACAAATGTTTTCACATGTATTTCCTTTTGTTAATGTATGCATTTTCATTTGATTTATATTTATCTATTATGTATCTTATTTTTACCTATACTCACATTGAGTCAGCCAATATTATTTGTGGGATAAATTTTCCAAGAGCCTGTAGAACCTAACTTCAACATTTAAGTGGATCAAAACCAATAGTCATATTACTGAGTTAACTATGTCCTCGTTGGATAAAAAAATATTTCTACTGTATATTTTTCATGTGCTAGTTATAGATTTTTGTGCAAGTTAAACACAATGCAGTCTCCAGATTTAAGCCTTACAATAATTGTTTATCTCAATGTCGTAACAACACCTACACCCAAGTGTTTAAACCCAAAACACTGCCAAAATCTTGAAACATGTTCTCAAGCCTATCACGTGGTTCACATTATTTATAAATTCTTGGCAACATTTTCTCTTAATCTCTTTTATTCTCACTTACAAGCAATGTAAAGCTCTGGAGAATTTCCGTTTTTCCATTTGGGGAAAACACTATAAAACACACAACCATGCATGTACATATGAACATTTACTCCTAATAACAAAAAATACAACAGATTTGGACAGGTGCACTTGGAGAATCACAAAAGTTTGGGCAAAAAGCAGATAAGTAATGGAAATCTTGACTATATATTTAGCCTTAACACAACTACAATCTATATTTATTCATCTCGTTATAACCACAAAAGATAGAGACTCTTAATGTAACATTGTGAGTCACGCCCACACATGTTTTTCATGCTATTTTCAAACTGTTTAATTATTAGTAACTTTACATTTTACTAAAATTCTTCAAACTCACACATCTTTTAATACACTTCACAGTTTATCAACAATAACATTTTCCTTACTCAAAATTCCAAGGACAAGTAAATTTCAGATTTTTAAGTCAGTTATGTGCCATATGTGATACATGCTTAGGCGATCATGTATCTTTCGATACATGACTGACGAGGCAGATTTTTTTCTAGCAATAGGTAGCCATTTCTTTCTATGGTAGACCAGTTGCCATCCAAGGCTATAGAACCCAGCCTGTTCTGGTACTTACCCTTAGTTAGGGGGAGAAGAAGAGGATTCGTACTTTTCCCAAAGGTATTAGCATGTAAGTGAACAGATTTGACTGGAATTCGAACTCGGCTCTCCAATTCTTCAATCTACGTCGCTATCCATTACTCCACCATGCCAGCATTTTATACACAACTGAGTTACTGCTTTGTACAATTGTTGTTATGCATATATAAATTCCATTTGCTTGTGCAACTTTTCTTGTTGAATGTGTTTCTTCTTGTTGTTTTATATTTTGTGGTAATTTGTGTAGTATAAATTAGTTAGGGCAATCCGGTAACCCCTACAGACCAGTGACCCCTACAATCCCATAAATATTTACAATCGAAAGTATTGATTCATGCAGCATAATGATGACTACTACTTACCTGAACATACCAGTATCTATAACAAATACTAGAAAGATTGATAATAGTGATTTTGAGAAGCTGTTTTCCTTAAAGAAATATTTCATAAATTTCAACTGACACCAATGCTAATTGTTCAGCCAATAAATGCTGAATATTTCTCACCATCACTCTTCGTTCCTGTGCCGTGTCCTTTCTGGATGTCGATGCACATGGCTCTTCACAACTTCTTATCCTTTGTATTAAGGTTTAAGGTTTCACTCAACCTCCCACTTCTTGTTATTTCATCCATTTACACAAGCAGATACATGTAGGCTAGTCCCTATTTACATCTGTACTGTCTGCCTTCATTGTGTCTTAAGAGTATCAAATTCTTCAAGACCTTTTTCCTGATTATGTGTCCTTCAAAGTTTCTCTTTCTCTGATTCTATCTATAAAAATACATTTTTCCCCATTTTCCTTTAAAAATTCAACTTTATTTTCACATACTGTCTATAGTATTCTCAGCATCCTACTGTAGAACCATATTTCTTTTGCCTCAAGTCTCTTCATCTATGAGAATATTGTCTAGCATTCACTGCAATATGGGAGAACAGATATTACATAACACTTCAGAGCACTTTTGTTTGTTTCTAACAAAATTTTCTTGTTTCTTAGTACTTTGTTTAGCTTTTGGAAAGCATCTTCCACTATTCCAATGCACTTTTGGGCTTTTGGTGCTGAATTTCCATCCTCTGTTAAACACTTTATAGATATTTTAATTTTTGCACTTGCTTGATTCAGGCATCTCTAATTTGTAATTCACATATTGGTCTGTTGCTTTTGCCGACAACCATACATTCTAACTTCTGACAATTAAATCTCAGTACTTTCTTTTCACATTACTTTAATATCTTAGATATAAGTGCCTGTGGTTTCTTATCTATTCCTGCTGTCAGCACTACGTCATTTGCATATCTTATGTGGCTACCAGTAATGAATCTTGGTAGTTCTTGTAATTCTCTCAGGATTGTCTTGCAGGAAAGTTTGAATAAGTCTGGTGAGAAAACACATCCTTGTCTTATACTCCTTTCCATTTTTGTGTATATGCTGAATTCATCTTGTATCTATATGCAGCTAAGGAAAGTTGATTCAGTAATTATGTCTTTCTCATTAGAATCCATCTTGCACAGTTAAAAATGTACCATTTGCCATGCATTGAATATGTCTGCAATATATGATCTGATGCTCCTACTGTATGTCTCCAGATTAATGACAACTTTAAAGAAATGTCTGTAATATAAATGATCCCAATCAGGCATTTTGACATCAGTTACTTTCTCACCAATGTGACATGGCTTCCCTCTCTCTTTTCTACAAATATTTTCACACAACTGTTCTGATGATCTTTATTCCCCGGTGCCTTGAATAGATGAATTTAAGCATGCTACTAGATTGGCAACTAGGTTTCACTGTTTTACTGTTGAACTCAGTCATTTATGTGTCATGTGTTATACATGCTTAGGCAATCATGTATCTTTTGATACATGACTGACAAGGTCGCTTTTTAATCGCAGTAAGTTGCCATTTCTTTCTACAGTAAAAAATTGTGAATGCTACATCAGTCAACATATTTTTTTTCTTTTTAAACCTGTTTTTTATTTGACCTTTCCTCACTCTTCCTCACTAAGGTCTTGCTCTTCTCCTTCAACCCCTGTAGCCATCTGCATCTTAGTGGCATTGTCGTCTTGCTTGATTAAAAGAAAAAAAAATGTTGCTCTCAGTATAAGTTTTGGATTCTTATCAAACTCTTTTTTTTGTTTTATGCTTTATCAAACACTTTTACATGATCTATAAAACAGAGGTATACATCCTTGTGTGAGTAACCTATTTGATGAATTTGAGTGAACAGAGAACAGAACAATGACAAAGAGGGATACTAAAGGGGAAAAAGTTTCTTAGAGCAACAAAAGACAGGAAGTTGTGGAGAATGATGATTACTCACATCCTTAAGGAGAGGGCATATAGCAGAAAGAAGATAACCCTGTGGCCATCTTCAAGTGTGTATCACATTTAGCAACCTTCTGGGAATATTGAACATGTCTCTTTATCCGATCAACATAACACATTGTATGAAATAAAGTAAACCAAGACAAGGAAACTGGTTTTAAAAAAATCAATTCACTACAGCAATGGTTTATAGCTAATCAAATATGGATATTCAGAAGAATAGATTTTAGAGTTACTTTCAACCTTTATTCTTTAATACTGTAATGGAAAATACAAGGAAATATAGATTTTCTTTTCAAATATTTTATAACGGTGTTTCGTGTGATATGGTTACTTTTGTTCTAAAATTTTATACATTCTAAAAGTTGTGAGCAAATGAAATAAAAGTGCTGCTCCGAAAGTAATTCCTCCTGTTATGGTGGCCTTTGATATTAGAGATCATGCAAAAGTGTTTGATAAAGTACAAAACAAAGAAGTTTGATAAGAATACAAAACTTATGCTGGGAGTAATGTATAATGTTGGTGATAAGACTGTAGAGGGTGTGCATTCTCACTAATAACCCATAATTTTTATATCTGACAATTGCCTAAACAACTATATAATGATCATGAGTCTTTTAACCTGAATCACTAAATAGTCACAGTGGGCCTGTCTAGGTCAGGTAGCCTGAGGGAGCCCATCTCTCTTCAGTATGGTGTTGAATTCAGTTTTCCTTCTGGACTGGTTGTCACCCAAAGGCAAGGGAGACCAGTCTGCCCTGCTATTTAACCCAGAGCTGGGAAAAGATTGATTCATGCCTTTACAAAGGACTTCAATACAAAGTGAACAAAACAGGCTCAGTCAGAATTTGAACTCTGCATGCTGGTCCAACTTTCCATGCCAACAACCATGACATTATCTGCATCTAATAATATTCTTCCTTCAATAAAACACTAGCACCACCAAATCTGAGTGTTGTAAAAAACAAAACAAAAAAAAAACAATAAGGCACAGGCATAAATGCAAACTTCAAAATTGTAAAATCAAAAGTACAGTGTAACCCGGATATAAGAGAGTTGTCGGGACCGGAGAAGAAGTCTCTTATATCCAGGTTTGGTCTATTTTATATACATTAACACAGGCTCTAATTTGGGACCAGAGAAAATCTCTCTTATATCTGGGTTACACTGTATTCTGAAACTATGAAACTATTGCTGACTTGAAAGAGCACAAAAATTTCAAATTGGTTAATTCTGACCAGACTGAACTAAGTGAGATCAGTCTGCCAAGTGATATTCAGAAACAGTTTATTTTTTTTATTAGTATTCCTCCATTTTGAAAAAAAAACTCATGTTAATGGATTTAAAGACATTTCAACTCAAAGTTGGTTATTCAGTCTCAAATATTCTTATTTTTATTTTATATCTTCTTTTTTTTTAAAAAATCCAGAGTTAAATATATAACTGCGCTTATGACCCTATCACATTGAAACACCAGTTATGATCACCAGGGTTAAGCAACATCAGGTCATTACCTAGATGGGTAACCACTTGGGAGTGCCACATAATGTAAACTTAGATATGAGTGTGGTGTAATGGATAATAGCTCAGAATTTGCGATACAAGAGATGAGTTCCAATTTCAGTCTGTTTCATTATATTCAGTTATGAACAAATACCCTTCTTGCACCAGCTAAGAGTTAATTTGTAGGACTTGTATCATCAATTCATTATTATCTCCCAAATAAAATTCTTATAATCTAAAAATATTTTCTGGCTTTAAATAACCGGCAAATATGCGGATAAGACGTAAAAATCAAATAAAAAAAACAGTAAATATGTAATCGTTATATTAGGTTGGTGCAAAAATAATGTCGTTTTCTCACATAGTAACATATGTGAGAAAACGACATTATGTTTGCACCAACCTAATATAAATAAATACTTTTAATGTCAACTTTTCTACATCAGTTATGCTGAAGAACATTTTCTCTTTTCCTGTGTACATATTGAGCACTAACAAATTTTAACCAGTAGACATTTGGATCCACTTCCTTTATGAAGGATAGTAGATCATTTACATCAACATTTCTGAATTCCTCATGCTACTTTTACTATAAAATGATGAGAGCAAGATCACCACAGTTAATGAAGTGGTACTTCACTATATATATATATATATATATATATATATATATATATATATATATATAGTGCCTGATATGCTGCACATTCTGGCTATTTAACTTGTCTGAATAGAAAACATATGTAGTCCCTTCATATCTGACCTGTTTTTTAACTGAGTATTTGCCAAGCTACTATAAATCACACATTTGTGACTCTTTTGCTGCATAATTATTTATAAACTATTAATTAAATCAAAACTGGAACTAAAACTGTGAGACTGAATAATCACATTTAAAGAACTTAGTTGCATAGAAATAAAATACTGGATATTTGAGCTTGTGGTTTCATATACAATGTTTGTCCTTTTCCATTTTTTTTTTTAAGTGCCATTATGAAAGACATTATCTGCTAAAATCTTATTTATATGTACACTGAACAGGAGATGATAATTAGGTTTTAAATATTGCTAAAAAAATTCATCATATTGATAGCAATAGGAAACCATGATTTCTGCTCCAACAATAATTAATAAACACAGTAGGGATTCATAAAAAATAATATAGCCAATAAAGACATAGATAATTAGAAATGGAATATAATAGTGGGCTCTTGGAATGTGTTTTTAATCACAAATATAATGATGTGAATGATAATAATGTGTTATTTTCTTTTGTTTTTTTATTTAAATAACAAGAAGCAGAAGGTTTTTATTTGAAGCCGATGAATAGTAAAAGTGATATCAGTTTTGAGATTTGAATTGTGCGAATCTGTTAAAGCATATTTTATAGAGTGGGTTGTTACTTGAAGTTGTGATTTGAAAAAATGATCAGTAAGGACTTTGTTCAACCTGAATTCACCATTTCTAAGATATTATATATGCAATGTAGACCTTATGCCTGTAGAATTAGTCCTGGCATATATGTGTGCTTAACCAAAAGAAGGTCAAAAGATGAATTAGCATGTAAATAACAAAATAAAAGAATAAACAAAAAAAAATATCCAAATTTCTTAGAGCCAGGTCACATTGATTTTACAATCCAAGATGAATAAAAGTCTGAGATTTCCTTTATAATTCTTGAAAAAGAAATTATTATTAAACTATATTTTCTGTTTATCCATGATTTTTAATGCTGTAATAATTGGTAAATGAAAGTGAATTGTTTTGTTTCTTTTTTTTTTTAATATGACATGTCCAAAATGGCCTCCAATTGTTAACTGTGGCAAAAGATGGTTTGTTAATTTTAAAACTTCCAAAACTAAACTTCTCTCCATCAATCACCTGAGAGACCCCTCTCTGCCTTCCATCAGCATGGCTGATGCTAACCTCCAGGAAAATGGCCCATTATGCATTCTCAGGCTGATATTTTCAGCTGACATGAAGTGGAAAGAATATATTGAATCCATTGCTAGGTCAACTGCTAAGAAATTTGGTTCACTGTGTCATGCAAGACAATTTTTCTATCTGGAATCTATCTTACATATCTATAAGTCTACCATTCATCCATGCTTAGAATATTGCTGCCACATAAGAATCAGCAATATTTTGGTTTTACTTCTTTTCATGGAGTGAAATCAATTAAAGAAAAAAAATGAGTCTAGATCAGTATGTACATAGTCTGATATACAGCCTAACTGAAGTTAATATACAAGCCGCATAAATCTCAATAATTCATGTTTTTTTTTTCAAATTTGAAACAATTTAGATGTCAAAACAAAGCTTGAGTTAAATTTTTAGGTAGTTTCTAGATATCTTATTGAAGTTATGGTATTTAATATAAAAACTGCAGTTTGAAATTATTTTGGAGATTATAATAATATTAGTTTATGGCCTCTGAAATCTAATAAAAAATTTTTTTTTTCTTTTTTTCAATAATATATGTTGAAACATGGATAACAGAAAAGATCAAAGAAATGCTGAAAAACAGAAAATAAAGTCACTGAGTGATGGAATGTCCACATTGGAGATATCAAAGGAGCTTTGTGGTGATCACCAAATGGTAAAGAGAATCGTTAAAAATATACTAAAGTTGAAAAAAAAAAGAAGCAAGGGAAAAGGCTTGAAAAACTTGTCGCCTCAAGGGGAATGCAAGCTAAAGCAAGTTATAATGTAATAACCCATGTTCACATCTTTGAAAAAAACTGAAATTGAGAGTCAGGAAGGATAAAAGGTGTAGACTAATTAAACGGAATAGGGCTAACTATTGCAATTTCATAGACAAAAGTTTCTTTGAATAGTGCAAGTTCCAGCCTTGCAGTTTAAAGCAAAGTATTTGTGCATGACAATCCTCCTTCTCATCTATCTAAGTTTACCTGTGAAGTTTTTAAGTTTAAAAGGTTTACAAGAGAGAAGATAATGAAATGGTCACCATCAAATTTTGATCTGAATCTGATCAAAAATGTATGGTTAAAGATGAAATAATATGTAGTAGACAAATATTATGGCAGCAAATTAGGCCTATGGGAAGCAATGAAATCTCCATGTTAAAAAATTAACCTGCTGAAGTAAAAAATGTAATAAAGTCAATGGTTCTCTTTAGTATTCGATGATCACCACAAACCTTTGGTTCAAACCTGATGGGAGGTTGCTCTCTCAATAATATTTATTTAATTAAACACCAGTTGAGATGAAAGCTCACTCCAGACTTCAAATGGAACTTGTAAATATCATACTACTAAAGATGCTGGAAGAATGGTCAGTTTCAGAAACTATGTAACTGTTATACTGGAACATACCTATTCTATTGTTAATAGACTCTCCCACATATAATAAGTAGTAGTAGTGGTAGCAGTCGCTAGGGAGCTCAGTGAGTTGGTGAGTCACTCGATGTTGGACATTAAAGTTTCAGCCACCACAACTAGATTGCTGCGTCATTAACTATTATATCAAGTTCCTAATGTTTTGTACGTCGAACATTTTTAGGACCGACTTAGTGAAATACAAGCCTCCACTCTTGCTGCCATGCTGTCATTTCAAGAGTCAGACCAAGAATGGAGTATGGCTGTCATAACTGGGTTACTGCTGCCAAGTCTTTACTGTCCAGTTTTAATAGACTGCAAAAGCATTTACATGGCCTTATTGTTGATGAATTATTTTATGCCCTGCAGCACTTTTCCCACAGATAGATATTGCTAACCTCTCACTACTATATCACTGTTACTATGGCAAATATTATAAGTTACATTCCTTACTTTTTCAAAGACTCCTAAGAGGGTACTTTCCTGATCATGATAATATTAACCTCTTCAAGTCTAAAGTCAAATGATATACATCCTATATATTCTCATAATATGAATGTCATACTTCCCCTCCCTTACAATAATTTTACTCATTAACACTGAGTGATCCTTGGGCCTTGTATTGGGTGAATTAAAGTAAAAAAAAGAAGAAAAGCAACAAATTGATGAATATTAAATATGTTTTGTGAAAATGATTTACTCTACATGCATTGTCACTTTCTTCACATGGATAAACAGATGTTGGATATCAGTTGAGGAAAGTCCTTTGGCCTTTCTTATGCTGCATCAGTATGCAAGCAGAAATTGAAACTGGTGATTAACCAGAAATGCATCTGGTGGCTAAAATAAACAGGATGCGCAGGTTTCCTGATCCTTGAGTAAACAAGGCACACAGGTGTCCTGAGTGGAAGGAAATCTATGCTTGTGTGGTCACTTGCCGGAAGAGGTGTGGCCACAGAAAGTTGCATGGGTGCATACTGAAAGAAACATGGCCATACAAGGTTGCGTAAGTAACATACCAGAAGAAGGCATAGCCACTTGAAGTTGCATAGGTGTAGAGGTTAACCTCTTTGAATCTTCCTCACTCTACCCATTCACTGTAACTCAAACATAATTATATATTTTTATATATAAATATCAGCCACCTTATTTGAGTGCAGCAGTAATATACTACACAGAAAGATTATCAGAACAACTTTTAACAACTGCTAACATGTCTAAAAAAAGTATTTGTTTTGTTTTGGATTCATTTTAAAATACAATGATCAAAGATGGAGTGATTAAATTATATAGTTTTTTTTTTTTAATATATAACTTTTTCCTAATAACACATAATACATATTTTTTAAAGAAACATAATCATCAACTGTCCGATGACCAGTTGTTATAGAGGTGCTGCAGACCTAAGGACTTGGCCAGTTCCCTCCACACATTTTGGTTGAAAGACACTGAGTGCAAAGTCTATTATGGCATGACCTGAAGTGATACCAGCACGAAACATAGAGGTTGTTTTGTATATAATTCATAACAAAAGACTGAAGTCTTTGTTTTCTTTTCAGTCTGTAGCAGTGAATGGTATCATCCATATATCACAAGTTATTTGATTGAACTGGTCATATTGGGACATTAGCAGCCATTTTCTGTTTGGGTTATCTAAGAAACCTCCTGTCTTGATTTTTACATATGAAAACGACTGTAAAATGAATTGGTTGAAATGTTTTTGTAAAGGATCATTTCTCATTGCCCAAACAAAATTTACAAAGTATTTTTACATGTTTGTATCAATCTGAAAAAGATTAAAAATGTAGGTGATCATCAGAACTTTATTATGAAGCAGTAAATTTGAGAATCTGAAAATAATCATAGACGAAAGAATACTTAAAATGAACAAAAAATACTGAAGGGTGCTAAAGATTTGAAAGATTTGCAATCAATCGCTCATATGAAGATTCAAATATCAACTGACAGAACATGCGAAAATTTCATTGGGCAGAAAATAAATTCACAAATTTCATTCATACCAAACAAAATTATTTACACTTTTGAAGAGTAGCTTGAAGAGAAAAAAAAAACAGCATAATTTCCAAGACATAATAAAAAAACAATATTCTCAACCAAAAATTTCTATAATTGTTCTTAACAGTAATATATTTAATTTTATCATCATTATTATCATCATCAGATGAAGCATTCAGTTATAATGAATTTTTGCCTGGTATAGGGTGAGGCAGAAATACCTCTCACATTTTAAATATGACAAAATTATCTAGGTAACTGCTATTAAAAAATATTTCATTCTTGTTTAAACAAAGGGCTACAGCTTTTATTGATTTGGTTTTGAAAATGTCATTCTCCAAAAGAAGGTGGCTTCTATTTGCCATACATTGTTGTAGATGGCTTCTAAAGTTTTTCATCACCTTGAATTTGAGCATGATATGGCTTTCTTTTTAAGCGCTCAACCTGTGAACCTGAAATTTTCAACCTTAGCAGTAGCAATTTTCTACCTGGAACAGCATCATTCTGACACCAGCTGAAATGAGTACAAAAAGCTCTCTGTTACAATTACAGATTCACCAGTCTTAAAAAAAATGTTTCAATATCAAGTATGTACTGATTCACACATTCATTTCCATGATTGGGTGTTGTCATAGGGTTGTTGCACATCTAAGCACCTGATCACTTCACTCCAGATATTTGCCTTGAAAGTTGGATCCCATCCATCTCAAGGTCAAACTACAGTTAACGTCCTTCAACGTTGTCTCACTTTTGCTGCAGACTCACAGCTGTTGATTCAATTGGGGAAACTTTTATGCTGGGCATTTGATTTCAGCCCTCCACTCAGAAATTCCATGTCACCACTGCACTTGATGCTTACAAAGCTATGGAGGCCAGTCTACCCCTTTGTGCTAGATTGCTGTTGACCTGACAAGATGGTTCATCCACTCTTTAACAAGTCTTGATTTCAATCCTGGTGAGAGAATGGGTTGTCTTGTCGATGACACAACCATGCAGCAGGCAGTGCTGCGATTCCTGATACCAGTACTACTTATAGAGTTTCCTGATACAAATTCTACAATCAATAGTAACTGGAATATGTGAGCAAAAGGTAATTATTAGAAACTAGTAATAGAGAAAACTCTAAGATACTAATATATACAAGTATTATTGAAACATTATTATTAATATTTACTTTCAGCCTTATAACCATATATTGAAACATTGGTACCCATATGATCTCAATACCTACATAAGTGACTGCTTGGGAATACTAAGTGCTGTAAGTCTGGATGTGCAGGTGGTGTAAAGATAATGACTTGGAATTGGAATTTGGTGTGCTAACTTCCAATTCCAGATTTTTTTTTTTTATATTTCTTTACACACAAATAACCTTGAGAAAGGTATGGATTCACTTCTTCTCCCAGCTATGGGTTAATTAGTAAGACTTGTATCACTAAATCATTACTTATCCAAAAATCTCTTACAATTTAAAAATATTTTATGGCTTTAAATGACCTTCACTAATAAGCTATTGAAAACAAAGCAATGAATCAATCGATCAATGTGTCGTATCCTGTTGGTACTTCCACATTTTTTTTTAAAAACAACTGGAAGAAACAGCTTAACCAGCATTGTTGTAAGACTGATATAAAGAGGCCAAAAAAGAACAACAAAAACATGCCTTTCATGGCCCATTGTGTGGGAGGATTTTCATCTCTCAGTTGCGTCTCTGTCTTCATAAGAGTGCGACACATTTTGGCCTCTGTCTGCAGAGTAGCAGTTGAGAAGAATAATACACTGAGGTATCCAGCTCTGAGGAATAGTTACCCAAGGCTTCATCCTCTCATTGCACTCTAGCCATATCCAGTATGCCTTGAGCTCCTCTCATCCCAAGAAAGGTCTCCAGCTCCTACCACTTCAGCCAGAATTGCCAATGATATCCAATAAAATGTTCTTTTTAGGACAATGCTCTCCAGCGACCATGAAACTGTCCTTTTCAGGACAATGCTCTCCAACGACCTTCAAAACTGTCCTCTTCAGGACTGTGCTCTCTCGCAACCATGAAACTGTCTTTCACAGGACAACACTATTTCTTGCCTTTTACATGAGCTTACAGAGTTATTTTTGCTTAGTTCATGATAACATTATTTTTGCTTATTTAATTTTCTTTGACAAAAATAAACTTGGCAAATATTTTTTTAATCAAGTCTTCATTTTGTTTGTTGTTGCCTTCTGTCATTCGAATCTGTTTGCAGGCCAATATACTACCCACAACAAATGTCTTTACAGTCAACTTACTTTTTTCTTGCTTATTAACTTGCAAATTAACTAATTAGGTTGTGCTTCAGGATGGCTCCAGGTGTTATCATTGGTGTTTTGATTGTGCATATATTAGGTGACAAGTTACTGCTCTGTTTTCCAGTTTTCAACTGATTTGGAGTAATTAGGTCTTATACATTGTCCAGTATTAAGGATATTTTCCATTACACAATTGAAGTTTAATCCCATAGATTTAGTCTGTTATATTCTGCCATTGACAACATTCAACATCCTGCTGTCAATGTCTTCACTGTAACCCTGGCAGGGATAGCTTCTTGGTGCTATCTCTTGCCAAATGACAACCCTGTCTTTTGGGTTCAGGGCCACATATGGTTTTGAAGTCAGAGTGCTCCATCTAGACTAATTGACAACCTAGACAGCTAGAGAGCACAGTCTGTCCTATAATTTAAACCATAGCTGGAGGGAGATGATATGGATTCATACCTTTTTCAAGGATATTTTCACAGAAGTAAATATAACGAACTCAAACGGGATTTGATCATGACTCTGCGATTTCTCATTCTGAGCCAATGTGACACCACTCGCACATCTCTTTACAAATTAAGATGAATATAAATACTAGATAGTAATGATAATGGCTGACAATATTTCATCTAAAATAAATACTACTTCTAATGTCTGTTTGAAGTCATATGAAAATAATGTTAGTGTGTTTCATGGAGAGAGGGGAATATTAAACCTGTTGTAGGTAAGTAGGTACTAAGAATGTACTGATTAATTGGCTGATAATCAGTAATTGGTTGTATCAGCTCTTTCCAAGTAATTGGTAATCGGCTTATTGGAATGGGGTTTTTCTTTTGTTGATTAATCATATTTTTTATGTTCAGACATCCTTATTTAATGTCACAGAGATTTCATGTTTGTTTTCATTATCCTCAACTATTTTAGACATAGAATGAATTTAAATAATATTCTGAGGGTTTTCATTGTTTTTTGTACCAAATTACCATCTGGATATGCAGGTCTATCAATACCTTGATGAGTTAAAAATCACTGCCTTGCATAATTCATTACTTCTCAGGCTGTCAAAGGAGAGGGATTTGTCATGAAAGGTGATTTATAATGAAATGAGATTTGTTAAAAATACTTATCATGAAACATTTTGACTCTTCTGCAAGCTGAACTTATGTTTATGTTTCTAACTCATGTGCAAACTGAACCAAACAATACAAACATTGAAAATTTTCACAACTTTCAAAGTAAAACTGAAATACCCCTCATTAAACAAATCATGTCATTAAATAGCCCTGAGTTGAAGTTCTGTTAAAAAAGTAAATAAAAACAAGAAACATGAAAATAAATTACCAATGATCAACCAATTAATTGGTGTGAACCTAGTAAGTAAATTATGTACAAATGAAATTACTATAGAAATAAAAATGCTCAGAATAATATTGTCACTTTCTTTATATATTTGCAATCATTGGAATAAGTTTCATTAAGAAAAAAATAGGAAACTGTTCATATATTAATTATAAGACATATGACCTTCTATCGATAAAGGTAAAAGGGTTTCTTATTGAAAAGTATATTTGGATAATTGAATGAAGATGACTGTCACTGCTACAGCTATGACAACTGTCAGTTTCATTCAGTTAAAATACACAGTGATGTCATGAGTAGACAGGTTTAGTCAAGTCAGGTGTAAAGAGTAACACAGAGTGGGTGTCATGTTTTACAGTTTAAGTAGATAGAAGTTTTTTACACTATCAGTTAGGTACAAATAAGTTAACAGGTAAGCAGGTGATGCCTAGTTTAGACTATTTGAATACATTTGCAGGAATGACCAACTTGTCTCTCAAGGAACTTCTGCTAGTATATTATTGCCAAAAAGCAATATAGAAGAAAAGAGCACAAATTCTTTGTTTTCTTCTCTTTTTATGCACTATTTGCCATAGTGACATGCATCAAAAGGACTACATAGTTTCCAACAAGCCATGTGTCACATGATGCACAATAATGCATACTGATAACACTATCAGATCAAAAAGAAAATATCTCTCCAAAGCAAGTCTCTTAACATCTGCAATATAAGGATATCTCTCAATTTCATTTAAGTATTTTTATATTCTATTTAACTTGCTAAGACAACAAAATACCCTTGTTAATTCTGCAATATTGATTGTAATTTTATTCTTATTTTCAATCCTTGAAAATTTCAATGCTCTCAATACTCTCAATACTCTCAAATATACCATCTTCTCATGAACAATCCCTTTAGCGAAAAGCAATAATCATTCCAAGTAATTATAATCACACTACACAACTTTTTGTACAATTGTTGGCTACAAAAAGACAATGGTATTATACTATTATGAATATGTCAGGGCTTGTGTATGATAATATAATCTCTTAAAATAATGTGCCCAACAGCTGTGCTGACAAATGTTAGTCTGAGGTGTGTTTCTCATGTGTACACATTCTTAGATTTTATTATGAAAGTCAATTTTTTCATGAAGAAATAACCAAGCAGTATTGATGAAATTTTCAGAATATATTTATATATTATACCATGTGAATTTTAGCTTACATTATTTTTTTCTGGGAAATATAATTAATTTATCTGGTATTGTCAGCTTTTTTTAACTTGAAGGTTTTCATCAAACTTTATATGTCTATGCATTTCAAGGCTCTTTTATTGTTTACAATGCATGAGGACCTTACCATTTAGTTCTTAGAGCTGAAGCACCAGATTATCTACATATATGATTTGATTATGATGGTGATGGTTTGCTTAGAATCAGCTAGACATTTTTGGAAGAACTGATAACAGAAAATTGGTTTACCATGAAATTCCAAAACAGCCCTCTTGAAAATACATGGCTGGCTAGCTGGGTATGCCTATCTTCTGGTGTTTCTAGCTAATCTCTGTTGGAGTTGTCTACTCAGGCTCATTTATGTTTGTTCAACACCAACAGAACCCACCAATGGTTTTTACAACTATGCTGAGCAGACCTTGGTTATAGTTACTGGGAGAGAGCGCATTATCTAGCAAAACATATACACATATATAATGTAACAGTAGAGTTATTGATATTTATTTTAATTGCAGATATATAAAGATTGCCATGTGTTGTAAGAAATAATATCAAAAGAGAAACAAAATATCATAAACTTAAACAAGTGTGGAAAGGGGGAACAGATATCAGAACACTGAAAAAGAAATTTGAAATATTGATAAGATATGAACAAGAAAAAAGCGGCTTCAACAATGTCATTTTGAAAAAAATTAAAAGGGTTATGGACATGAAAACTGGAATGAACAACAAAGAAAGGATACCAAATATAATGGACATTTAGCAAATGGCATGAAAATAACCAAACTACCACCAGAAAGTAAACATTAGACAAAGAAACATCTAAGTTGGATGTAACAATGCATCTAAATTGAACAGTAATTTTTAATAATGAATCAAATGCTAATTGGATTGATTGGCCTTCATGGAAATAGTCAACTAGAATAATTTAAAAGACAATAAATCATAAATGTTCATTTTTTTTTTTTTTTTAGTACATTCATGTTTATATTTAACAATAAAGTCAAGATCACTGACATATATCTATTGCTTTTCTATTACATCTCCAAAGAGATCTAGAATATTTTCTATATCCAAAAATGTGATTCAAGTTTTTCTATATCCAAAAATGTGATGCAAGTTTTTCTATATTCTAAAATGCAATGAGAGTTTTTCTCTATTCTAAAATGCAACAAGAGTTTTTCACATATAGGCCATTACTAAAATGTCAAATCATATATTTAACCTCCACATTTGTGCAGTGGGTATGTATCCCTGTTAATCAGCTTATTTTATTTATTTATCATCTATCTCCTAACAAGAAGAACCATAACAGAAGGGCAGGTGGAATGTTAGGCCCTGCACATATATGGGTAGATGCAACAATTTCTAAGTTCAAAACCACCTGTGCCCCAAAGACATCAAGGTGAACCACAGCTCTACCCTAGGGGGAGGATTTTTCTAAAACTGCTATCTCCAGGGACATAGCACATCTGCTCTAGATTGTACCCTGCCTTGTACCCTAAACATGAGCAAAGCTGAAATGCATGAGATAAGTCAGATACAACTTGATTTCATGCCTACATGTAACTATAAGCTTAGACCAACATTTAAATAAAAACTAAAGCATTTCTCTACATTGCTTTCATTAATTTCTCTAAAAGCAGAAAGAGAATTTTTACTATAACTTTTCTCAAAAAAGTTATGGTTTGAAAACAGATACATGATACCATAATTATCATTTTATCATTGGTGTTGTTGAATGGCGACATAAAAATATGAAGGATAAAAAGATTTCATTGTTATTTCAATACAGAATCATTTGTTTATATACATACAAATATTTTTTAATTAATTAATTCATCAAAGTCAGAAATAACTGATCACTTATTAAATGTTCAAGTTAATGTTCTAAAGTTAATTTATAGTGGTCCTTCCATCCCTTTGTAAGTAGAGTGGATTTGCTTTCAGGCTT